>CM030904.1:963047-1142554 GCA_018136845.1 Heterotis niloticus
ATTATTATTATTATTATTATTATTATTATTATTATTATTATTAATAATAATAATAATAATAATAATAATAATAATAATAATAATAATAATAATAATAAATACTTTGATTTTGTCTAATGTAACTTGTACTTCATAGTTTGTACACTGATTTATCCACTTACACAGCAGGATAACTTTTACTTTGTCTCTTCAGGGTTAACATCCTTGATGAAAGGATCTACAGCAGCAGCATAAATTCAGACTTACGCCCCTTGACTGGGAGATGATGACTGTAACCACTACGCCACCTGCTGACCCCAGTCATGATGGTCACAAACCATGAGATGATACAGCCAGGTGGGGGGTCTCAGAGGAGGCTGTCCTCCTCATAATGTCCCCGTTGTCATAATAGTCTCCTTTCACGTGATGGGACAGTAAAGTCATAACGTCAGTGTTGTCGCTTTTTTTTGTCGGCGGGGCTGCCATTACTGAGTTCCTGTCAGTCTGAGTGGGACGGACGATGTCTCTGTCATCAGTCCTGTCCAGAAAGATCAGGGGTAAGCAGCAGGAAATGGACACGTGGTAAGAAGCAGAACGCAGCACGGGAACAAGAGCCCCACCCGTTCGGACCCCCCACAGCATAGTCAGCTCACCTACATATCTGGGCACCCAAATCAGCCGCATTGCAACCGGAGCGTTGCTTATTGTGGCCGACGGTCAGCGCGTGTGTGCCATTCAGTGCCGTTTCTTTACAGATGTGGAATGTGTACAGGTGTGTGTTCTGCCCTCGAGGCCCTCCCCCCCACCCTCCATCTGAGCACCGTTGTCATGGCTCTGACTCCCGGGCCTTGTTGCCTGCAGTAACCAGGATGGCTGATTGGACAGCCTTGTAAATGGATTGACCTTTAACCCTTCAGATTGCCAGAGCACTGCCCCCCCAGCAAGGGAGCCTTTCCTCTCTGTTGCTCGCTCTCCATGTTTGTGCGTGCATGTTGTGCACTTTTTATACACTGTTGCATGGAGATGTTAATGAACTCCTGAGCAGCAGGGACAACTGTGACCTCTGTTGCAGGGGGGTAGCACAGTTTCGGGGCAAAGTCGGTTGGGGGTGGGAAGAAGTCAGCGCTGTAAGAGCGTCGACTGTCCACATCTGCAGTGGCCGAAATCAGAAACACCTTCACGTGGCAGGAAAATGTGGGAAAGGTGAGGGGAGTCACCCAATTGCCATTTGGGGCAGAACAGCAGCGTTGAAGGAGGAGGATGGTGAAAATCTCTATCATTGGTTTTACGGCATTTTGTCCAGGAGAACTCGGGTTAGCCGTTGCCCCCTAGGTGCTGCAGTAATGGTTGCTACGTGAAGAGTTGCGGCTGGCGCAGGAATTTTTACCTTGGCCCTTGCACAGGTGCGTCTACGAGAGCTTCTCTTTCAGCAAAGATCAGCCATGGTTCTACCGCATGTAGGAGAGCTGCAGTGGGGTTTGGGTTCAAATCCCACCTGCTGCTGTAGCGCTTTCAATCAAGGTGCTTACTGTAAACAAGAACAGTAAAAATAACCCAGATGCATAAATAGGTAAATAATTTAGTGTAAAAAAGCCTGACATTGTAGTGACCTTGGAGAAAAGAGTCCAATAAATATAACTAATAGTGTTTCAGTAATGAGAAGATATGAGTTGCAGCCCCTTTTCTCAAATGTTTAATTTGCAGCTGTGTCGTTTCTCTTACAAACATTTTGTTTTACTTTTACTTAATACTTTTACCATATTTTTTTATCCTAATGCCACGCTCTCACCTCTGGTTTTGCACTACTAGATATCTGAAAATAAATCTTGTTTTGAATGTGATCACTGTGCAGCACTGTATGTCCATTTTGGAGAACGTTCCAGACAAAGAATTAAGAAATGAATAGAGTAAATTTTGCCCAAACAGCTTCAGTTCATACTAACTGCTTAGCATCACAGAGTGAGTGACTGTAATGGAGGATGAGCAACACACACACACACACACACACCTGGCCACCTTGATTTGGTCACGTTGCAGGTGCCAGCGCTGTGTTGTCATTGGTGAGATTCGGGTCAGATTAGTCCCCCCTCCCTTGCGGAAATCGACTCCCATTTGTTTGCAGCGCCACACACAGGCCGCACCGAGTGCCGCCTTCCGGCCCACATCATTCCACGGTGCCATTGCAGAAATTTATCAGCTATTAGTTCAGTTTTTTGCAGCAGCTGTTAATTTGTGAATAGTCAAAAGTATTTTTCTTGCGTGAGGAGGGTCGTACAATACGGAGCTCAAGAGGTGGCAAAATCAAAGAAGGCGTCGCTTCCCACAATCCTTCTGTGTGGTGTGTGGTGAACCAGTGCTAGGGGGGGTCACACAGCAGGACCCGGGTACAGCCATTACCCTCAGCAGTCATTTCAGGACCTGTCAGTAAAGTGGTTTAGTGCAGTTTGGTTATATAGGAACGGGTTATTAGGCATTAATGACTCTCTTTCTCTCTCTCGCTCTCTCTCTCTCACACATACACACACACACACACACACACACACACACACACACACACACAGTGAACCAGTGAATCATCCCTCCCTTTCCCCCTTTTGTCCACTTTCCAGGACTTACACAAAGGGTTGTGGTGAGGGCCCTAAGTTGAGGGGTTATGCTAAGGTGAAAGGTCATGCTAAGGAGTCCAGCAGACGCCCCAGACGTCATGTTGAGGTCATGCTGAGGTCTGCATTGCCCTGAAGGTTATCTGGGGGTTACAGGTTTGAGGGGGTCATCCTGAGGTGAGGTTGACAGATTTGCTAGATGTTCAAGATGAGCTGAGGGCCATCCAGCAGCAGTAACTAATGCTGCAATGGACTGAGGAGAATTTCTCCTGGTTCTCCTGGGCTGTCCGCTGCCCTGGAAGACCAGAGCTTCAGGAACTGGGAAAGCACTAAAAAAGTGGTGTTTTAACATGCCTAAGTGTGTTGGATTCCAATACCCAAGGGAGAGAATGGAGCTATAAAATACACTTCCACACCGTCAGTAGTGAAAATATGAAAATGATGCAAAATACAGCAGCAGTGTTTAAGGTTACAGAATGGACAACAGGTGGTGCAGTGCGTAGAGCCATCAGCTTGCAGCCAGAGGAGCTGCGATCAAATCCCATCTTCTGTTGTGGAACCTTTGATGAAGGTACTTCAAGCCCGAATTGATACAGTAAAGTTTACCCTGGTGTGTAAATGGGTGCTGCGCAGTATACAAGCATCACAGTGGAGGAAAAATGTCCAGTGGTGTTAATATAATGGGAAAAAGAAACCATAGTGGACAGAGAGCTACTGATAGGATTGTGTCCTCGGCTCATCGACGTACAGAACGCGGTTTGTTATTCCGGCTCGTCCACCTGGGGCAGCGCAGAGACGAGGCCCGGTCCCCCGAGGGGGTGTCCGACGCCTCCAGCCGACGGCGCGCGCCACAAGCGGGCCGTCACGCACCCTTCGCGTGAGTGGCAGAAGGAGGTGATTAGCGCCGCGCCGCACCAACATTATGCGTAAACACTGTCGAGAGCGGCGCCACCTAATTGTCAGCATCTCCAAAGCTGTTATACCTCCTAATCCTCACACGCCCCCCCATGTCACTGCAAATCTCATAAGCGGTCAGCTGTTATGACAAATATGCATATGCATATCTGTGTCCCTCCCACCCCTGCCCCACTCCTCTCGGAGGGGGGGGGGGGGGGTTCAGCGAAACAGATATAGTTTCTTTTCTGGTTTTGGGTGATGGTTTTGGGCGCGAACGCAAAGCTTCCGTGTTGGTCTCAATTTGCCACCGTGGCGACTTGCCTTCTTTCCAAATGCGGTAATCAATAGGAAATCTCCCTTTTTATTCTGGTTTCCATTTATAGATCCAGGAAATTGAAAGAAGACCGCACCCACAGCACATTAACACCTGTAAATGAAGGGGGGCGAAATAATGGTTGCTGGGTCGGTGGTCGCGCTCCTTTCCCTCTCCGTTATCCCTTACCCCTCTCTGTGCTTTTCCCCCCACCCCTGTGTCTGTGAGGAGGCGTCAGGCATCGTAGACGACTAGGGTTCGAGGTGTCATCCCGAGAATTTGGACCCCATCTGTCAGGCTTTGGGCCAGCGGCGTCACACTGGGATCGATGGGGCGTTGGTAGGACCCCCCCAGGCCCCCCGAACCCTGTGCTCCGCCGCACAGGTCTGTCTGTACATATCAAATTGCCATAATTAAACATTATTGATCCGAGATTCAATTAGTGTCACTAACACAGGCCGCGAAAGTGGCGGGAGGGGCTGAGTCCTGGGGGGTGGAGGGACGGAGGCCAAGCTGACCGCTACTGACCACTTTCCCACTAATAATATCACACCCCGCTTGCCGACACTTCTGAGGGGAGAGTGATAAATGTGAGCCTCGATGCTATCTATAGCGCGTTTAATTATCTTCTTTGCCGGTTCTGTTTGAGACCGAGGTAAAAACGTACAGCCTGCGAGGGAAGGAGGAGCTCAGATCGGCTGTTTTACACGTTTAATTCACATCGTGAGCAACAGAAACCGGGACCGGAATCTGATGGCACGTGGACGAGAGATGGGGTGTGAGGTCACGTCACAGGAGACGCGATGGCCAATCAGAAACCAGAGTGGCATGATTGACAGCAGAGCAGCCTATCACGTCACAGTGTGTTCGCCACATTAAATCTCGGATTTTTTTATACATGTGTGTGCAGCACTTCTGTATGATACGTGTATTTGCCGACTTTGGGTGCATTCCTAGTTAATTTAGCTGAACAAATATCATCCGGAGCGAAATCAAAATAAAAGTTTTTACAAATCAGAACAAAAGGGCCTTAGCAACTGTGGCGCATAGTGATTTTTCCACTGGCATAGCTGGCATGACGTTACAGCTTGACAGTAAGAAATGAAGAAAGCAAAGCGACTGAGATACAGGAAAGCAGCAGTACGGATCGTGTGAAGGTATTAAAGCACGGAAGCGGGAGAAGCTCATTAGCGCAGCGGCGGTGCCGTTCGCTCGCCTGGACGGGGCGCTCATTTCCTGGCCGATTTCCTCGGCGTCTCGCGTGGCGAACATCTGGAGCCGAGGCGCTCCGGGGTTCCTCCCGCGGTGCGCGAGCTGCGCCTCCGAGGGGCGTCTTCTCCGCAACGCGATGGCACCGCCCGCTCCGCCAAGAAACAGGGACGGACAGGAATTCACCTTCACGCCGTAATCGTGCGGCAATTCAGCAAATAAAGCCCGTTTCCTCATTATTGCGCTTTTATCGTCCTGTAAATATGAGCACTTTGGTTTCTAATGACTGAGCAGTGTGCAAAGTACAGTATTAGCTGCTATGCTAAGTAACAAACAAGATGAGGCGAACTGGACTTGACCTTTGACCCGTGCGTCCGCGAACACAAAGTGCACAGCTGCAGCTGTAAATATGCGTTCATTTTTAAAAAATAAAAAGGCTCTGCTCGACATCTTTCCCGTTTACAATTCCAGGGCCCGATTGCTGTGTAAAAAATAAACCTTCCGATCATCCGGAGAGCAGCGATGGCCTTTTCCGTAGCAGAGGACAGTAAACATGTTTCCCTCGTGTCCGTGTTTAATTTTTTGAATTGATATTAAATATGTGAAATAAAAGCAGTTTGCTGAACAAATGCTCTGTAAGAACCGCATTAACTTTATTTTCATTCACAACGCAAGACTCGGATGGAAATTCATTGATTAATAGTTTTAATCACCGGCTTCCTCCTCCTCTTTGCCGCATGGCTATATTGCATTACATTACGTGTGTTTCTGTGTTATTTTCAGGTGTTTTAATGCCACTTTTTAATGTTCCTGGGTAGATGAATATCCCCCTGGATTCTGAACGAAATCCCAGAGGTGGAAAGCGATATTTCAGAGGGATTATTGTTCTCTCGCATTACAGCAGCTGCTCTTGTTGACTTAAATTAATCCTGGATGAAACATGTGTTTAATGTCAGCAACATGGAAGCATTTATGTGGCTGAAGAAGCCCGCGTGGAATAAGATGGAACTGAAGTGCTGAAGCCGTCTGGTCGCTGCCTTTTAAGGCGTTTTCCTACAACACATTAACAAGACGCCCAAAGCGCGTTTCTCGCTAAAACGCCGAGTTCTCTGGAAGCTGCAGATAAAAATCCACAAATTAACTCACCGCCAACACAAAGCAGACTAATTCGCCCGTCCTTTGTGGGCTGTGCTGATGTATACGAGCTATTTACTGTAAATGGATTAAGTGAAGAGATTGCATACGTTACACATTCTTATAAAATGCTCAGCGCCAGGCACATTTTTATATTTTTAATCTTCTTGATCAAGCTGGCTTGGCAGAGTTTTTCGGCAGCAAACAACTTTTTCAAATAATACTGAAACGAACGGTGAAGAGCGGTTTGTAAAACACGAATTAAAAAAAATGTGCAACGTAATAATAAATGCATGCAAAAAATTGAATGGCTATAAATGGGCTAATAATGTACCACATTTATTTTTAGTCTTATTCTTATTTCTTACCGCTTGTCGATAGGAACGACTAATTCAGATAAGGACGTGAAACTTGGCTTTAAGTTTCAATGAGGGCCGCCGTGTTGCAAGTTGTATTTATTTGTCCGTTGGAGTGGTTCTAGATGGATGTCCTCTGCTCACTCCATCGGTGCCCCCACACAGTGAATTAAGCTCAGACTCTGCGCTCTCCAGGTGCCAATTAATTCTCACGTTTTTTTTAATTTACTTTTTCAATTTCCCTTTCTAACCCCGTCCCCCCCACCCCCCTTTCTAATTAACACCACACCTGCCTGCCGCTCGCCGCGCTTCCCCTTCGGTCCTGAGAACCCCGAGGACAGGAACCCGCGCGGTCCCGTCTGCCTGAAGCTGGGACCCAACCCCCCCCTCCCCCCATGTGGCGCCATCAGTACTAATTTTTCCAACCATCCTGTTTTAACTGCTCGGCAGCGGGGGGTCAGGTATCTCTCTCTCACACGCACACCCAGACACGCACTTGCGCACACAGGGCCACGGTGCTTTTATTCTTCTTCCCACATTAAGCGGAGATGCAGAAACCATTACCATCATCTCCTCAAGGTGTGTTAGAAGCTGTGTTAGATATATTTTATATGTCTACTTTTGAAGACTGTGTAGGTGTTCATCCTTGACTCCATTTATGTGTGTGTGTGTGTGTGTGTGTGTGTGTGTGTGTGTTGCACCGTATGCATGCTAGCTGCAAGCTATTGTGCATCGTGATGAAACGCTCCCATTCTTCCTGTTGAAACCAGAGAGGTCAACTCGCCATGTGGGAGAAAAGCTGTTCGTCTTTCCCATTCCAGACCCCCCGACATCAATGCGCTCTTCTGCCCTGCACGCAGATTACATTTTATTTGTTCCTTTCATCACAGAGGCGTTTCCTCTCCTGCCAAGGGGTTCCGACAGCCTCCTCGCACGTGCGTGGTTCCAGCTCTCAGTTGTCCAAAAATTTGCTAGTTGGGCAGCAACAGGAGAATAGATTCAGCTCAAATGGTAAAAATAAGGGTCACCGACTATAAGTGCCGGAGCGGCGCTGCAGCCATGAGCCACGTGGTTCTCTGTCGCTTTATCGAGAAAGAGTGGAAAACGCAATTAAATTATGAACAAGCTATGCAGCCGAAGATTTTCATTACTCCTCATTACTGCCTTTATTGCTTACCTTAGGCAAAGTTTAAATTTTACTTTAAAGTGGGAGAACTAACAGGGAAGGGAATTGTTAAACCGGCATGACTCACTCGCTGCCGCACGGACCTGATTTTTTGATTTGCAGCCGTCGGGGAGCTTCACGGGCTACCCAGAGTGCTTTACTTCCTGCTGGCGATAGCAGCTCCGGCGGAGGCCCGATTACAACAAGCGCTCGGGATGGAGCTGCCCAGGGCTTTGTAACCCGCAGATGCTAATTACCCTTTGGCAGATTATTTAACCTGAATTCCACTTCTTAAACATTATGAAGTAAAAACAGCAGAGGTGTAAAAAAATTCCCGCTTGCGTGATGTTGGATAAAGGAAAATGAGAATGTAGCAGTTCTTGGCCTACGACAGCAAAAGGAAGCCACCTATCTGTCACCAGTTCACCAGTGTCACCAGTTCAACCAATGACAGTTTAAAGGCTTAAGTTATTCAATTTATTCTTCTGAAATTGATGTTTTGCAAATTTTTCATTTTATAATATCTGTGTTTGACCACTGATACATGCAGAAGAGCTGCTGCGCCGCACAGCAAACCCACGGAGAAGTCGTCTCGCTCCACACTGCGGCAGCACCGCTAGCTCTTCTTGTCCGGCTCAGTGCAGGAGAAGACAACACTGAGACAGTTTTTCCTTCACGTCCTGGTTCCCTTTGCACCGTCACCACCACAGAAAGAGCCGTTGGCTTGCTAATGTTGTGTGCTGCACCGAACACCTCGAGGCTGAGCAGGACCACAGTCTGAGCTCTAGAGCAAAGCAGCCAGATCACTTAAATGGTACAAAACACACCGTTTCCGAAACACTGAACTATTGGCCTGTAGGAGGCCGAATGTTGAGGTTTGATTATTTCCTCACCGAGGTCCATCACAGCTCAAAACGTGGCCGTTCGGTCTTCCTTCATCCCCTGGTTTGTGAGCAGCGCTACGTCTTGTGCACTTCCATCCACCTCCTCTGGACCCACAGTATGCATTGGAGTCTTGTATCAATTTTGTTGTCGTGCTCAAGTTGTGTTCTTGATTTCAGAAGGATGAGGAGTTTGCAGTACTTTTTTGTATAATCCGTCAACAGTTTCTATTATTATGACAATTCCGTGGCAGTTATTTTAGTAGCTGGAGTTTTGGTCGTTTCATTTCATCCTTGTGATTATTAATAACCAGCTTTTCCAGAACAGCAAAGCAAATATGTTGATAAATGCTCAGGGGCGATTGTGTGCTCACTCTCTCAATAATTCCTTTATTCTGAAACTGAAAGTAACGTTTTGCTCCTGTGAAGGCAGTCGGCTTCCAGAGTACCAAAACTGTATGAAAAAAACTAATCTCTTATAATTGACACAAATGTATTTCATTTGGGGCGATTTGTTGTTCAAAATTTTATATATGTTCTTTTTATTTACGAGGAGACGAGTGTTGGGTCTGTAATGAGTGAAAATGCATGGTTAATTTAAATGGTGAATGTGTCTGCTTGGAAATGCATTAGGGCCTGGAGAAGCGTAAGACACATTAATTGACAGACAGGAACTGCTGTCTCAGAGGTTGATACAAGTAATTTATTACTTTAGAAATGAATGCCACCTCCAGAATGTGCTTCATTAATTTCAAATTTAGTTTTAATTTCAAGCTGTTGCCCCTTGAGAAGAATAAGTTGGCAAATTATGTTTGAAGAGAGATTTTTTCCCCCCTCTTTCTGCAATAAAGAATAAAGGAGAGCGAAGTTTCTATTGTTCATCACGAGGAGTAGATAAGAGGAGAGTTGTTCGAGGAAAATTACACAAATAGTTTGAAATGATTTGAGCGTAATTTATTTATTTCCAGTCAGGTTTGAATTAAACAGTGACGCTTGGATTTCAGAAGAATGTCAAGGCTGCACGCGTATACCCTCTTGCTTTGTCTGCGAGCCAGACCTGCTGTCTAACCGGATTCTTTTCTTCACAGCTTACGTTCCTGATGAGCTGAAGGAGGCAGCCATGTTGGATGAGGAATTGGAAGAGGAAGACTCGGCTGTGGAGGAGGAACTCCCGGTCAAATACCTGTGCACCGACAACGACTTCCTCAGCAAAGACCCAGTGTCATACCACGATTCCCCCGTGGCAGATTTCTCCAGCCACGAGATGGATAGTGAGTCCCACCTCAGCGAGTCCAGCGACCGCATGTCGGACTTTGAGAGTGTCTCTGTCAAGAACGAAGAGGAAACGTTCAAGGAGCCGCTGACCACAGGGGGCGCAGCCACCAGCGAAAGCACTTCCACAGGACCGGACAGTCTGGAGCAGATGAAAGCCATCTACACTAGCTTCCTGACAAACTCCTACTGGTCTTCTTTGAACCTGAACCTTGCCCAGCCACCAGTGGAGAAGCAGCAGCACAGCAGCAGTAGCAGCAGCAGCAGCAGCAGCAGCAGTTGTGGCAGCGGGAGTTACGACTGGCACCAGTCAGCTGTGGCTAAGACGCTGCAGCAGGTTTCCCAGAGTCGCCTCCACCAGGAGCCGAGCCTCTTCAGCACCGTGCAGCTGTACCGGCAGAGCACCAAACTCTATGGCTCCATCTTCACCGGCGCCAGCAAGTTTCGCTGCAAGGACTGCAGCGCTGCCTACGACACACTGGTGGAGCTGACGGTGCACATGAACGAAACGGGCCATTACCGTGACGACAACCATGAGACAGACAGCAGTGGTGCCAAGCGCTGGTCCAAGCCACGTAAACGTTCCCTCTTGGAAATGGAGGGCAAGGAGGATGCCCAGAAGGTGCTGAAGTGCATGTACTGTGGCCACTCCTTTGAATCTCTGCAGGACCTCAGTGTCCACATGATTAAGACAAAACACTACCAGAAAGTGCCTCTCAAGGAGCCTGTGACCCCTGTAGCAGCAAAAATCATCTCCTCCTCCAGGAAGAGGGCCCCCATTGAGCTAGACTTGCCCAGCTCCCCAGATTCATTCGCAGGAACACCGAAACCAACCATGGTAGACCCCAACGATGCCCTGCAGAAAGCCTCAAACCCTTACATTACCCCCAATAACCGGTACGGGCACCAGAACGGCGCTAGCTATGCCTGGCAATTCGAGTCACGCAAGTCCCAGATCCTGAAATGCATGGAATGTGGGAGTTCCCATAACACATTGCAAGAGCTGACAGCCCACATGATGGTGACAGGTCACTTCATTAAAGTCACCAACTCAGCTATCAAGAAAGGGAAGCCTGTTCTGGAGTCGCCTACAACCCCTTTACCGGTTGCCTCTGCTGAAGATAAGGTGCAGTCCGTGCCCCTGGCTGCCACCACATTTTCCCCTCCACCCAGTGCTCCTCCATCCAGCATCTCCCCCAAAGTCTGCGTGGAGATAAAAAAGGAGGAGAAAGAGGTGGAGTGCTCCAAGGAGGTCAGTAGCAAAGAGAAAAAACTGCCAGATGAGGATGAGGAAAAATTTGACATTGCCTCCAAATACCACTATCTGACTGAGGAGGACCTGGAGGAGAGTCCAAAAGGAGGGTTTGACATTCTAAAGTCGCTGGAAAACACTGTAACTTCTGCCATCAACAAAGCACAGAATGGCACCCCTAGTTGGGGTGGATACCCAAGCATCCATGCTGCCTACCAGTTGCCCAACATCATGAAGCTCTCCCTGGGTGCATCAGGAAAGAGCTCCCCGCTGAAGTACATGTTTACAGGAGGTGAGATCCTTTCTCCTACCAAAAGTCAACCATTAGTCTCCCCTCCCAGCAGCCAGACTCCCCCCCTGCCAAAAAACAACTTTCATGCCATGGAAGAATTAGTGAAGAAGGTCACAGAGAAAGTGGCAAAAGTCGAGGAGAAATTAAAGGACCCTGAGAAGAAGACCTCCCCTCTAAGGAGAGCAACACCCTCCCCTTGCAGCAGCGAAGCCGCCGAATCAGTTGGCAGCAGTTCTCCTAAGGACAGGTCAAAAACCCCAGAGAGCAACTGCAAGAACCCCGGGGGTGACAAATTAGCTAAAGAGCCGCTCGAGAATGGGATAGATTCCTCAAGGATTCCCGGCTCCTCGCTGTGTGGCAGCACCGCTATCATCACCGACCACCCTCCCGAACAGCCCTTTGTTAACCCCCTAAGTGCGCTTCAGTCTGTGATGAACATTCACCTCGGCAAAGCGGCCAAGCCAGCTTTGCCGGCACTGGACCCCATGAGTATGCTGTTCAAAATGAGCAACAGCCTGGCCGAAAAGGCGGCAGTGGCCACGCCACCTGTGCCGACCAAAAAGAACGAGCATTTGGACCGCTACTTCTACCACATCAGCAACGATCAGCCGATTGATCTGACAAAAGGCAAGAGTGACAAAAACTGCTCGCTGAGCTCAACCCTCTTGTCATCCACATCGACATCTGCATCCGTCTCTCCCTCATCCACAGTGACGACGGCTAAGACATCTGCCATCGCGTCGTTCATGTCAAGCTCCCCGCTGAGGGAGAACGCCCTGTCCGACATTTCCGACATGCTGAGGAACCTCACTGAGAGCCACAACTCCAAGTCCTCCACGCCTACTAGTCTGTCTGAGAGGTCGGACGTGGACGGAGCCACCGTGGAGGAGCCAGAGGAGATCAGCCCAGCACAGAAGCGCAAGGGTCGGCAATCCAACTGGAACCCCCAGCACTTGCTCATCCTGCAGGCCCAGTTTGCCGCCAGCCTGCGGCAGACGTCCGACGGCAAATATGTCATGTCGGACCTCAGCCCTCAAGAGCGCATGCACATCTCCCGGTTCACAGGCCTCTCCATGACCACTATCAGCCACTGGCTGGCTAACGTCAAGTACCAGCTGAGAAGGACAGGCGGGACCAAGTTCCTGAAGAACCTGGACTCGGGGCAGCCAGTGTTCTTCTGCAACGACTGCGCCTCCCAGATCCGGACGCCCTCCACATACATAAACCACCTAGAGTCACACTTAGGCTTCAGGCTGAGGGACCTGGCCAAGTTGTCGGGGGAGTCGCTGGGAAATCACATCATGTGCCACTCCAAGGGTGGGCCCGAAAAACTGTTCTCGGCCCCGTCCCCCTCCCCATCCCCGTCATCTTCCCCCGAGGAGGAGGGTACCGGCACGTCATACCAGTGCAAGCTGTGCAACCGGACTTTTGCGAGCAAGCATGCAGTCAAGCTGCACCTCAGCAAGACCCACGGGAAGTCCCCAGAAGACCACCTCCTGTACGTGTGTGAGATGGAGAAGCAGTAGCAGCACAGGGCGGAGCTCCTGAACTCACCAAACTCTTTTTAGCAGTCATTTGACCATAAAAGCAGAAAGAAAAACGAGAGGCAAAAAACTGCACAATGATGCCATTAAACTACTGTTCAGTTTTGGCACTCCAACTTGGCCCAAAACTTTTCTTGTTTTGCTTCATAATGTAAAAGTTTTTTTTGTTTTTTTGTTTGTTTTTTTTTTTTTGTATTGTACAGCATTTAATATAGAGGTGCTGCATTATCCACCGTTGTTACTGGTAACATATGAAGGTTTTTTAAAAAAAGACCATTTGAAATGAAGTGGTATGTGTTAAAATTTTTGCCTAAATTGGATTTAGTTCCTTTGCATCTTCCAGATGCGCTGAGCTGCATGCATTGACAGGAAATTTAGTTAAGCATTTAAAAAACTAAATCTGGTGCACTTTCGTTTTCCATTTTGTCCATGTGACCTAAGTGTGCTGGCATCAGCATCGAATATTTAACCCTCTGAGTACGGCCAAATTGCTCGAGATCGCGAACCCTGCGCCAACACAAGATGTTTAGGAGGCCCGTCGGCCACACCACGGCATAGAAAATTTATAGCAGATGTTCAGTCACTGTACAGGTGTATATTACAAAGATGTATGAATCCCAAACTGCAGTTTTATGTTTCTCATTAAATCAGGGGCCTTTTATGAATTCAGGTCTGTGTAAAATTGTATATATAAATATATATATACCAGTTCCTGTCTAAATTATGCATCATTTTTATATTTTTAATTTAAAATGACTATGTACTGGTGCACAATATATGAAGACATTAATAAGATTGTTTTGCACAATAGTTTTATAAATATGCTATTTAATCAGATTATATCAAAAGAAAAAAATCTCAAAAAACTTTTATTTCCACCTCGTGCTCAAAGGGTTAAACCTCTAGTACAGTACTGTACTGTATTTCTTGAACTGTTCGGAAGGAAAAGTTTGTAGAACAGATGTTTCTTTACAAAATTAAGAGGCATTCTGCAATGTATTTATAAGCACTGTTGGTTATTTCATATTATAGAATGCCTTTTTGATCAGTGACTATATTTTGTTCTGTCTAATTACTTCCATAATTCTGCAGCTTTATCTTTTCGGAGTATGAAAGGTAACCACGGTTACCGGCGCGCACTGATTGACAGGTTTGCTGCATTTGTGGCAGTTAATTTGCAGCAGTAACTGACAGCTGACAGCGTTTGAGATCCTGTGTAAAATATTGGCATGTAAACAGCGCAGATGCGGTTCTGCACCCTGTGCCCTGTTCTCCTCTTTGTTGTTGACATTGACGCACCCCATCATATGACTTCATATATCCTTTTTTTGTACTGCAGCATTAAAAACAAGGTTGTTTTGCACACTCTGTTTGTGGGTTTACGATTGCGTTGGTGCATCGCGGAGGCCACCGATTCAGGCTCAGTGACAAGCAGGTCCACAAACAGAGTGCTCAGATTTACCTGCTTACCACCATGTCACACACACCTGCATTGACTCAGGCCATGCCTCCAATTTTAGGATGCCATATTTCAAAGAAAATCAAAATCGCCATGGAAACCTGCTGGTGCATTTTTTTTGTTTAAGTGGCCTCTGTGGGCATCTGAATGAGGTGCCATTGTACACATACACACACCCCTTAGTCCCGCCGCACAGCAAACCCTCATAACTCTTTCCAAAATTTACTGAATATTAATTTTATTTAAAATTAAATTTGCCTGAATCAGCAAACTCCTCCGACTGCCTTAGCTGCACCCACTTCTGAATGAGTGCTTTAAACTGTCCACTTTACATCCTTCCCATCCAGCCTCCACGTTCGCATAACTGCAGAAACAGCCGCAGTTTTTGCCGCCTTATTTCCATCATTCCACTCGCAGCACCGTAATCAGCGCCGACTTCCGCTCGGCATCTGGGAATAAATAAACAGCGAGACGTTTGCGCTTCATTGGAGGTGACAGCGCAGTATCGTCGGAGAGCACCTCACTTTGAACTTCTGCTTTACATGGATCAACAATTTAAATATTTTTCCAGCGTGGTGAATAGCTCGAGGGCCCCCGCTGTACTGGGCTCACCGAAGGACACAAAATAGGAAGCAAGGGGAAGTCTTCAAATGTTTATTTCATGGCGCTATTTGTTTGATATGTCACTCGATTTATTTCATAATGCCATTTGGTCTTCAAATTTGCCCAACAGACGGGATGCGGTCTCCTGTAACTGAGCGTCTATCGGGGTGACTTTGCAGCACTTCTGTCGTCCGTGACCCTCCCACCCCCAGCGTGGAGACCCCTGTGGAAGCATCCGGCTACCAGATGGCACCAGTTCCAGAGAAGCCTAAATGCAATTATCCATCTGGGTTTCGCTCCACGTGAGACTGAGACTTTCCCATCCCTGCAACTGATCTGATTTACAGACGCGAGCTGCTGAGGGACACGCCAAGCGGGCCTTTCCTTGGCGCTTGCCAGCGGTGTCCTCGGCATGTGCACGACCCCGCTCTAGCTTTTTCCAAAATGTCTCCCCAGTGACTAAGCAATAAGTGTGGAAGGGACATGCATGGGCCTCGTGTCCCAAAGCTCCCATGGGGGGAGTTTCTCTTGACTCAGGCGTTCGACCTTTCAGCTCAGTTAACATCCTCGTACGTAAGTGAAGAAAAGGGAAACTGAGTCGCATCGCTGCAGGACATCGGAACACACACATCACGCAGTATTTACCCGAATCAGGCTGAATCCACTTGTACCGAGGTGTCCGTGTTTAGCGTGGAGCCACCAATTGTTACCGGTCATTGAAGCAGCGGCTCCGGGAATCTGGCCACACGTGGAAACGTCTTATAGCTCAAGTGTTTATTGTGCTCACCTTTACTTACGCACACATAAACTCGGGTGCATCTCTCCTGGAAGGACCATCATTACAGATACTAATTTAAGGGGACCTGTCAGACTTCCCTGAAACTAACGTGGAAAGCGCTGGCCTGCCTGCACATCACAGGAGCCTCCTTAAGGCCGAGGCCACCAAACCCATTCGGGCGAATGCGGCTTAAGCGTCACCGTTCATCAACCGCCGTCACGTTCACAAAAGTATCTTTATAATAACACAAGATAAATATGCAATTTTCATAATTTACTGTGCCTCTGTGAGCTGAGGGCTACACATGAGATGAAAATCTTAAATGGGGCTTGAAGACCACAACTCACAACAAGAAATCAATACACTGGTACGGCTTGGGGAAGCGGCAGCATGGGGTTTAACTCCCCGCTGTAATTTACTTTAAACACCGCAGGAACACGGCAACGCACACGCCTGCTGCAGTGTTTGTTGCGAACTGGGCGCAGCGCTTGGGCAAGATTAGGATCATACAAACATTGTGCTGTTCGTGTTGTGCATTTGCATGCGAATTAAATGTCCTCCCATTTGGGTTCAGCGGTGCCCCGTTTCGCCTTTCATGTCTGTTTTGACTCCCGAAGCAGAAGATAACATCATGTTTGCAGGCAGCGGCCCACTTAACTGACAGGGAGCATAATGCAGCTGTGCGCTGCGGCGCCGCGTTTATTAGCGCCCGATTCAGCGACACGCAACATGGATGCAGAGATGAGACTCGCAACAGCTACACGCATGCACACAGGGACACGCGTGGGTCCTGCACCGCGGCGAGCAGCGCAGGCCAGGCGGGTCTACAGTGGCGAGAAGGAAATATGAACATGTTGGGATGCTGCTCTTATCCACCAGTCTGGTGCAATTTACCCTGAAAAGTGCATGGCGCCTTTGAAGTGCGCTGACAGAGAGCCTCGAGAGACGGAGCGGGGATGAAATTTAAATGCCTTCATGCCTTTACTGCAGTGTGTCACAATGGTGTTGGTGTTAGGAGTAAACAGTGTGCATCCCTGCTGAAGAGCTGCCAGTGGCTTACGAGGGTCATTTCAAAACTCTACCGGCACATTCATCTACATTTATATGAGGCAGCTCTCCCCGTGGGATGACCAACTTTTCGGGGATTCACCCATTTATCCAGTTCGGAAAATTTGTGCCCTACCGGCTGAGGGAAAGTAAAAAGCAGGGATTCAAACCCAAGGCCTTCTACTTGTAAGCTGAGAGCTCTGCTACCTGCTGCCGATTGCTAATGTTAACAGGGGTTGCTGGGCTGAGTGAAGTTTTACCCACTGCGGATTTTGGGGGGAAATCCCGTGTTTCAGTAAATTGTTGTTGTTACTGCTGTGCTCAACAGGAGAGAAAAAGAGGGCCTAAAAAATCTGCGAATCCCGCAGTAACAGGGGATGTGGCGGCTCTCTGCCATTTTGTTTTTTCAGATGTTGACTAATCAATCAGTCAACACGGCGCTCCTGCAGGAAAGACTCTTCTTGGCAAAACACACTATCAGCGTTTCCTGCCCACTTGTACCCAGACATCTCATTCCAGACGTCTCAATAGGCTCCTCCATCCCGGTTCCTGGTTTCAGAGTTTCGCGCTGCCCCGCACTTTAGAATTTATGACTGTGTTGACAGCCTCGCGTCCCAAAGCAAGGGGTGTGCGAGTCGCAGCCCACTATGACCTGTGCAGAAAACCCCGTCCCCATATAGTCATTCCAAACTGCCTTCTGGAAACTTCTCTCTCACTATTGTGCCCCTCCCTGTGAAGGGTCCCTTTCCGCCCCCCTGCATTGAGAGACAAGTTCATGCCTGGTTGACATTTGGTCTTGTGGCCTGGTGGCTGAACCCCCCCTCCCACACACACACACACACACACACACACACCAGTAACCCCTGAGGACATCTGCTTTCTACACCAAAGAAAAATTAAATTCTTCTTCCTTCCACATCTATTACTGCCATTGTCTTGCTTGAGTCTCCATTCTTTCTTATTGTTTTAGGTGTTTTGTTACTTAAAAACCTGTAAAAAAGTTTGGTTTCAAAATTTAAATGTTTGAAACTTTGTTATAGATTTCAGACTAAAACTAAGCAACCTGGAATTCTGCACCAGTGTTGGGGTTAGGGTGCATCCACCCAGGGGCCATTTGTGAGCCAATTACAGGCCGTGCCTTTGTTCCGAATGGCATCGATCTGCAAAGACCGTACCGCAGAGGGGTCCAACTGTCCATCCGGGCCCCGAGAGGTCGGTTCCAGCTGTGGATACGCATCCACCAGCCCCCTTAAACCCCATTACTGCGGTTAAAGGTTAAATTATGCTATGCTCATAAGCAGATCAAGTTAACACACCTGTCTAGATCTCACTGGGTCATGCACGTCCAACATGGTCCTGAGGACAGACATCCAGGGCTTGTACAGGCCCTGGTCAGGGTGTTTAACCGAGCTATTTACTTCGATTTACTCTTTATGGAGTGATTTAGGACACATAGCTGATCTACAATCCAACTGCAAGAGGTCGGGTTCAAATCTATGACCTTCGCTCGTGTGGAGTAATGCATCACCAACTGATGGCTCACACTGTTGCTGTTACGACAGCTTTTTGTCGTCATCTCGGTCGCCTCCACAGACTGTGCCTCACTTCGGTACTGTACAAGTTGCTCTGAAGGCAAACAAGGCTGGGTGCCCTCGCAGAGTCCGATAGCACACAGCAGTGGAGTGGCTCCCCCAGAGGGGTGGGGCCTGGGGCTACAGGGAGCTCCAGGCCCCGCAGGGGTTAATAAAGGCAGCGCCGGGGGCCCAAATTAATTGACTCGTGTTCGGACGAGTTTCCTCATGCATTAAGAAGAGCTGATAGCAGTTAACTGTCACAGACACAAAGAGACGCTTCATCTGGCAGAAAGAAAGGGCAGGATGGGGGGTCAAGTCGCCATGGCAAGGGACGGCGGGTGGACGAGGGGCTCTGCAAAGGAGGTGAGTTGGAAAGGAGCTAAAACTGTGCAGGGGTTTATTTTTGCCCCCTCTTTTAAGCGAAGGTGGCGCTGTCTCCGTTCCGCTCCGGTGGCCAGCGGCGCAGGACGCTGAAGGACGCCTCTCCTGAAAGGTTCACCGTGACTTGTCATCACCCTAATGAATATCATTTAAATTGCTTTGTATATCGGCGGAGTTTGGATGTCGATTTAATTTGCGCACGTGTTTGAGCTCTTCTGCTTGGCTGGGCGGACGGAGGGATCCTGACTAATGAAAGGGGAGCTGGGGGGAAGGGGATGAGGAGACTCGACCCAATGTGACGGAACGCTGACAAGAATGACGGTTGGAGAAAATCACTGGCGCACACACACAACACAGACACCCCCGACACACACACACGGCATTTATGTGACTGTAAACGTTTGTATTGCCTCCCGTTGCATTATGGGACACAGAATATTGCCTTGCTCTCGTGTCCCGATGTGCCATATCGAAAAGGCACCACAATAATTGCCCGGATACTCTCACCATTTTATCCCCTCTTTTTGCATAACTCATGTCTGTTGTGCATCCAGATTCCAGGGGTCACACTAGGCCTTATCATAATGAAATTACAATATATGCTGATACTGTATTTTTAAAAGCGCCGCCTGTATATGCAAGATGCCCTCACTCTGCACTGTAGACGTGAAATATTAGCACCTTTAGGAGAGCAGGAGATATAAATCCATATCGGGGGAGAGCGAAAAGAGCGCAGAGCTTGCAGGGAGCAGCACGTGGCGCAGCAGCGCCGCAAACGTGGGAACGAAAGAGGAGCGAGGCGCTGTCCGCCACTGCGCATCTCTTTTTTACAGCATGATAAATGCATCATTTCTAATTCATTTCAATTACTGCGGGTTTGTGTTGGGTTTGATCGAATTACGCTTTCTGATTTGTATAACCAATTTCCGTTCAGTTGTGCTGCTTTTCCACAGCTGTCATTTACGCATATGACACACAGATGCCACGGGTCTGCCACTAGCATTGCGCCAAGGGGGCAAGGGGACCATGGGCGACACATGCACACGTGCACACACGCACAATTTTACCTCGATGCTATCCTTAATCCCATTATTGTAACACCACCCCAGCAGCACCAGAAAACATTTGAAAACATTTTTTACTAAGTTGAGGAAACTGTTACAAACATTGGGAAGTGCTCAGTGTAGAGTATTTTACA
This sequence comes from Heterotis niloticus, assembly GCA_018136845.1. Classification (NCBI taxonomy): domain Eukaryota; kingdom Metazoa; phylum Chordata; class Actinopteri; order Osteoglossiformes; family Osteoglossidae; genus Heterotis; species Heterotis niloticus. Next base: position 982,985 of record CM030904.1, read on the forward strand.
GGATTTATTATCCTTGTGAGAACCTTTCTGGATTAGAACCGTTCTCCCAGGCTGCAGTAAACACACAGACTCCCTTTTCATTTGTATAAAATGTCTTAAAAATTCTCAACTTTCAGGTCCCCAAATCAGATTTTTTTGGTTTGTTGAGTGGAGTTCCAGTTTAAACAGGAGCAGTAATACAATAAGGTGCTCTGTATGCGCGCGTGTGCGTGCGTGCGCTGGGGGTGTATGAGTACCACAGCCCTTTTCTGGGTTTATAAGAGATTTTTACCAGCAACCCTCACAGCCCCTCTGTCCCCCCACTCGGAAATTTATTATCACGTTTCTCAGGAGCGACCATGACCATGACCGACGGATGTAGCACCGCTGCCCAGGGGCCCTCAACCATATAGCGCCTGTAGCAGGAAAGACTCTTGAGCTGCACAGCCCTACTGATGCTGCAGGTTCGACAGAGCCCTGCTTCCCTTGGTGTAATGCCCTGTGAACGAGGTTTGACAGATAACGTTTACTCTGATCTCGGTCCTTGGACCTGGAAACACAGTAAGCAGCCTGTGAGCTTCCTGAGCTCTCCCAGGACAGCTGTTCCACCGCAGGAATCAAAACTTAGATCAAAGTCACATCAAACTTTTCAGCTCCAGCCTGTGTTCATGTTCCCAGGGTTAAGGAAGTGGCCAAAATTTCAGCCTCATTGCTCTGTTTGAACCATCTTCTGGCTACAGTTCTCACGGCATTCATTTATCTGACAGCTTTGTCCAACACAAATGACTGTTCCTAGTTTTTGCGCTAAACCATGTATAGAGCAGGGTATCTTTTACCATATCAGTTCAGGGTAAGCACCTTGGCTGAGGGTATTGCAGTGGCAGTAGAGATTTGAACCTGGGTATCCACAGCAAACTAAAATCAGAACACAGACGTACTTTGTCTCCAAAGCAATTATTGTTAAACACCACCCTCGAAGGTCCAACAGGAGACCACTTCACTGTCACTGTTGTTGAGAAGTGTTGGCAGCGATAGGCTCCTGTACACCCCCTCTCTTGTCACATTGATGTACGCTTTCATCCGAAACCCTCGACTCGTGCCAACACGGAACTTTTATTGGAAGGACTCTGTTACCCCCACAGGGTTGTAAATTCTGGCGCACAAAATGTGCCAAGATTCCTCCTAAGAGGAAGTTCCTCCGTGCACCAGAGAGTTAGCGTTAGCATTAGCATGTTGCCAACTACCTGACAAGTAATTCTGCAGATATCGGCCATCCACATACTGCAGGCCACACCCACATGCAAACATCTTGCGAAGGACCTTCGGGGGGAAGTTAAAGATCCAGGCACTGAAACCCTGTGGGTGGTGATGGTTGATGGGGGAGGGGAGCAGAGCAAATCTCCCAGAATGCAACTGAAATGTGAAAGTTGTAGTGAGAGCCAAGCATGCTCCGGAGCAGGACTGTCACCAGTATCTAAGCAGATGTCCCCGCTGATGGTTTTGGGCCCTCCAGAGGCGGAGACAGTGACCTGTAGGAGACATCCACACCCCCGTAGGGCTAGAGCAACGCAATTCAGTGCAGCTGCCCTGAGCATCTCGGCTCACCACACGAAGAGCATATCCCCATCCTGCAACTCCAGAAGTTTTTGGTAGTTAAGAGTGTGTGAGAGCATCTCCGTCACACCATGATTTTACCGTGCTGCATTTCTTCTTTCTTAGTCATGGATAAGTCTGAGAAAATAGCAGAAGCCCTGTATATAAACTGAGGCCTGAGTCTTGTGGTGCTCAATATCCAGGATGAGATTCCTGAAGCAGTATGAAGCCGATTTTAATTTATTTACCAAAAAGGCACTTTTAAGGTAAGCAGTCAGGCTTTGTTTGCAAGTGGTTTGGTCCAGGTTGACATGCAGCACAAAGCACCCCTGTCCCTGTTCTCCGGCAAGAGCTTCTTATCACCGACTACAATTAAAGTCCTACTTCTCTTCATCTGCCGTCTCTCCGAGGCAATGGAGAACGTCTCACGCTTCAGAGACGCCGAAAAGGCAGCGAGGAAAACAAATGCAATTATGATTTTTGGAAATTCTTGACCTCCCGCTTCCTCATTTCCTCGCACTTCGTCTTTGAGTGCCACTCGCTTTAATCCTGCGCGTTGAGCCTTTGTTTGGCCGTAGCACCATTGTAATGGGATCGGCCCTCATTGTTCCTGCAATATAAAGCAGCTCCATGTCTGTTGTCCTGCCAGCTCCCTCCCCTAAATAAAGCTCATGTTTTCAATGGATACTTCCCTCTCTAAGACAAATAAATTAGTTAAGAAAAGCTTATTCATAACTTCCCTGCAGGAGGGTGTACATCTGGGGGTGGGGGCTTCACCGAGAGATACCGATCAGGTGGAGAAACATCAGACATCAAAGGAAGGGGGCAAAAAAACATCAGCATTCACAAACAGTGGTGAAAGTCGACCAGAAATCTGCGCTTGATGAGCTGCTGAGTTGAGACTGAAAGTCTGTGGTTGAGTTTTCTGAAAATCCGTATTCTCTGTCTCAGTTTCGTGTCGCGAGTGGCACCTTGGTAGCCACCAATACTGTTCATGTCAAGGTGAACTTTGCTCACCTGGGTACGACTCTGCTGATTAATGCAGAGGAAAAGCCCAAAGATTTCTTAAATTAGCTGTTGGTATGATTTCCCCAAAAAGGTCAATTCTACCTTCAAAATGTTATGTATCTTCTATTCAGCTTTCATCCTGAGCCAACTCCATGTCTGAAATAAAGCCCACCCACCACTGCAAGCATCTCTGCCTGATATCACTCCGTGTAACCGCAGTATTTCCCTGGTGTTGCCAAATGTTAAGATACGGCTCGGCTACTTGGTGCAAAGTCGAGCCGATTACAGCGGAGGCTCATTTACAGCGATTTCCACCAATACCTTTTTATTCTAAAGGGTGCGCTTTGGCAAGTGGTCCTTGAGCCGAAACCGTAGAAATGTCACTGCACTGCTGCAGCCAGAACCAACGCAAAGGTCATCTGCCTGGAACTTGGACTTTCAGGTGCCCCTTCGATGCAATTCATCCACAAGGACACCTGCTCCATCTTTACCGGGTGTCCATCTAAGACTCCCCAACGCAAAAGGCGGAGACTGAGCAAGACAGCAGCAAACAGCACGTCCTGAAAGGGCCTCATTGCAGGGAGCTACCTCTTCCCCAGATAGCCGTCAGAAGCAGTTTGCACTGACATCTGACGGATCCGCTAAAGACACTTGTTTGGGGGCATTTTGCTGTACTGTCTTAATTTAATGCATGATGACGTGGCCAATTATAGTGGGCTACATGCTCAAATAGAATGTCAAAACCAGTGTATCAATCCATTAGATCCTGTCTCCCGACACATTTGGTGGTACCTTGAGCCGCATCCCCGGCAGGGACAACACTTGCCTTATGAAAGCCTGGAAAAAGATCTTACAGTCAGGCATGCGAAAGCAAACTTTTGGCAAATATCTTTCAAAAGCCTGCGCAAGTGCATATTTTATATTGTTGTTTATTTCCGGCGTTCCCTGATTTAGTATCATGCTGTTTTAATGACTCACCTGCCCTTAGCCTGAGGTCACACCCCTCTGGCTGCTGGCTTGTTCTCATGTCCTGGGTAGCTGGGCACCATACCTACCGCTGGCATTATCTGTGAGGCAAACCTCAACAAACACACACACACACACACACACACACACACACACACACACACATTTCTGATAGCGTAGTGTCAGTTTGACAAAAGTTTTTAATAAGTGTAGGGCTTTTCCAGCTGAAACCTTGTAGATGGCCTCAGGTGATGACTGAAACACGGGCGTGCAACCCTGTTAATGCTGAAAGTGGGAGTGTGTGTGTGTGTGTGTGTGTGTGTGTGTGTGTGTGTGTGGAAACATCCCTCCCATTGTGACATCTCAAGCTGCTTACTGTATTTACCACTGTAATGTCACAGAGTTTGTCTGCCTTAGCCCACACTTCCAAAGAGTCGCTTTGGATCGCGTCAGAAGTTATAAGCCATCGACTGCTAGTATAAAGCCAGGCCATGGTGGTAGAGAGCTGTTTGCCGCAGGCATCCTGCTCTGATTCGCTTTCCTACAGTTTGTTTTTAAGGTCGCATAGGAACCGAGTGCCGGTTATAGATTACTTTTATTAGGTGAGTGTTGTGTAACCATGTCTACTCTGTGTAATTTCTGCTCACACACACACACACACACACACACACACACACAAACACAGTTTGTCACGCAGGGAAGCTGCAAGTGAAATAGTGATGCTGTTCCTGTTTTTGTCGTACTGTAAACTGGCCACATATTGCGAAATGATTCACTTGTTACGCACAAGTCACATAATCAAGACGAGTCGCCTCTAGGAGGCACAATTACAGCCATGACAGAGATAACACCTCTCATTATTCTACCTTGTCATGTTGTAGATGAATTCTGATCAGCCTGCTTTAAAACAACACCCTTTAAATGACTTAGAATAAAATCAGAATCAATTTGCGCAACTTTCTGTTTAGTTTATGTCCGCCGGCGGTGGCTGTCATATTCTGTCACAACAAATTGACATTTTGATTTGCAAAAAAAGAAGAGAAGAATCAATAAAACAGATTCTACCTTAATAAGAGACGGTTTACAAACATGTCTCAAATAAAAGAGAAACAATCATCGGCTGTCAGTCATTTCATTTGCATGGGTTTCAACATCTTGCAGCCCAGAAAGATGTCATTTTCTGGGCATGTAGAGTCGGATGGGAAACTGGCAGATGGAGCCGGGCATAAGCCTGCAGCGAATGATCAAGCAGAGCTCTGTGGATTCCATAATGAATCAGCAGCACCTTGGAAAGGATGGCAGCCACAATGCAAGCCGCTGGCACGAGCGGCAGTGGAAAGCAGCTGCTGTACGGCTCGTGCGAGTACGTGTGAATGCCATTCGGGTTGAGACAGCTCGCCAGCCGATGTGATGACAGTAGGTGTGGTTGGAGATGGGACTCTTATCATGCACAGGGGCTGTCTGTGATGGCACAAGCTGTCACAGACTCAGATATCCAGGTCTCTGAAGTGTTGTGTGTGTTGCAGCTGTTTGTTGGATGCTGCAGATCTGATTGCCAGTCAAGCAGAGAAATGAAATGCCTGCCCGTTAACCAAAACAAAAGAGCAGATTAGAAACGTGTTGATGTCCAATCAGAGCATCTGCCAAGATCCTGATGTACATTTGAGAGAATGCAGAGGATCAGTATCAAACAAAGGGCATTTGAGTTCACTTCAACATGGTGGTGCTTATTTTTGTTAAGCCTCGCAGTTCCAGAAGTGGCAGCAGAACCTGGAATCTGGAAAGTTGGCACAACTGGTTACTGGTTTTCATTTGTCTACCACCCTAGATTGCAAATCCATCCATCAATAAATAGCTGCTTGTCCAAGTCTATCCTAGAAAAGAGGCCATGACGCAGAGCAAACCCTGGACCAAGCACCAGTTCATTGGCATACACATGCACGGGCATGCATGTACACAACAACCAATTCATAGTCACCACGACACCTGAAAAACGCAAGGAAACTCAGACAAATGCAGCTAAAACTCAAGATTTTACCCAAACTGAGTCGGATTTGAACTCACAGCCTAGGAACCGCTGTTACTTGCTCTTCCTCACTACTTCCTCCCATTTGTTTTGGTTAAATTGAATTGTAAGAGGCAAGAACTTATTCCTCTGGACTATGCAGATTATTTCATCATGTTTCCAACAGCAATTTTGATATTTCTACAGCTGTGATTCAGGAAAGCACAGCTGCAGTGAAGGTTGCATGCTGTGTGGACCATGACAGCATTCCTCTTCCAGCAGCTTCGGAGGCCTCAGTGATGAGATATTGATATATTGCCTTTGTCTCAAAAATGGTCTCTGTGGAAATGCCACCCTATAGTTATGAGACTGAGTGACCGCAAAGACCTTGGAGGAAGGTACTCGTGTGAGACTGGTGTGAGGCCTCCAGATTCGATCCTCGGGAAACATCCACTCGCTAGCTGGAAATCTTGGTGTCCCTCAATTTACTGACCTTTCGCTGTGGAACTCGAGAAGAGCTGAAAGCAATGTTGAAAAGCACTCCATTTGCGCTTCCTCAATGCAGCAGAGCTGAACGCGAGATTCTCGTGCAGCGAAAATTAAAAGCACGATTTCAGTAATAGCTGGGCCGTGTGCTCGGCTAAAAATGAAAATTAGCATCTTTCTCATATAATATTTCTGCTGAAATTTCTCCCTAATGGTCTCTGCGCATTGTGTCCTGTTTCACTGCTCCATTCCACACTTACCAGATCCAAGACAGGCGTCATTATCAAAATGCCAGTATTCTGAATGACCCACCCGAAATGATAATGGGAAAAATAAAAATATGTTCATAATCTTTTATTGCGACGCCGAATGTTGATGGGATGCATTCAATTATGTTTGTGCTGATGTTTACCTTCTCTGGTGCCTTCCGTCTTTGAGAGAGGTGATTAGACAGGCGGGGGCCGTGAGGGTAGCGGCAGTTAGCAAGAGAGCCCTCCCTGTCACGGATAATGGCAGACGGCTTCGGGGTCTTGCTGTAGCTGTTAACACTTCGACATGTGGCCTGTCAATCACGCCGCTGCTGGACGTAGCTGACGGGGGAAGCGTTGCAGCTGCCCGCTTGATGACACTAGACGGACGCCGCACTTTTTGTGAAAGCCCCCCCAGTCGAGCTACACGCAAACTTGTATGTAGAGCTGCACGAGGCCCAAAATGGAGCCGCCTTTGCAGTCCCACCGCCTTCTGCGCACCTGGGATTTGCTCCTTAATTACTCGTGCTATCATGCTATTCGCCTCAGCCTCCCCTACCGGTGTTCCTCTTTAATTCCGACAGAAACAAAAAGGAGAAGATAGCAAGGAAAATCATTGTCTAAATCACTGTCGGTGGCTAACAACTACATCCTGGGGTTCATTTAATACGGTGGAAAACAAAAGGTGAAGATTAACATAAATCCAGGTAAAGAATGGGAGAGGCGGGGGGAGGGTTCTCCACCGCCAACCAGGGATGTTGCACAATAAATACCCGGCGCCACTTTAATTAGGAGCACAGAAGTTGCCTGCAGTGAGATTTAACCTGCGGACAGGCGTGTTTAATGGGACAATCGCAGGCTCCTCTCGTCTGACTTGGCTTGGGTCCTTTTTCTTCATTCCTCTCAAGTCCCCTGGGTCTCTCGGGCCTCTGTCACAGGCGGCCGGGTGACAGGCGTGTCCCACCCATGAACGGGATCGCCTCACATACCGATGATCGACACCACTGCCCGCTGTGTGCACGAGTGGGGGGGCAGCACATCAAGAATGTGAGAACATTCATCATGCGGGAGGTCAGAAACGGGGTATTCACAGGAGCTGGAGACTCTGGCAGACAAGACAAGGACTGTTTTTTGCAGTGTCAAGACGCACGTTCCCACCCACATTCTGCGTGCAAGGACAGGAATTGGGCCCAACGGGGTCGCCGGGAAGTGGTTTTTCGACACCCGGCAAGTCATTTCAGTGTGTTTACACTCCCAGAATGTTATTTACCTGTCTGTTCCCTTGTGTCAGCGTGTGTCAGGATCCAGGCGGTATACACAGAGATGCCCCGAAAATGGAATCATAATCTAAGGGGCTGTGCTGAGATAGCCAATGTGTCTGAGACAGATCTGAGGTCCAACAGAGCCACGGGTATTAAAAGCCATTCGGGGTCTCCCTGTATCCCTGTACTTAGGGCTTGTATGCAGAGGTCCCATTTGTAAGGCACGTTCTCAAGCTGCTAATAGCAGTTCAGCTTCCCCTTTTCATTCATTTATCCACCTGATGCTTTTTTCTAAAGGGACTGATACTGTTAGGATGCCCTCGGTGCACTGCCCCGTGTGTACATCTGGGTAACTTGTACTCCACCATTTCAGGCTAAATGCTGTGCTTAAGGGTACTTAAACAGGGGATGGGTCCTCCAAGTGCTAGACAGCAACTGTAACCACTGCGCCATCTGCTGCCCCTCACAGCGGCGCAGAATTTCCACTGAGGCTCATTTGTTGCCACACCGCAGCCTAACAAACTCCCGCACTGTAGGTCTTGGAAGGAAAGGATTTGAGCATCCTGGATGCATCCCCTACTGTTTCACGCAGCCGGCGTGTTGCGGTGGGTGACGTGTTCCGTGTCCCATGTCGGGGTTGCGTGATTGGTCGCTCTTCCCCAGCCCCTAAGGAAAGAGATTTGGAGACACTTTTCCAAGCTTTTGTCATGATGCTGCCGTGCAGATATGAGATTATATTCACAGAGGTGCGTTTGTCAAACGCGGCTCCTTTCTCTGCAGACGGTACCTCGAGGGACCGAGATGGACGTAACAGACACAAAGAGCAATCACTGTCTGGAAGCCATAACAGAAACTGGCTGAGTATTCATTAGTTTTTGGCAGGCGTGTACATTTTCATTATTCTCACAAAGGTGCAACTTCCATGTAGCCGCTAATCATGGCAGCTCAAAGCCCAGCGGAGAGATTTCCTATATTATAGCAGTTATCTTTTAGCACTTATGTAGTGTCTGTGAGACTTGCGCTGTCTGTAGCGGCGAAATGCAGGACATCACTTCTTCCTATTAAACATGGCTCCTGCACACTTGCATGTAATTTACTTAGCAGCTGCTAAGCAGGCGTTCACTCACGTTTTTTCTATACCTTTTCAGTGTGCAATATTGCCATTATTCCCGCTCCTGTATGTATAAGTGCATCATTTGGGCTACTCCAGGGTGTGTATGCTTGTACACATGATATCCCTCAGAAGAATGCAAAGGCCAGGCTTTGATGACCTCTGACCTCCTTGCTCTCAGGATTCCATTCATGACATCAAGATCCGGTGCCACTGAACTGCCACCCTAACAGTCTTCCTCGGTGAAAATGCTTATTAATGAGATTTTATTTTTATTCCAACATTTCAGGGCCATGAACATTTTTTCTGCTGTTTCTGGTCGTGGAACCACGGCAGGTTTTAAACACTTTGAAACAGATCTATGTGTAGGGACTCAATACTAAGTGCTGGTCACCTTAACACCACAGTGTCATCACCCTCACTTGTCTCTACATGGCATCTTCTGACCTTGAGTTCATCTGTTGACACCACAGTAGAAACAAATCAATCAACGCCAATAGAGAAAGTGAAGTCCTGGTAAAGCGGGACGTTTCCTGGAAGAGTGCTATTGATCCAACGGTGGCCTCCTTTTCCCGACTGCCACCAGCACCGGGACCTATTCATCCTCTGCTCTTTTCATATCGCATGTGGTCATGAGAAATTACTGACATGGACATTAACAGAAGAGAAGCGTTTAGCTGGGATCTGACAATAACTGAACAGAATAAAACAGACCAGAACGTTCAGTGACACAAAGAGGGCACTGGGGGGGCAGCCATCCGGTGAAATCCGGCCACTCCTCTTTTCCTGAACATCAGCTCCTCAGCTTAGAAACACAAGCAGAAGTCAATTTGTTTGCAACTCCCAAATCATTTTTACAACCAAATGAGAATAAACCAAAATCTACACAATAATACAAGTTTAAATTCTGATGCAGTTTTAATGCAGCTGTGAAGAATAATAAATCCTGAGATTTTATTGTTTCGCGCTTTAGTTTGAACGACCTTTTTTAAAATAATTTTAAAATGACTGACAATGAAAGTCTGCTCTGTCCACTCCTGTCCAGTGCAGACTGGTGACCGATTCATCCCGTAAACAAACTGCATGCAGTGCCCATCACTTGGCTGCTGAACATCGCCACTTGGGAACACCAGACACAAAGTGTAAACACTGTAGAGGTGAATTGGATGAATGTGGTACCAAACTCCTATTTTCTTTGAGTACTTTTTTACTGCCACCTATTTCCTTGATGGATCTAAACAGGTTATGTTTACTCAAAACTTTAAACTTTGGAAAATAGATAAGCAAAGAAAAAATGAAATAGAGAGAAACTTCTGTTTGTGGCAGTGGAGTGGTGTCCCATCAGGGTGTATTTTCATGGCCTGGTGCCCAGTGACTCTGAGATAGGATCTGCACCATGGCAGCCCTGACCAGGATACGGTGAATAACGGATGGATGGATGGATGGATGGATGGATGGATGGATGGATGGATCGATCGATCTTAATCGGTGGTATCTGCCATCTCTTTCAGAAGCCCGGAGTCCCTACTTCCGCTTTCTGGCTGCCTCAGTTACTGCCGGCAAACTCTCCAAAGTAGCGGGGTGACACAGTCCCGCTCAGTTTCCATGGATAATCCTTCGGTGGGGTCAGACATTCATGGTGATCAATGACTCATCAGACTGTCATCTACCTGAGGGAGACACACACACACACACACACACACACACACACACACACACACACACGGGCGCGCGAGTGTGCACGTGATGAGTGGATGAGCGAGACAGAGGCAGCAAGCGGGAGGAATAGAGCCTGGAGCCGTGTCTGCTGAGGATGACAGGCAGTCACAGTGCTGAGTCCCTGTGTAGGAATAACTGAGTTAGAGGAGGGCTGCTGGCGCTGTAATAAAGCGTTTAATGGACAGCCGAGCTCCTTCTGCCCTCCTCAGGGTAACACTTAATCCCTCTTTATTGTGCTTCGCACAGATGTTGCTGAGTTATCCCTGTCTCTAATCGCACTGGAAGGTGCTGCATCTGTCTTCAAGCCCAGTTTTGCCTCTCGATTTAAAAAAACAGGAAAAATTGTGCCCCCCCTCTTTATTTATTGTCCCCCTCCCCAACACACTCGGGTCAGCTTTACCGATACAAACTGAATTCTGGCAATATCGCCTCCTGGCTGAGCCTTTATTCGATAACACCCCCCCAGGGCTTGCTGGCTTTATGGCCATGATGGTACCTCGGCCATTTGCGGGCCCGATATTACTGAGCACGGTGTCATAACACGCACATTATCCCTGAGCCGCCCTTCGCCACGGTAACGCGATTCGGCCTCACGTGCCCGCCTGGCTGGAACCGCAGAAGCGCTGCCCACTGGCGATGAGGGAAAATGGCGACTGACCCACTGGCATGAAGCCCAACCTGGTGCTGAAGCAAACACCGATGGCGGATCGGCAGTGTAAATCCTGCATGTGATGCGGTCGTAAGTGGTGTGGCCCAGAAGAGTTGATATGACCGTGCTGGTTCATTTGGGTCCTGAGTTCTTGACAGAATCCCACACACCTCAGCGCTTGTAGCGCTGCACCACAGGGTGTTTTATGGACATCTAGTGAGTGTTTATTGCCTGCGAGGTCCCTTGGTTGGACTTTAAGCGTCCTCAGTGACCTGGTGACGTGTCCAGCACCCGGGGGGGACCACACGCGGTGCTACAGCACAGTGCATGTCGGATCCCCACAGAGTCGCCTGGTGTTCCAACCATCACCTACAGTTCCTTGGCACTCTTAATCTCGCTTTGTAAATAAGGGAATAAACATAGATGTAAATAACCGCAGGCTTCTCCTGGTACTGACCGGGTCACGTCAGTCTTCCGTGGGGGATGGGGGTTCTGTGGGACACACAGGCATTGCCACACTGCTTTCCCACAAGCCATAGCCACATGTTGTGTGCTTCTTTCCTTCCCTTTATCTGAAGGACGTGGGGAAGCTGCATGCCGAAACAGTGGGGGCCTGTAGCTTTAAGGCCAAGGCAGCGTTGTAGACGGCAACTTCTAGAACGCGTTCAAAGGTCACGGAGAGTTCAGTGCGCTGGATGAGTGATGCGGGCTGCAAGGGAGTCTGTTGCCAGCCCTTGTTGTGCTGCGCGCCGGCGGACAGGCCTCACAGCGGTGGCCCCTTCTGATGGATTGGCAGTCGGTGAAAGGAAATGTTCTCCGTCCCACGGGGGCCCCGGCCAGCTCTGCACCCCCACCCCCCACCACCAGTGGCCACAGGGGGCAACGGGGGGGGGGGGGGGTTGATGGAGGGCAGTAGATCCTACGGCTGGTCAACAATATGTTCATGTGGAGCGGAGCTGAGCCGTACCTGGATGAACACAAAAGAACCGAAACTGTGGAGGGGGGACACGGGGGAGTTGGGGGCTCCCAAAATAAACATCAAAGAGGTGGTGCACAATGCATGTAAATTTACGGCCCCCCAGGACCACGTGGTAAATGAGACGGACCATCTCAGCTGGGACTGCCGGGCAAATATTTTTAATCAATAAATCAGCGAGTGGAAATCTCAGCGGTCGACCATCAAGTTGAGCTCAGACCTGCGGACCAACGTCCCACAAACATCCCCAGACATCCGAACTTCACCTTCTGGAATTTATAATGAAATATTTACTGCAACTATTTATTAATGTCATAATAATATTTACAGTAAAATATTTTATGTTGTTATTTCAACAATTTGTGAAGCCTTTTTCCAAGTTTTTATTAGAATTTGAACATAATATTAACAGTAAGAATCACTGGACAGTTGCTTCATCCTCGCTCACCTGGACGCTCCCAAGGGGCCCAAACCTCCTGATAAATTTCCCTTAATAAACTCATGGTGACAGTGTGGCTCTGCAGCTCCCCAGGGTATGGCTCTACAGCGCCCCCTGCAGGCACCCCTTGACATCCTGCTGACGTACGTCTGCTGACCGCAGGTGGTTGTTTGTCCGTTTGCACCAGACTGAGCTCGGTTCCTCACGAACCCATTCACCTCATCCACATTTCCTGTGGGGGTTGCCGGGTGCAAATCACAGTTTGAGCTTTAGATGCAATTGTGCCCCGGTTTACCCGCCTCCGCCTTTCCCGCCCCATTGATGGATGCCGACGGCACCAGGCACACCCTGGCTTTCTGGCTGTGTCATTCCCTCTGTGAGCATAGGCATCTGCGAAATCGAGACTGCTGGTGACTAGGAGGAAAGGCCTGGGCTCGAACCCATCCCTCTCCCCCTGCCCACCTCAGCACCACACCATGTGCAGAGAGCTGGGGGTCTTCAGAGTCGCCCCCTAGATGGAGGACACTGCCCCTACAGCCCGTGTTTGGACTGCGCTAACCATCAGTGAACGAGAAATGACTGCGAGGAATTGGTGGGGGGAGTGAGCTGGGGGGTTCGATCCCCATCTGTTGCAGCCCACCAGGTGTCCCCCCCCCCCCCCCGCTGCCGCACTGCTCATCACACTCCATCAGCCTGGGGGGTGGGGGGTCCACGATCTTAACGGGCACCGAGGGGCACCGGCACATTACAGTGCAGCTGCTGCAGTTCGCCAAACATCCCAGAGTTTCCCAGGCTCCTCAGCTGCCAAAGCTGCTCCTCCGAGAACATAAAATCCTCCCCCGTGGATGACAACCACCAGACCGCGTCCCCTTCACCCCCTCCAGTTGCTCATGCGACAGTGCAGATACACAGCACACAGAATGACCGTGTTGATGGTTGCCATTGAGTATTAGAGCAGAGCAATTCGAGATGCTCTGAGCAAACCGGGCCAAAGATCCACATGGAGAGGGAGAGAGTGAGAGGGGGAGAAGGGATGCAAATGTACCTGCATGTTTCTTGGATTTTTAAAAAACTTTAGCAGTGGATGGGGGACCCTTCCCATCACCCTCTGCTGGATTTAGGCCCCTGCACATTTCACTGTGTTCACAGGGAAAGCCTCAAAGTTCATACTGGTAGTCCGTGACTGAAATGCTTATTGTTGGCACAGCCCAGGTTCCCTGAGTCGTCTGAGTCACAATATTATTTTTTGTTTTATACATTTTTTTTGGTTTTAGCTATCAATTTATGTATATATTGCAGTGCATATAAACGTAACCCTGCCATCACTGAACATTTTTACATGCCAGGACAGCTTGCCCCTCCTCGCCGATCTCAATTACACAAGTAGGCTCGGATGGGATGCAGCACATTAGCAAAAATATTATTAGCATTATTATTACAAAATAATGTGGTATGTAGGATTGTTGAGTCAATGTGTTTGAAGAAAAGGGAAACGAGCCCAGAGGATCAGGGGATTCATCCAAGTCCGCTGTGTGAGACATCTCTCTCTCTCTCTCTCTCACACACACGCACGCACACACACAGACAAGTGTCATAACGGATTGATCCGGCTGCAAAAGAGGGCCTGGCGTCGATACGAACACGACCGCGGCGGAGCGAACGCTCTCTGACATCTCTTTGTTTCTCTTCACTGGAAAAATCCATCTGCGATTGATGTGAGGCGGCAGGCAGCTTTACCGCGGTACTGCACAGAACAGAACATTCCAGAGGAGAGGCCTTAGCTTCTTTAAAGAGCCACACCAGCTGACCGGCTTGGTTCTCACTTGACCTGCTGAGTTCATCTCATCCCCACTTATTCGATACATCTTCCGTTGTTATGGAAACAAAGTTATCAATAACCACATGTGGATGCCATCTTTCTTTGGACGTCTTTGTTTGCGTGCGTGCGTGCGTGCGTGTTACACTGGCATCGCATGGGGGCTGCGGTAATCTCCCCTTTCTTCTCATTAACAGGCCCTTTTCCATTTTTCGTGTGTTTTCCGCAGGGCGAGGGAGGGGGGTGGAGGACTGTGCTCTCAGCCCAGGATGAAATAAGGCCAATCAGGGCCATAATGAGGAGGGTAATGTCTCCCCTGGGAGTCTCGCCGGGTTCTCCTCCAATCGGCCGGCCTTTGCCAGCCGCTCTCTCCGCAGTAATCACCCCGCCCGGAGCATTGTGGGTAAAGCCCCGCCGCGGCCCCGCCCACCCCTCGCGAGCGCGGACCCGACGTCCTCCTGCTCTTCGGAGGTGGTTCTCTGCCGCCCGCGTGCCGACACCACAGGTTCTTCAAAAGCTAGCGAAAAGATTAAATTAAAAGACCATTGTAGTCGGGAGATTTTGTTATCCATTAACTTGTTCTTCCAGAATACATTTCAGAGACATCAAACGGTGTACAGTATGTAAACAAGAATGCATAAATAAATGAGCACAGCCCTACTTCAGACAACAAAGATACATTTCATAATTGTGATCCGATAATAAGAAGGCTAAAAAGTGTAGCTCACGCACCCCCCCTTCTATGTTGCATACATTAACGCTTCTTAACTTGAATACATCGACACTGGATTTTGATTTTAATTTCAGTTGCATTACAATTATTATATAGTTTAATTACCGGGGCTGCCAGAAAGAATTGTTGAGATGAAGCGAACCGTTGGCTCTGGCCTGGACGGTTCCTGAGGTCGGGGCTCTGGCTGAAACGCACACGAACACGGGGTTCCCGCGACCGTTCACACGCAGGAATGCAACACACGGGTGACGTGCAACGGTGCAAATCGCAAGAGTGCAGCCGCAGGGTGCGGTGCTGCGACCAGGTTAGCAGCAGGCACAGCGGTTAAGGGATTCAGCCCACATAACAAAGGGAGGGGCCCGACTGGCTCGCTAGCTCCTCGGCCGTACGGCGCTTGTCGCATTAGACAGGGGGCGCCGCGGCCGAGGACGGCGGTTCTCTCATCTCGGGCACGAGTTGCGCAAACCCAAGGCCGGCTCGTCCGCGCGGCACGCGGGAAGCGGCGCATCGCAGCCCCGCGCTTGAAATCCCGCCCCCGTCGCCACGGCAGCCGCGCTCCACACAGACGCGGTTCCAGAGCCCTCGGCGTGATTTCATCAGCACGGCTCCTAATCCACTTACTTAATGAAATACATAATTAACATATTATAATTGCAGTAAAGATGGTTTTGACAGAAATCATTTCCCGTATCTAATACCATGGTAATTTAATCCGTTCCTCACTCCCTGACACGACCCTTTGTGATTAAGTTTCGCGAGACCCCCCCACCCCCCACCCCATCCCCGCAGCTCCCGCCTCGTCTCCGGCTTCATCGGGATCCCTTTCCTGCTCTGATTGATGGACGTGTCGGAGGGGGCGGCGCTGCTCCGCGCGCGCCATGGGAAGCTTCGTCGGTCGGCATCGGGTCACGTGACGCGGCAGATGGCGCCGCGAAGGTTCGGCTCACGCTCCGCTTGTGTGGTCTCGCCTTTCCCAGGCGGCCCGGCATAGCGCCAGTGGGGGCTGAGGTCCAAAACGGTCCGTGTCCCAGCCCTCTAATGCGTAGCTTGAGTACGCGCGTGCACGCACTCGCGCTTTGGGGTGCGGTCCTTTCCAGGTGTCCCCCCCAAGTCCTGAACTCCTGACCTCAGATTAATGCGGTGAAGACTGACGTGGCCCCCTCCCAGCGAATGCTCTCTGGGGCTGTTTTAGTTGAGCAACTTTCACCTCCCAGCAGCCAGTGTGGTTGCACAACCTGGCACTGTGGGAGGGCACTCCATGTTCACCTCAAACAATCTCATGCACGTGAAGCGGATGCCCGCTGCCCTGTTGACACGCACATGGGCAGCGCCAAACCTTCGCTTTGTTAAACAGACGATTAAACCAGAGCGGAAATGTGCGTGAGGTCGTAACCTCTGCTGCTTGTGAGCAAACAAACAAACAAACAGACGTGTTTATTGCACAGTCTCACACCGAACACGCAGAGGCTGGTGGCAGTAGGGGCCATGGCCTTGCAGCTGAAGGTTGCAGGTTTGAATCCCACCTCGGGCAGTTCTGCCCTTTGGGGTTCTTATCCTGATCCGATTGGGTAAATCATAGTAAGGTGCTAACTGCCCGGATGTAATGCATACATGTAGCAGGACTCGTGTATGTGCATATTTATGTGGGAACCAAGGAGGGAAGGTGCAGCACTGCATTTTGGAAGAACACAGAGGAATGTGGTCAGTGAACGCAGGGCGTAAATCAGCTGGGTGTTTATGTTGGCAAAGTGCACCTGGAGAAAGATGGAAGCCCACATGTTCCGCTGATGTTCCGCTCATGTCCTGCTGCTGGGCCTCCCTCCTGCTCCCTCCCAGTCATCCCACAGAGTGACGCAAAGTGACGCCGTCAGCATGGCGAAGGGGGAGGCCATGGTTCAGATGGGGAGTTGGGTCCTGAGGGACACAGGGGTGCAGAACGCAGGCGGAAGGCGCTAACCATGACAGATAGCGGCGCTAACAATTTTCCCGCTCTAGGGGACGTCCGTAATGCAATTTCTTCTGCAGCTTCATCCATTCCCACCAATAGACAGGTGACCCTTTCCTGGCCTGGGGTCACACACAGTTCAGAACACTCACATATCCGTTTGCCGGGGCGTGCGGAGCAATGGGGGGGGGGGGTCCATCTGGGGGGCTTACTTTTTAAGTATCCACACCCACTGTTCCCCCAAGCAGCAGCTCATTCCCATCCCGTCACTCCATTGAACATCAGACTCCCTACGAGACGGTGCTGGAATCACACCCCTCAAGCATAGCAGAGGTGCTTCTCCATGCCAGAAACACGTGTGTCCTCCACCCTAAAGATCCCAGGCTGATCAGTGGAGCCCAGAGAGACAGGAAGCATCCAGCCGCACCCCAAAAAAGATCAACATGTAGAAATCCTACCGTGTCAATGCTGTTTGGTGCCTTTCCCCAGGTTCCTGTGGAGAACTTAATGGGAAAAAAAGCAGAGACGCAACAAGCAGCGTTTGTAGCAGATGGTGTAGTGGTCAGAGATGCTGCCTTCCACTCCAAGGACCCAGGATCCCCCTGGCTGACAAAGGTACTCAACCCTGAACTGATGTAGTAAAATAATCCTGCAGTGTAAATCACTGTAAGTAGATTCACACTCTTGGTTCCTTTGGAGAAAGAGGACAGATAAATTGAGACACAGAGTAAGAAACAAGTCAGATGCCAAGAGATTAAACACAGATTGTAAGGTTTGACCAACCAGGAAACCAAAGCCAGAGAACACCCTGGAGTCCACAAAGTTTCCCTTCTATAGGGTTCTTCTGTGTAGCAGCAGATACCGCAGTAACTAACGGTCAGACAAGCATCGGTTGGAAGAGTTGACCCCACAGCACTGGAATGTGGGCCTCCAGTCTGCCCACTGATGCACCAGTATGTCCTGTTTGAAATGAAACACATTGTAGCACAGTTCACACACACCAAGGCACCCAGGTGAACCAAAAGTAGCAAAAACAAACCAGCACCACCCGCTCGTACCAACCCAGCACCCACAAGCACATTAAAACTATAAACCCTGAAAGAAATCTCTCTCTGTTTCACAGCATTTTGTCCAGGAGAAGCCCAGGGGTTACCTGTTGCCTCCAGGTGCCATGTGAACGTATATCATTAACAATAAAGTCCAATAAAAATAAACATGTTTGGACAAACATTAAGTTTATGAACCTCCAGACATCCAGAGCCCCATTTGACCTTCCTCGGTCTCCTTCTCGGCCAAATCCCCGATCCAGACTAAGAATCACACCTGCTGTCATGGTGTCAGGTGGCCGATGGGGTTCAATCCAAGTGTCTGGAATTAGTGGCGAAGGCAGAATTGTGCAAAACACGGTCGCAGTGCGGAGTTACGACTGAAGCACGCGAGCAGGAACCAGACGTGTGTGAAGCCAACAGCTTGGCTCCAGTGCTGATGAGATGGAGAAGATGCCAGTTGTGAGATGAGAAGCAATACGATAAACATCAGACTTTCCTATTTCCTAAGGTAGGTAGGTGGGTGGGTGGCAGTGTGGGGGAAGGGGGGGTGGCACCCGCAAACAGCCTGATGGGACGGCCCGACGGCGCGTTAAATCCAGGGGCGAAACACGCCACCTCATAACTCACCGCTTCAATTTGCCAAGCAAAAGAAATTTTTGGGACACAAGAAGATGTTGTTTAATGATTTCGAAGAGAAAATGACACTTTAGAGGAGGCGTCTGCCAGGAGATGGAACTTTGGCGGAAACAAACAGCATAATCAGCTTTGTATTCCACCCCAGAAAGAACATCAGCGCTCAGGTTTCACATCTCCATCACACAGTGAGAGCCAAGCCCATGAAACAATATGAAGCTATAAAACAATAGAAAGTGATAACTTATCCCCTGAAAAAGTAAGACAATTAATACTCCTCTGAACAGAAAAACTCAAAAAACAACAGCACATTTATTTACATTTAATACATTCCTTTATCAGGCGCTTTCCTTCAGAGTGATGTGCAGTGGTTAGTAGCCGGTGTTCAGCTGACACATTTACGTGAGGATGATGGTTAGGTGAGCCACAGTAAACAAGCTACAGCCAGTCTCACCTTACACACACACACACACACACACACACACACACACACACACACACACACACGAGGCATTTTAGTGTCACCCAGAGAGAAGATGCAAACTCCCCCTGGACTGGGAGACCTTTGAGCCCACATCCAAATATGCAGCTTAGGTGCCGAGAGGCACCAGTGCTATCTGCTGAGTCTCTGTGCCATTCAGCACAGCACATTCTATGGAGCCAATTTAATTTGAAATACACAGAATTTATTATGGCTTTGCATGTGCGCGCGCACACATACACACACACACACACACACACACACCTTTCTTTCCCTCCCTTTTCCTGCTAAAGGGGTGGGAGGAGGGGTGTTGTCAGCCCGTGTGTGTTCAGCCTGGCAGGGCTTGCGTCTCGGAAAGTGCCAAGTGTACACGAATACCACCACATGAGCTGCCGATATGTTACCAAGCCTAGGTGACAGTCCTCTGTCCCAGGGGAGGAGCGCCTCCGCTCTGCCCCGTATCAAACGGAGAGGAAAACAATTTCTGGTGCCAATAATGCAGCACAGATGAAAAATGTTTTAATATTTGGAGCTGCTCATGGCTGAGGCAATGACAGTGATGGAGTCAATGTCAGCTTTTTTTCCCCTGTTAAATGTCACGCTTTGTCTCTAGGCTCTGTGTTTCTCCCCCTCTCACTGTCTCTCTGTCTCTCTCTCACACACACTCACTGCACGCAGGGCGAAGCCGTTTTCCCTCATTGATCATTGCTTTTAGCTTTAATGGGAGGCGTGCTGGAAGACTCAGACATCCAACAATGCACTGCTTTTTCTTGAAAGGAGTGCTGTGCCCTGAAACTGCCCTCATTCCCGTTCCTTCTCCCTCCTCCCCCACTCAAACACGAGCGGCTCTCCACCATCAAATAAAACGCGGAACGCCTGGCAGCGCAGTAGAAAACACGATTCGCCGCTTCCTCGACTTTGTTTATATCCGATTGGCTTCCACTGGGCGTGTGATCGAAGCGGAAAGACTCAGTCCGTATCCTTAGCTGGCAAGGCGGAGGGAGCGGACAGGCGGAGGACAGGAGTAACACTGTGGGAAGCAAATAAAGGAACATCTCTGACATCTTGCGCTGCTCTGGTTTTCAGCTTCGCTCAGGCAGCCCTGGGACAGGGGAACATGCAGGTGATTTTTGCCTCTTTTCTCTGCAGTATCAAAGCTTCACGAAAGCCTGGTTTTGGCAAGTAGTCAAATTTGTTGGGGATCCGGGGTTACACAGGCTGCTGGGTGGGGCGGTTTGTCTGTACCATCCGAGGTAGTCCCAGGAGCACAGGACAGGCCGAAGGGCATCGATCTCAGCTGCAAATGTCCGGGTGGTGACGTGCTGCACCTCCATGATCCTGCACCATTTTGAGCGACACATGAGCCGAGCCATCACACAAAGGCAATAAGATAACCTTCACGCCACCACACCGCAACGTGGTGTGTCGAGACCCCACTGTGAGCCAGGAGGCCGAGTCATCTGTTTCTAATAGTTCAGACAAATCCATTTCGGCACAAGGGGTCACATAAGTGGCCATAGTCATTTTGCAATGGAAACGGGTTCTACGCTGCTTAATTCAGTGCCATCATTCAACAAAGCAGCAGTTGCATGTAATACATTGCAGAAAATGGCAAGTTATTTTTCATTAAAATTTAAACGTATGGCCCGAGTGAATTGTATACAAACTGTACAAGATACTGTTTTTTTTTTTTTTTTTAAATTTTCTAGATATGTGATGAGCAAGCGTGTGTGTGTGTGTGTGTGTGTGTGTGTGTGTGTGTGTGTGTGTGTGTGTGTGTTGTACATTACTGTCAGTGGGACTGATTTAGCACTGTTACCTCCCATGCCCTCTCAGTCCCCCCTGACCTACACTTGCCCTGCACTTACAGGGGTTGGGGGCAGTTCAGCCCACTCAGAGTGATGACCTTTTGACACCCCACAACAGGGCAGTCCTACACGTACAGCACAGGGCTACAAGCACACCCGGGTGCGTCCCGCCTGTAAAACCAGGGGTTGAATCAGGCCCGCTGCTGAGCGAGCAAGTGGAGCGAGTGAAGAGGAGGAGGAGAGATGGTGTGAGAACTGAGGGCGCCTTTGTGTCGCGCGACCACACATTCCATCTCGGGTCATCCATCTTGCTACACGGAAGGTCCCCAGTCGCAGGCAAACAGTGGTTAGTGCATCCACACGTGGTCCTGAGCTGCCTACGCTAGTGTAGTGCGTTGTCTCTTGCCAGCCCCAATCTCCTTCATCTCCGATACTTAAGGGTTCGGTTAGCCGCACAATTGTTTCTCTGTTAGCACAAACAGCTCTTTCCGAATCATGCTGGACACCGGGGGCATTGCTGGGGGAGCAGCAGTGCGAGCAGAGCTCATCGCTCGCCTCTCACCCCCAGCTCTGTTGGGGGGTGGAGACAACCGCTCTTTGTTCCCAAGACGGAATGGCTTGAGTGTGGCAGAGAGCTGGCGGGGTGATGGAGGCGCTGTCGGTGATGCACTAACAGAGATTCAGCGGGTGACGTCTAAGAACAGATGAACCCAGCTGTCTCCGCTTTGTGCGGCCAGACATCTTTAAAGGGATACGCACCTCCCAGGCCTTGGCAAACCCGAGGAACAGAGGCAACAGGGAAGAGCACTGAGCATCGCTTTTTCCTCCAAGTGGGAAAAGGTGGGGTCCAACTCTTTAACATCGCGTTTGTAAGCCAGAGAATTTCAACTGCAGTTTTTTTTTAAAATTTTTTTTAATTTAAACTGTGAGGCAAAAGCAGGTTTGTTGAGTGCTGTTAAATCCCCAGATAGGAAAAACATAAAACAGGGGAAAAAAGTAGAAACGGATGCATGTGGTCAGAATTTGTGATCAGTAAAATAATTCTACACAGCTTCACAATAAAACTACTGTCCCCCCCGAGTGCAGTCAGCCTGTCCTCACTTTCAGGGTTTGAGCAGAATCTGTGCAGAAAAGTTCCATTACACAGTTTCCCCTTCAAACAGGAATGAAAAACTGAATTTTAGCCTTTAAATTTTTTAATCTTTATTCTCCAGTAATTTAGCGGGAAATGGTTTTTACAAGTAAATTACAGGTTTTACAGGGAAATAAGGATGCAACTCAGACAAAGACCGGGGGAAAGGGCTGGATGGTACACAGATTTATGTTTATATTTATTAAGCCACTCTTTTCTCAATAAAGCTACTTAGAGCATTAAACTACTTAGTTTCCAAGGTAACTCAAAATTTCAACAACTTTTGTAGCCAAAGGCTGCCAATGCATTTTGAGTTGTGTTTATCCACTTATACAACAGAGTATTTTTTCCTGTATGCATTCTCGGTAAATCCGCTGCTCGTGGTTGACCACATAGCCCCAGACACAGCTGTGCTACCTGCAAATTTAAAAGTGATGTCAATGTACAGTAGTGGGACTACTCAACTCAGGCCAGGCTGATATCTCTGAGATTGTATCAGGGAGAAAGGAGGCTACGGCATCAAGTCAGCAACGCTGCCACTGCTTTGCAGGTGACCGTTTCTCCTTTTTATTGCCCCCCCATTACTGACTGGAGGCCTCCCTCTTGAAGGGTCCTCCCTCGTACCCATTCTCCTACCAGGAGGATGCCTTCCATGAATCACCCACACCACCAGCATGTCCGACCCCTGGCTGAACCAGGCTAGGAGTGGGGGACAAGCAGGAAAGAAATAAACAATGAATGGGAACTTCTTTAAAATGTGACTTGAAGTCTGGGTTTCATTTGATCATCACGCAGAATGAAGGATCACGCAGAGCAGCAGGAACTCGGGAGGAGGCCGCTGGGAGACTAAATTACTCTGAAATATTAGAGACTCACTAAATAAGCACGACATGTGGCATAAGATGCAATTTTCTGGAGCTCTCAGGTCCTTCTCCTGCTTTTGATGCCCAGTATCCATTTTCATCTGATGAGAAACCATGATGGACCCCAGAGCAGATGCTGCAAGAGAGAAAATGGTGTCAAACGCTGAGAAAAGGCACAAGGGAAACTGATGAGACCTGTCATTGTCCACTCTGCAGGATAAACCCTGGGGGGCTTAACCCCTGTTCAAAACTGGCAGTACTGTAGTAAACCAATACTTTACACCGCTAGCATGTTATCACAACATTTCCCAGCGGTGCAACTCAACAGATCCCAGCCTTTCCCAGAAGACCTTTAGCACATCTTTACATGCCACAGTAATACTGGGAAAAGGCTGAGTCTTTAGAACAAGATGCAGAATGTGTAGAACACAAAATCTCAGTCTCCACACACACAAGAGAAGCGCACCATTGCCAGGCTAAAAACCACAGTATCCTCACAAGGAACATTCATGCTCTTCTCGCCACAGGCAGCGAGATCTCCAGAGAAGTCTGCTGAAGGTACAAAACTGCCAGTAAGTTTGTGTCACGAATTCACTGGTTTACTCCTTAGCCATAATGCAGTACACCTGGGTTCTTAGCACAGTAACACAAGGTACCTTTCTCAGTGGCTCAGCAGAAGGGTTAAATCTGTGGCCATTTACTCTGTCGCTATTGCACACCTGCTAGATGGACTATTTACAGTTTTACCACAAGTAGTTCTGAAGGAAACATTCATACAAAGAGGTGGGACCACATGGTGGACCAGAGATCCCATGGGGAAGCATGCTATGAAGCTGTTTGTAACTTTAAAGGTTAATGAGTTGTTTTGAAATGCAGCCCTGCCCAGGGGGGCTTCATAAAGGTGTTTATAGCCTTTACATAAAATAGTGATCGTCAACATTTTATAGAACCGCACACTTGACAAGGACATCTCATAGGCACCGTCAAACCACACTTTAGAACTTATTCAAGGACAAAGTACACTTCACACATGGCCCAGACACACAGACCGGGTCCAGTCCCATCTACAGAGTTGCAACCCCACAACAGCAGACACATGCAGTGCAGTGTCATCTGTCAGCCCAAGGCTTGTCTTGTCCATGTGACACAGCTCTGCAGTCTTCATACAGGGGTAGAACCATCAGTAACTGCAAACAGCTCAGCAACCCATAACCTCTTTGATTCCGGACTTTTTTGGGTCATATATTGAATTTGGCATGACTGTTGTCATTGTCTTAGAGAAAAAAAAAGACCGCTAAACTATTACTCTAGTGCAGAATGAGTGTGAGGACATCCTTCTTCCACGAAAGTCAACAAAAAGGAGCCTCAAAGATGTTGCTTGGTCCAAAAATAAGTTCCAAGCTCTTTCCTTGCGAAACATCCATCTACCTTGTTTTCTGATGACTTCTCAGTCCGACTTCTGCACAAATCCAGCCTAAGCGGTCGTTCCGAAGAAGTGAAACGCGGCATTCGCACGCAAAAGACAGAAACCCAGACGACCTGGACCCATCGCGTTCTTCCACAAGGCAGGTCACGGAGTTACAAAGCTCCCTTCCCGGACGTTTCGACGCACAGTCGAACTTCGGGCACGTACCCTTCCGGAAAAGGGCTCCCAAAGGCCACGGCCGTGCCCTTTCGAGGAAGGCGTGGGCCAATCAGCACGAGGCAGGTAGCCACTTTGGGCCAATGGGAGAGCTCATTGGCTTGATTAGGGGGCTCTCTAATCGCTGGCAGCTGAAGACCCCCATCGCGGTACAATCAGATCCCGCTGTGCGCTGCGGGGGGCGCCGACGCGCTCCGATCGAGGCCCGCGCACTCGCTTCCTGTAGCTCCAACCGCTTGGCTTAATCACTCAATTAGCCTGCTCATTACGACAGCCCGAACGCTGTTTCCATGATTAGGTACATCTCAAGATGGCAGGTAATTCCACCCGGCGCGGGGGAGACGCGCGGCGCTTTATGGCCGTGTTTTGAGGGAAACGTGTATGCATAAATAGTACGGTTATGTAAGTAATGAATGACAGTGAATGACTGGACCAACTGCCTGACTAATAACGCAGGCAGTGAATATTGGATCAGCTGCGTGATTAATAACCGTTGCGCTGAATGATCACGGCAGCTGCATAACTAATAATTGGACCAATAAAGTGGAGGGAAGAACGGGGGATAAACATCAGCTTCCTGGGTTAGGCCTGCACATGTGTACATCCCATCCATCCATCCATCCATCCATCCATCCATATTAATGTTTTCCCAGCCTCCTTGGGGAACATCAAAACCAAACTGCTCATTGCCGGACGGTGCCACCTGTATTTTCTATTTATATTAACCCACATCCTAGCTTAAATGCTTCATGTTTATTACCATTAGTTGTCATCTTTGTCTAAAATCAAATTACAATATTAAATTCCCGCACAAATGTACCAGGGATACAAAACAAGATTTGGGATTCAAATCCAGGACCTTCAAGGTGACAGGAATAACCACCACGCAAAAGATACCGGCACGAGGGAGTTTTTTTCGCGCGTTTGTTCAATATGAATAATCATTAGTTAACCGTGTTCAGGGGTTCTCAGGTTACACTAGGAGTGAAGTGAACTGAGCTGCTTTTATTTAACCCGCCGCATCTCCACTTTACAGGGACCTTAGTCCCGGGGGGGGCTAATCCCCCTGTGTCCTGTTCATTTTCTGGATGGTAATAAATATTAGAAATAAAATAAATAGAGGAGTGGAGGCCCGGGGCTTCCTCTCACTGTCACTCCATTTTTCATGGCAGCTGAGTGACAGTCTTTGGGGGATGACCTGGGGTTTTTGGGAGTTTGGGGGTGGGGGCAGTGGAGATCCCGTTTCCCCCCAGTAAGACATGAATGAACATGGGAACTGTAGCTCCTGCCAGCAGACCAGCCAAATTGTTCAATATTGGAATTCTACGACGGACCCCCTGTCAGGAGGGGCTCCCATATTGGAGGAGCACCAGTGGTTGAGAAGGAGCAGAGCAGAAGGACTCAGAACACCGCTCTGTACACTCATGGTGAAGTTTAGCACAGAGGGGGTGCTGTGGAGTCCTGAAATGGGCGCACTAACTGTCACCATTGCTCCCAGAAGGCTGTAGGTTCAGAGCACAGGAAGCCAATGCGTTTTTGAACAAAGCAACACCTTGCTGTTTCACTGGGGGCAAAGTGTAAAACTAAGCTGAACACAAATCCTAAACAACCGAACAAGCAAACAAACGTAATCTGTCGCTGGAAATCAACATAACAACTGTGACTAGCAGAGACGGGTGACTTGCGCTGAAAAGCAGCTTTACCGCAATTCACCCAGCAGAGTGTTTTTTACTCTGGAGTCTCAGGGTAAGTACCTTAACCAAGGGCACTGCAGTAGGATGTGGGGTTTAAACCTGGGTCCTTCTGACTGCAAGATGACGATTTAACCACTGCGACACCTACGGCCCACGCAGTAACCCCTAAAATGTGAGCCCTTGACTTAACGTACGGGTTTTTGCCTACATAAATTGTGCAAATTTATGTCATCATTACCGCTCCGACTTCCCAGATTTCACCTTACCAGCTGATTTCCAGGAACGTGTTAAGCTCGTAAGCAGGAGGATCCTGCAAATGCTTTTTAAGCGGCTGTCACAGGTTCTGAGCTGCGCTAGCAGGACGGCTGAACGGTTGGACACCACGCGCGAGGGCCCTTGCAGATGTGCGGCCCGCGTTCCAGCCTACTGTTTATCCCACACCCTCCTTTCATCCCGGTATCAAACGCCTGCATTTGTGTCACGCGGCGCTAATGGAAGCTCAGAGGAAGCTGCAGCGGTGAAGCTCCGTCCGACGTGGGATTCATTATTCCAGTTTACCGAGCTTCTCGCAGAGAGACGGGCGTCAGAGCGGGAGAACATGAAAAGGACAGGTTGTTACCGTCAGAGCCGAGGGAAGCTTCTGATCAATGGGAAAAATCAAATCGTGCGAAATTCCACTTTGTTTCTCTTTCATCATTTATAAATAAAACTGGATCTCAGTCTTAAACTACGGAAACAAAACAAATAAGGCTGCAAAAAAAAATTTAAAGGAAAAGCAACAGAACAACATTTTTACCTGCAAACCGAGACTTACGGTTTCTATGGAAAAACGGCAAAGCAAAGAAATAAAGGCGGCTGCTGGCGTAGCAATCAGAACAGAAGGGTCTGGGTTTGAATCCCTGCTGCTTCCGTTGGATCCGCCCTGAACTGATACAGTAAAAACAACTGCCTGCTGTGAAAAGGTGCATTAGCAGCTTAGCCCGCAAACTGCACGCGGTTGGTCATGCTGGAGAGAAGCATCAGCCAAATTTAGCTTTTACTGTTATTCGCTATGTGGCACTGAAGTACTTCGCTGTCTTTACGTCTCAGGGTGCTTTGGTGCTACGTTGTCAGTTTAAGCGTTAAACCTGAGGGCGACCCCCGCGAGGCCGTGTCAAGCGCTTCCCTCCTCACAACGGCAGCGTCGCGGATGTTCAACACGCAAACGTCTCTCCGCTTTTCGCCTGGAGATGAAGCCCTTAGGCCCGATCCGCTAACAAGCACGAGTGTCCGGGCTCCGTATTCCCGGCGCACGTGTACGCATTAGCGGAACATCCCCCCCGGGGAGCAGCAGCACGTGCCGCCTTCAATCCGCACCGTCTTCAAAAGGCCCGCGAGCGCCGCTCGACAGCGGCTCCGTGTGTTCTCCTCTTCTTTGTTCTTCGCCTCCTGTCTCCTTGTGTGTGTTGTATATCCAGTGGTGTCTAGCAAATCGTATTTGCGCCGTTCTGCTTACCCGTTGTTTAAATCATGGACAAACAGAAGCGTCCCGGGCTGTTCTGGCAGCAGGGCAACAAACCCATAGCAATCGTGATTTTTTCCTCTTGGAAATAAGATGGGGCCACAGGCTACTTTGGTGACCCAAACTTGTGGGCTGGGTCCAAAGTGTGACCATAAATGTGGTCGGGGCTCTGGGGTGACGGTCAAACACGGTGGTAGTGACGAGGAGCTGTGTGAATTGCTGGTGAAAACACACTAAAACAAAAGTCTGTACCTCATATCTCGACCTACGCTCTTGTTTGGACCCGAGACCACCACGCGGCACCACGTGAGCCCGGAGAGCGGCGCATCGGACCCGGGATTCGCCAATGCCCCACCGGTGCGGTGAAACAGGAATGATAAACAAAAGCAGTGTCCGTGGCTGCTCCTGGTCTCTTGGTGTTTGTGTGCGGCAGACAGAAGCACGATGCTCTAAAAATGTTTACATTTATTAGACAACCATTTACATCTTTTATCCACAAATGTAATAACAGTGAGTGAACCCAGTGCTGCTCTGTTACTCGCTGCCATCGCCGCGACTTCTTCACATTTTTACTGACTGCGAACGGCAGCCAGGGTGGCAGAGCGGCACCGCGGGCGGCACCCAGCCTTACACCTGTTTGGATAAACGGATACGCGACTACAGTGCGGCCCCTGTACTACACAGGTTGAAAATTTAAATGATCTCAAGCAAATTATTTGCTTCACACCTTTATGGTTTACGGTGAACTGCCAGTGTGGGAAGAGAGCTGTCTGTTTCTCCGGGCTGTCAGGCAAGCAGGAACCAGGAGAGACGCTGGGGGTCTTTTAAACGATGACTTGCACTTGTATCCAGGTGACCCCGCAGGTTTAATCTGGTTGAAAGGGTCAACAAGGGCGGTTGTAGAAGTCACTAGACTCATGGTGACTACATGGTGTGGCAAATCCAGCAACAGGGCATCTGGAATGGAACTGTTATAAATATAATAGTTCTGCGGATATTTGAAACGGAATAAATGCCATTTCCAGTCGGCCCCCAGAGCGCCCCCGTCAGCCCGGGCCGGACCTGGCAGCATTAGCGCTTCGCTAAGCCACACTTATCACTGCGACGCCACTAAGTGTTTCTGATCATTGTTATAAAAGCTAATTCAGATAAGGCCATTTCGACAGGCCTGGAAGACGGCCAGCGCTCCGCACGGGGGAGGGAGGGGGTGGGAAATGAAAGAAAATAACATGTTCTGTATCTTCCCGTTCCCAAGGAGCGTTTAATAAAGCCAGAAGACGCACTCGAGATCCCGGGGAGCGATATCCTCCTTTGAGTCGCGTCACATGGTAAACATCTGCGGCATAAAGGGATGCAAATGAACGGGGCCTCCAGCCGAAACGTCGGAGGGACACGCGAGAAAGGAGCTCATTTTGCACAATTGACTGCGTAACCTTTGTGGATCAGCGGAATTACAGCCTGATTAAACAGCCATGATTAGCATTTAGCGCCGGGCCCTTTCGACGCTGCCGCATTGCCCCCCCGCTTGCTTTTTAGCCGTTTTTGCCGCATTAAAGTGCCAGTCAATCACGCTGACGGGGCCTCCTTAATGAATAAGGGGCCGCAGAGGCGGAGTCTGGCCTCTTCCGGCGACTCGGCGGCCCCGGGTCCCCGTCGTGCCGGAATAACGGACGCCGTGACGTTTTCGCTCCTGCCGCCCCAGTAAAATTGTCAGCGCGACGGATTTAGCACCATCGTGGTGCGGTTAGCCGGTCGCTGTTTAGGCTGCGAACCAACACGCCCCTGGTCCCGCTTTACTGACGGTGCTGCGAAGAAGGGCCGCAGAGCAGTTCGGGGGGGTCCGCTTCACGCTGCAGAGGACACCTCATGTCTGATGCTGTTTGCATTTATCCTGGGCAAAGCAGCGACGCGAAGCCGGTGTCGGACAGCAACCGGTTCGGCGGTTGTGCCTCCCACGTCGCTGACGACACACGACCCGGTCTGTGGATCGGTTGCGAGGGTCCACTTTCTGCTCCCAGAGACCTTTCTTCTCAGTACTGTGACTGTGAGACCCGACGTGAGCAAATTAAAAAGACAAGGTACGAAAAAGCCCTTCTCCCTTCCATATCCGGACCCCCAGCGGGAGAAGGAACAGCAGTTCATTAGGTCAAGAAATGAGCAAAACTGGAAATTACTGCTTTTTGAGAGGTGGGTCAAACTTCTGCAGGGTTTGTGTTCTGGCGCTTCATCTGAGGAACCCTGGCCCGTGTTGCACTAAGGCGATCCGGCTTTGCTCCCCAAGCACGCTCACTAACAGAGGACAGAAACAAAAACTCGGCTAATTAAATACAGTCTTTTTCAGCCAAACCGTTGCTCACTGCTATGCTTTCATGCCAGGTTGTGACACCAACAGCCCTTCCAGCCTCTGCACGCAGTTATTCAAACGTTACATTCATATCTGCATTTGTTTCCAGCTTTGCAAAATAAGCTCCTTGATAAGATGTGTCAGACTAACTGGCCCTGATGCTGTGGGACGAGGCAGCGAGGGGCTATGGGCAACCCGGGTGGTCCTGTGGCCTAGGGTCAAACCAACGGGTTCCCTCCCTTTCCCTAAAGGAAAAGTGTTTTCTGTATTATTATTATTATTATTATTATTATTATTATTATTATTATTATTATTATTATTATCATGGAGTTCAGCTGAGCTGTGGTTTTCACATTTTGAGTTATGTCACTCAATCTGTTTCTGCCCACATTTTGTGACCAGCAGTGTGTGGGATGGGATCCTGTCTTCTTCAGGTGACCTACAGTGTTACAGCTACAGTCGTGTGAAAAAGAAAGTAAACCCTCTTTCAGTTCTATGGTCTTATGTATCAGGACATAATAAAAAAAATCATTTGGTCCTTATCAGGTTCTAAAATTTAAATCTATCCTCAGGTGTAAAACAACACACAACAGATTCCACAGTGTCATTATTTATTTAACAAAAATGAAGCCAAAATTGAGAAGCCATGTGTGAAAAACCAAGTACACCCCATGATTCGATAGCTTGTAGAATCAGCTTTAGCAGCAATAACTTGAAGTAATTGTCTTCTGTATGACTGCATCAGTCTCTCACATTGTTGTGCAGGAATTTTGGCCCACTCTTCTTTACAACGTTGCTTCACATCATTGAGGTTTGTGGGCATTCGCTTATGCGCAGCTCTCTTAAGGTCCCACCACAGCATTTCAATCGGGTTGAGGTCTGGACTTTGACTGGGCCATCGCAACACCTTGATTCTTTTCTTTTTCAGCCATTCTGTTGTAGATTCGCTGGTGTGCTTGGGGTCGTTGTCCTGTTGCATGACCCAATTTCGGCCAAGCGTTAGTTGTGAGACAGATGGCCTCACATTCGACTCCAGAATACTTTGGTATACGGAGGAGTTCTCGGTCGACACAATGACTGCAAGGTGCCCAGGTCCTGTGGCTGCAAAACAAGCCCAAATCATCACCCCTCCACCACCATGCTTGTCAGCTGGTATGAGGCGTTTGTGCTGAAATGCCGTGTTTGGTTTTTGCTGAATGTGGCACTGTGCATTATGGACAAACCCTCTCCACTTTGGTTTTGTCTGTCCAAAGGACATTGTTCCAGAAGTCTTGTGATTTGTTCAGATGCAACTTTGCAAACCTAAGCCGTGCTGCCATGTTCTTTTTAGAGACAAGACGCTTTCTCCCGGCAACCCTTCCAAACAAGCCATACTCGTTCAGTCTTCTTCTTATTGTACTGTCATGAACTTTAACATTTAACATGTTAACTGAGGCCCGTAGAGTCTGAGATGTACCTCTTGGGTTTTTTGCAATTTCTCTGAGCATCGTATGGTCTGAATGCTGCTGAATTTTCTGGGACATCCACTCCTGGGAAGATTGGCAACTGCCTTGAATGTTTTCCACTTGTGAATACTCTTTCTCACTGTACAATGACGGACTTGAAATTGTTTGAAAATGGCATTATAACCCTTTCCCAGATTGATGGGCAGCAACAACTGCTTCTCCAAGATCATTGCTGATGTCTTTCCCCCTCGACATTGTGTTAACACACACCTCCATGCTCCAGACCAGCAAAATGCCCAAAGTTCTGTTTTAATAGAGGTGCTCACGCTTGCTGGTGATCAATGAATGAAGTGCATTTGATTTGCAGCCCCTGGCTGCTACTTAGCCTCTTAATTCCTATGGAAGCAGTAAGGGTGCACTTAATTTTTCACACACTGCTTCTGCATTTTGGCTTGGTTTTTGTTAAATAAATAATGACACGGTGTAATACGGCATGTGTTGTTGTTCATCTGAAGTTGCATTTACCTAATTTTAAGACCTGCTAAGGACCAGATGATTTTTATTATGTCCTGATACGTAAAACCTTAGAATTGGAAGAGGGTGTACTTTCTGTTTCACAAGACTGTTCATGTGCAGTAAAGTGTCAGGACCAGGCAGATCAGAGCAGGGCTCATGGTCTCTCTCTATTTTTATTATTATTACTATTATTGACCTTCATTTATCTGATGTCTTTCAGCAAATTGTCTTACAGAGTGAGGTTTGTACTGCAAGCTGCTTGGATTGACTTACACACTTATACAGCAGGGAAATTTTTACTGTATTACTTCAGGGTAAGTACATTCATCAAGGCACCTATAGTAGGAGGTGAGATTTGAACCAAAGACCTTCGGATTGTAAAGGAACACCGGTCACTTGCTGTCCCTATGCCATTAGAACCCATAAAAACACACTAAATCTGTTGAGACGCTTTCTTCCGTTTTAAATAATTGTAATGTTTTCATAAGTGTGTGTGTGTGTGTGTGTGAGAGAGAGAGAATAAGAAGAGTGAGGCATTTGCATAGGAAGTAATAGTGCCTGTATCTTAAAAAGGAAAAGATCAGACTGAAATATTTATAGATTTTTTTGGTTTGAAACTTTTACTGCTTTTACTCCCATTCTTTAATAATTCATAGAATTACAGCTTCTCGCCTCCACTTAGCTTAGCCAGTGTGGGGGCGCAGGATCCCCCCAGGTTGCCCTCGAACCCAACACCATCTCCATTGCGTGGCTCAGTCTGATCATAGTCCTGCGAGGAGGTCTACGTTTGTACCAAGTGTCCAGCCACGTTCCACTTTTCAAAGTTGCCGCGCACCCCCACGTTTATTTATTTGTATTGCAGTTGTTCCTGTTTAACATAGTGAGGAGGGGGGTGACCGAGCTGCACCACCAACCTACTGGGTGCTACACAGGCAGACAGGAGTGGAGATACAAACTGCCGTTTACCACGTTTCACACATTCACAGTCCGGGAGGGGGGGGGGGGTCTTCTCAAGCACGCGTGGCGTTTAATGTCCTCGAAATGTTAAAATAAACCGGGCCACCATCCATTGTACTGTATTTACGGGAAGCAAAGGCATGGAGAACAAAAAGCAGCAGCGTGGCGCCTCCCTGCCTTTGAAGCCGCACATAATCTGGCAATATTAAAGAAGGCAAAATGCAAAAATAACTTTGCGCACTGTGGGCGGCGGCGGCAGCAACGCGGAGCTAACAATCGTGACGGAAGATTGATAAGGGTACGATCGGACGCAGTGCGTGTGTGTGCATGTGTTCTAGAGAGCAGCGAGCAGACAGCAGAGAGCAGAGAGCAGGCTTCGTGTCCCCCACACGAGGCCCGGCCGCTGCCCACGACACAGAGTAATGGGGCCTGGCGGCGAGTAACAAATACCGTGGTCATCTGGGGATTCCGTGTTTATCGCTCCGTATTAACATGATAGAAATATAAATACCTACATGTTATCGCCGCTCCGACTTATAACAACATTCATCATGCGACGCGCTTGTGTATTTATCACAGCAAGGAGATGGTTCCATTTGCGCCTCGATTCCGCTGCTCTTCTTTAACCCGAGATTATAAATCCTGCCAGGCTCCCCTCTCCCTCTCCTTTGTCGCGGGCTCTGTGCTCAAATTAAACGCCTCTCGTCGCCAAGATCCCTGTAATAGAAAATCATAAAGTAGACGTGGCCGGGATGAGTGCGTCTGCGTGCGTGTGAGTGTGTGTAGGTGTGATGCATGGATAAAGAATCGTATTGAAATGACTCAATTCTTCCTCGTAATTAATCTGTCCGCTTTACGAACCGCTTGGCAATTTCGCCATGAGTCTTTTAAAGCAAACTTGGCCCATCTGTCATTCTAGTCACTTAATACATCTGTATTATTATTATTATTATTATTATTATTATTATTATTATTATTATTATTATTATTATTTTTTGTTGTTGGTGCAGCCGGGAGACCTCCACGCCTCCCCGACAGCGTGAAGCTGCTCGCAGATGTGTGACGCCACACCGTCACCTTTGACCCCGGCCGGTCAGTATTACACAGATTGTTAAAAAAGTGCAAAAGTTTACTCATCTCCCACAGAAGGAAGTCCCACAAAATGAAAATCCAACATAGCGATTCTCAGAAACAGAAGCAGTTTGGCGCCATGAAGCAGTGTTTTACACTGTGTTTTTACTCTATTTTTACTCCGTGGGGGCCACAGAGACACTCCGTCACCTGAAGGAGCACAAGGTCTACATTGGGTTGTGTAATCCCTCACCATCCAGCTCTAATTTGTCCCTGAAAACATACTGAACATTGAACATTTTGCATTATTCATTTCATGATTCCTTACATGACCAATCCTCATTTGCTCCAAAATCTGCGTAAATAATAGCTAATATTGAAAGGAAAAAGCTGAAATAGAATGGAAACATAATAGAAAATAGAATTAAATAAAATTAAAATGAATGAATAACCATGAATAGCAAGAGTACATTTAAAATTAATTTTTAAAATATGATTTCATAAACTGATAGTCTGCATGGACTGGCACGTGGAAGATGAAAGCAATTTGTCACATTTAAATAAACGAATAATTACAGAATTAAAATGAAATGAGCATGCAAACACAATGAGATACGCAGGCCGGGTGGGGGAGCGCCAGACCACAACTGAGAGCGCTGCTACACAGTTCCCAGCATGCCGTGGTCCACACAGGCCCCCCGACTCACCTTCTCGGCGGAGACGTGGTCTCGGTTTATGGCACCGGCCCGAGTCACAAACCGGACAAATGAAAATCCAGGCTGATAACCTGCAAGCGGTCTTAATATTTGCGTGGAAAGCCACGCGTAAGGGAATGACGGGGGACGACTGTCTGCATCGCTTGGCGCTTTTAAAGCAAAGGCGTTCAGCCACATCTTTTTTTGCAAATTAAAATAGTTTTTCGTTCAGCTTGACGGTGCTGCCCCCTTTCTCTGTAAAACACTTACGCAGAGCTGGGATCCCCAAACTCTTTTAGTATCCGCATCTGCGTTGAGCCTATTTGGTTTTTACCGAAGTGTTGGGAGCGTAAGCCAGCAGCCTGGACCCAAAATGCTTCGTGTGCTGGACATCGGCCGGACTGGGTGAAATGCTAATAACCGGATGCAACGGTACAATAGTTATGGTCAGAAAGGTGGTAAATTTTGCTCATATGATCATTTTCTTGATCCCACCCAGGTTTCCCACAGGGGTCCTGGGCTTCAGGAGGGTTGCGCTGCACATCCGCCCACCGTCGCACGCAAACACATGCGACTCGCTTACATCGGAAGCACAAAAATGCTGCTTTGTCGGTTTCGTTTTCCTTTTCCTTTACATTTTGCATAAAAATCTCGCACGGGTCCCACGGAGATGATTCGACTGTTTCCGAGTCCTTTCCGGGTTTGACGTCGGCGATTTTTCCGTGCCGCGGAAAAGCAGCTTCTCGTATTTCTAATTCTCATTTTTAATTCCAGAGGTCAAGTCAAAGGGGGCTGCGCTCAGCCCCGAGTGTCTGTGAGCCTTTATAATATTTTAACAAAACAAAGCGTATGTATAATGCATGCCGTGGTCCGCCGGGCCGTGGCGAACCGCGAGTGAGCAGGAGGCAAAACACGGAAAAGGGGCTTTATTTCACGGCCCAGTGAAGTAAGCTCACACGTTTAAACCGCACCTAGTTAAGCCTTCGGTTTATTGTGTTAACTTAATACACGGGACTTACTCAAGCTTAAAAATAACAAACAAACATGAAACAAGTGTCCTTTGAGAACTCATTAGAAGGCTTGTCAAACTCCCAGAGACTTCATAATTGCTAACCCAAATAAAAATGCACGGCTGCTCCGCTCGCTGTTTTAATTCCTCCAACTTTTCATTAATGCAAAACCGAGGTCACCGAAACAAAACCAAGTTTCGTTTGAAAGTTTGGTGGGAAAAAACGCAAACTCGGTGTTTCGAGACGAGAGCGACGGCGGCGGCGTCTGCGGAAACCCATTTTGCAAACTTCTCTCGTTTCTGCGGGAGAAGGAACGAAACGCGGAATCCGGCCGCCGCTTGTGCGGACGCCGCGTATCGATTGGGAAAGGAAAGGGAAAAAATTACAAACGCCGTTTTTTTTTCTCATTAAAAAATCAAGGGCATAGAAATAAAGAGGGGGGGGGGGGGGGTTGACCAAATTCCTATAAATAAATCTTTTTGTCATTTTAATTACTGGATCAACGGCGTTCGAGATGAATGGTGTAGCCATCAATCTTTAATTAAAGTCATGCAGTACAGATTTAGTGCGATCCGCAGCCTGATTGAAAAATAAGTGAAATGATATTTCCATTAGAGTTTGTTTTATTAATAACGTGTCAGACTTCTAAAAACATGTCCAAAAGAGACCTAATCAAAGGAAAATGATAGACAGCCCACAAAGTTTCGCCCGAGCGGCCCAGTTCTGCGGCGCGTTTTCATCTCTAACCTGTTTGCCGTCGCGGCTCCTTACGCTGGGAGAGGCGGGCTGACGGCTGACGGCTTTATTTTTTACTTTTTTCTATCATTTCAATTTAAATAACGGTCATTTGGACCAACCCGCTTCACGCACAAATCACATGGATGGTCAAAAGGCCCCCGTCCCTGTCTTTTTGGATGCGTGGGCGCGCGTGCGTGCCTGTGTGTGTATTGGCATGTGGATGTGGACGTTCCCTATTTCTTCTGGTTCATGTCCAAGACCGATGGCGATCATTTCCCACAATGCATTGGCGGCCACCACTACAGCACCGTGGGACACTTGGAGCGGTGGGGTAGATCAGCTGGAACCCGCTGTTGTACCCAGGGGACGGTGCACAGCCTGCAAAATATCACAGAAATGGCGATTTGTGTGAACCCTTCGTCCGAGGTCAACAAGGATTTTCCCTTTTACAGCAGGGTAATTTTTACTCTATCGGTTTACAGCAAGCACCTCATCCAAGCGGGTGGGATTCAAATCCAAGTCTATCAAATGACTCAAACCATTACGCCACCTGCTGGCCAGTACCTCCACCCAGCGTTCACTGCATCGCCACACAGTTTGCAGGAGGTCACGGAAACACTTGAGACAGTGGGGGGGGCACTGCGGAGGACCTCTGAACAATTTCATCTGTGAAGATCAATATCGCACCTACGCTTCAGTTTCTTAGCGTTAAAGACAATGTTGTGTTTTGTGTGTTTTGTGTGTTCTCACTGTATGGCCACATTTTAATCTGTGCTTCTTCCTATAAATAAAGAAATAAATAAGGGGAAGAGATGCTCTTGACCCAAGTGACACGTGTTTGTTGTGTTGGGTTATTCTTCTTATCCCTCCCAAGATGAGGCCTGGATTTATTTTTAAGTCATCAATTACTCACCCTTTGCAGGCCTATCTCTCCCCAACCATCTGGGCACCATCCCTTATTTTAAAACCTGCTCAAATAATGACAACCTTCTCTCGCCCATTAATTTATGAGCCCGGGGAGCTGTTTTTCATTTGTTATCGTGCACCGTCCATTTGATCCCCTGTATCTTTTTTCTGCATCTGCAAACTGAAATGCATAAATCTTCCAGTCGGCCGTTGTCATGGCGCCAAAAGATGTATAGGTGGAACCTCACATTAGTTCCGTGGAACTGACCTCCAGATCTAAAAATGGTACGAGATGTTTAGGGTGATTTGGGCTTGATTTACTTTGCTTGGACCCGCCTCCCACCTGGCATCTGCTGAAGTCCCGCCTTCCCCTCCTGCTGGCCAATCAGCAGGTGGAGCTGAAAAAAAGCGTTTTCGTGGCATGGCTCTGCGGTGGTACCGTGCACGTTCAGGATCCATCACCTGGTTTGCATTTAGTCTTAAGGAACAAGCACAAAACTAAATAAGCAAATAAGTGCACAAATGAAATGCTGGGAGATTTTATAATTTGTTGGCCTGCCGCTTCCCACAAATGTATTAACCGCACTGTTGGTAAAGTCTAGTTATGTCTTTAAAGTTGGGGTCGCACTTGTGATTTTATAATAGAAGTGGTGGAAAATCACCAAAGTTGCTGACAATGGCTGAACGGAATCCTCTCAGGTTTTTCCCACCACATTTTCTTTATAAACACTTTAAATTGCTGCTGCATTGTGTTTCCTCCCTTTGTGACTTAGTCTCTCCAAGGACTCTGAGATCTGCGCCTAAAGTTACAAGCAGGCCCGGATACAGACATAATCCTAATCTGATCTGAGGGAAAATAAGCATAAAAAAAGTATAAATTTTTATACTTTGCATACAAAGGATGGGCAGTGCTTCTTTTTTTTTTTTTCAGAATTAGACCAATGAGAGAAGGACCTTGTGTGCACAGTAAAGAATAACAGATAAGGCTTGATCGCAGACCAGGGTTTAAACCTTTAATAGGTAAAAAAGGCCAATAACTAAGCCTCAGAGATGATAGAACTGCTGAGATTTTCCGGGACAGGCTTAAAGTGGGGAGAAGAGGATCACAGTTTGGTCTTTATAACCCGAGGCCTCAACATCCCTGGGCTCAACATTTTAAGATCATATTTATAGCAACATTTATTTCTGCTCCCTAAAGAACCCAAAATCGAGCTGCCAGATTCTCCTAAAAATCAGTTTCTGTGTAGTTTAACCAATCATTATCAGACTTTACTGCAGGACGCAGGAGACGCGGCACCTGCGGTAAAGGAGTTTACGCACCTGCTGCCATCCTCTTTCTGGGAACGGTGAGGTGTGCTGCTCTTTCCCGGGATTAGCAGTAACAAAAAGAATCCGGGCGCGCATTCCTGCACGGACTGAAGGATCCCTTCACGTCGGATTACAACGAATTTACACTGACATTTGTTCATGATGCAGACCCTCCTCCGCGAAAGCCACTTACTGGATACAAAACGGCAGACCAAAGACCTTCGCAGTGCAGACGTTCTGGCAGAAATCAGCATTAAAACAGTAGTACAAAGCATGGTTACAGCTCATCGGTTTCATCACTTACACGCATATACACACACGTGCAAAAGCTTAAAGGCGCTTTCAGAAGATAAACCTGTAAATCCGTCACCTGGGGACACCCAGTTTTTTACTTTACAGCATTTGGTTGCTTGCTGCTCTCATACAAAACACCCTGCGTGACCTGCAGCTCATTGAAACATCTGTACATCTACTGCAGTGATTATGGACTTATGGCCAGGGGCACATTTAATGGTTTGGGGGCCCCAGGCAAAGACGGGAATGGGACCTCATGTGTCCCAGTTCTCACCCTTTTCTATGCCTAATAGTCTAAATGCTCAGGCCTGGTGGTAAAAACCCCTTTCCTCCGCTTCCTGGACTGCTTAGTAGCAGAGCTGCTGTGAAGGTCTGGTCTGCGTGTTGCGCATCTGCTAATCTGTGCGAGAATCAGTGCGTGCAAGTCGCTCATGTGTGAAACGTAAATTTAAGCGTAAAACCCACTACAAACCCTACATACATGCGCTTACTTGGTTTTTCTCTTGCGCTGCCTGGGCCGCCACACCGGTGTTTATATGTAGCTGCCGTTCATAAGTACAGGTAACAGGAGAAGATGCACGATATTTAAAATGAAACAAAATAAAGCTTTCGTCGTGTGAAATTCAGTGTAGAAGCTGACAAATAAAATAAAAGTTCAACTGAAAGCCGAATCCGTAACTCTTGAGCTTAGTCCTTTACATTTGTTGCAGGTGTGCACAGCACTGCTTTTCTACCTCATGTGGGATTTCTGCTGTTAAACCCATTTCTGTGGCCCTTAATGTTTTATACCAGTGTTTAAAGGGCGCAGGAAATCCCAGCTCGTGCTGTACTTACCCTGATCCGAGACAGGAAAAATCACCCTGCTTTGCAAATCGACACATTTACCGTACGCTGTACATCGTATAAGTTCAGCCGAAACGTGAGATCAGCACAGAAATCATCCGGCGAAGATCCTCCCGCTGCGCCTGTGTTATTTGCCTCCGAAGTGCCGACTGCCGCCATGTTAATGCGCTTCGCGTCGCGCCACAGACGCACATTAATTGTCCCCGCGCTCCTTCGTCTGCGGACTTCAAAGGAAGCCACCGATTTGCCTAAATGGCCATTTTCGGGTGGCTCTCACAGGTTCGGTGGACAGACAGCCCAGCGGAGGATGCTGCAGTGCATTGCTTCCCAAACAAGGCTGGTGGATAAACCGCAGAGCAGGAGAAACAGCAGATAAACTGTTTTCACAGCAGTGTTTATTGACGGAGTCATGCGCTCGGCATGCTTGGTGTCGCAATTGGTCTCGCGGTCCCAACATCAAACCTTCGCACGGAAACTCGCAAGGCTGAGCCCGGCCGCGTAACAGCACGCTTGACTCGTTGCGCACTGTGGGCTGTCGATAAATAAATAAACAGGAGGATAAACAGGAGCGCGAGGGGGTCCTTTCCTGACCGCCGACTACCCGCCGTGTGGCTAGGCAGAGGCCTGTGGCGGAACAAGCGTAGGTTAAACGTCCAGCGTGAAGGTACACCATTTTACCACGTCCTCCCCTGTTTACAGAACATGATGATGGCCAGCAGACAGGTGAGGTGGTGGGGTGGACCAGGGAATTTAAACTCTGCCCTCAGTATCTGCTCCACCAGGGGGGTCCTCCCTCCTCCACGGTGATGCAGCCATGGCAGGAATATTAAATATTAAAGCGTTTTCATCGTGTAAAAGTGTCAGGAGGAGCTGGTGCGTGCGTGCGTGCGTGCGTGTGTGTATGTGTGTGGGGTCTGGCTAAAGGCACGGTGTTCCAGCGCCACTCAGCCATTCCAGGCACATAGGACTATTGGGGGGGTTGCAAAGCAGACGAGTGCGCAGCTGTCAGCCTCCTCAATCTCTCTGACGGAGCAAAAATGCTGATTTATAGTAAATCATTAAAATCTGCTTATTATTGCAGCTCAGCCCCCTGTGACAGTCCTCAGTTTGTGTGATTCTGCACAACGCTGGCTGTGCTTTGCCAAATGCCGGGCAGCGGTGGCGGTGACAGGGGGAGGGTGGCAGAGGGGCACGGCACTATAGTTGATCTGTCTGCAGCTGTCACCCCCATATTAAACAGTAATGACACAAACAAAGAAGGGAAAATGTTGCCGTTAAAGGCACAGTTTTGGTGTCTGGGGCGGCAGCCTGAGGCCATGCTGATGACAAAGACATCGGCAGCCACTGCAGAACATTCCAGAAAATAACCGCGTTGTGCTGCACAAGAAGGTGTTGAGCACACGAGGCTCATGGAACCACCCAAAACATCTCTATATAATGTCGTAAAGATAGTAAGATGCTGTGGACAAAAGTCATCAGCTATAAAGTGAGAGCAAAAACTAAGGAGAAGTGACAGGAACAGACACAGCCTGCGCTATTTTATTATTAGCTAAACCCTCTGGTTTTACCGTAACATCTGCACTCTTAAGTTTTCTTAAATGAGCTCCATCACTGCTTTCCAGAAGATTCTGTTTGCTGCGATTTTGAGACAGATGGGGGAGTGCCCCCCCCCCACCCCCACATTTCCAAACAGATGAAATCTGAAGATCCTGAAAGCTCATAAAAATCAAAGTTGGGCCAATTGGGCTTTTTATGCGATCGTTCGGACACCTGCAGTCCTCCGCGCAGATGGTGAGACCCGACAGCACCATAGGTGGCACCGTCGCTGCGCCCGCCTGTCTGCGGAGGGGCAAGGCGGCCTCAGGACTCAACATAGGCTCCTTCTGACCTCTGACCTCCGAGCTGGCCTGCGAAAGACGCACTCGTGCCGGCTTTATTTCCAGTTACAGGGCGTTTGTGGCAACAGGGCCACCCGCAGAGGCTGCGTCCCCGATGGCCGTCGCGTTACAAGAGGGATGAATTTATATAAATAAACATTTATCTACAACAGATAAAAAAACGCGTCCACTACTCTGCCTGAAATATGGTCACCTTTTCCCTTTATGTATGATATAATAAACCTGTTTAGGTTCCTTGACGGCTCGCCAAGGACTTTGAAGCATTTTGTCCAGACACTCCTCTTTTTTCTCCCGCTGACATTTCTTTATTAATCGTTCTTTCCGTGTAAATTCCTCTGTCGGCTTCTCACACAAACCTCACAGACGGAGGATAAATCTCGGAAATGAGGAATGCCGCTCTCCGACAGGCCGCGCCGCTGTTCGTCTCTCGTTCGAGGCTCCCTCCAAAAATTGGCTTAAAGTATAATCTCCTTCAGACTTCACATGCCCTGATTTATACCTTTATTTAATCATCTTTTAAAAAGCAATTACAAGGTTGTTTTCCAGTTGCGCACACGCGCCAAAAAAAGGAAATGTGTCTCCGGAGAGGAGCCCCTTTGAGCATGCGACGCTCGCGCTCAGTACAGGGACGATACCGCGGTATTTCCTGTAAAGAGCGGACGGAGGGAGGGACGCTGCTCACTGTGGTCGTCACCATGCCGCCAACAGCGGGAACCATAATCCAGTACCTCGAAGGAGGAGGGACCGTGGTTATTTACTGTCTCCCCATGCCGGCCATTCGGAGTGTAATAGAGAACCCGAGCACTTCTGTCTCAGACGTGTAAAGGCATAAGCGTAATCCGCCCACCCCCCCGTGTGTCGGACGCCACCGTGTTGCTGGTTCGCGTCCCTCCAGCAGTTGCTTACAGGAGTGACATTCAAACAGTAAACACAGATAATCAAAGCAGACAGTGTTGGACTTTTTTTGTGACTGTCAGGAGGGAAATGGGTCTCACAGTGATGGTTTCGGAGGGACTCGGCAGCTCTGAGGGACACCGGGAGATCATTAAACCGCAGTGGGGACTAAACAGAGAGCCTGAAGGAGGTGGAGATCTTGTGGATATCAGGAATCAGGTCTTGTAGGCCTTGATACAGGAAGCTGCAGCAATGCAGAAAGAGGATGAGACAGAGATGTTTATGGTCAAAGTTGTAGATTAAATCTGTGTGAATCTGAAAAGGTGCTCAATCAGACGGTGACAACAGGCAACCGCTGGCCACCCAACTGCTCTGTACCACTTTTGCGCGCGCGCGCACGCACGCACACACACACCGTTTCTATCCGACCTGCTGTCTGATTTGTGTGTGCAGCCCCACGCACGCCGGTGACACGTACAAGATGAGCTGTGACTTGACTCATGACGCGCTGACAGTGAGACGCGCTGTGGCCCTGTCGCTTACGGCGCCATGGCAGGTGTGTGTTCGTCAAGGGCGAACCTGTCTCCCCGCATTAGGAGACACGTAAATCCACCGGGGATGAGAGCTTCCATTCCGGCCCGGACAGGATGACATAAATTTACCCAGAAAGGCCCCTGCTCTGCCCCTTTGCCGACTTGTGCTTCACGGGTTTCGAACCCGACACGCTCTGCAGAATCTCAAAATGACATGAGCCA
Organism: Heterotis niloticus; assembly: GCA_018136845.1. NCBI lineage: Eukaryota > Metazoa > Chordata > Actinopteri > Osteoglossiformes > Osteoglossidae > Heterotis > Heterotis niloticus. Next base: position 1,026,397 of record CM030904.1, read on the forward strand.
CCCTCTTTAATCCTCTCTCCAAGGGCAAGAAGCAGGTGTGAGACGACCACCCTGGTGTTCACCCTCACCTGCGCCCTGACCTCCTACAGAACACGCTCTCACCAGCACTTTGTTACCACTTTTTGGCCCAGTTACCCCACTAATAACAGCTAAAATAATTGAATATGAATGAATAATAACTGAATAATGAAGTGACTGTTGCTAAGCGCCACTGTGTTGATGTTGACTCATTTATAGGTTCCTTCCAGAAAGTTCTGCTCTCCGCTTGTGTCCGCACTGCTGTGTCTATCTGGTGGCTGCTCATCCTCCTCTTGTTTTTCCTCCAAATTTGCCCATCATCACCACCTTCTCTACAAAATCCCGTCCTCCTGCGACGTCTCCAAGATGAGATGAGCTCAGTCTCATCGTCCCTGCCTCCAGTGACAGCTGACAGGCGACAGCGGCCGCACGACTCGGCGTGAACAAACGCATCGACGGCAGATGAACCTTTGATCCAAATGGTGGCGCACGAAGCCACAAGATAACTTTTGCAAATCTTGCAAAATTTTTCATTCGTAAAGACAACGCAACGTCCCCAAATGCGTGTGTCTTTTATGAAATTTGCTTCAGTCGAACACACCTTCGAGGCCCCCACGATGCGGGTGCGACTCGGACTGCCGGAACCCCCATCAAACCGCTCGAATCCATCGCAGCAAAATAATTTTAGGTGAGCAAAGATGCCGGAGATGGTGCACATATTGGATTGAGCTCATTTCTGCAACTGAGACGACAACACAGCACAGAACAAAGCAAATAAAGGCATCATCGTCCTGAATACAATTCATTAAATGTTCCTGCCTCATAAATTTATGTATAAAAAGTTTCATAAAAAAGTTTTCCAACTCTAACTTGTTTAGCCGTGATGTGGAAAAATTGCCTTGTGTGTGATAAAAAAGGGTTTTATTGTAATCAGCAGAAAGGCAGTCGTTGTAATGTTTAAAATTAGACTTTAATATTTTATTAGCGTCAGAAGGTTTATTCTCATTAAACCTGCTCGCGTGTTTCTGCGTGTGTAAATGTCAGTCGGGGGGGGCGGGGGGGCTGTTTGTTGTTGCTCTGTCGTAATGAGTCCTCCTGTGTAATAATAATCCCACCTAATCCCCGTCTGCGCGTACCCAGACTACGTTTCCCATGTCTCTGCCGTGCTCCGGCCTCGGGAGGGACGGCTCCGCATTACGGTAGCATCATCGTAATAATAAGAACTTTGAAGTGATGCTCATTGTAATTTGCTGTTTCCGCTTACATTTGGCTGCTGCAAACTTTGTTTTGCGGATACAGCACTTTGGCACCGGCGCTCCGGCAAACGCCTGGCACAAGGAGCCGCGCTGAAAAGTGGCCCGGGATCATTATTGGTTTAGTAGAAACATTTGGTTTCTTTGGTTCAAACGTTTAAACAAAAGGGCACCGAGTCTGGCCACCAGGATGGAAGTGTGCTTCCTGCATCCGCTCTGCCTCCAAAAAGGGAAACCGTTTCCAACGTCCTTCCTCCATCTGACAAGGTTTGTGGCGACAAAATGATTTCGGTCATCTGGTCAGGACTAATCTGTGCCCATAATCGGTCATTAGCGCTCACTCATCTCATTGGGCCTCCGCTCGGCTCATGCAGGCCTTTAGCAGGGCAGCTCTTGTGCTCCACCGCCTCTTCCAGCACAGCTTAGCCCCAATGCGCCTCTGTCCCTCGTCTCACTTCTGTCCACTTTCGCTTCAACTTTTCCTACTTTCCTTCTTTTTTTAGAGGAGCAGCAAGTCGAGGCTTGAGCACTGAAGACCAGCTGATGGCAGGAGGCAGCCGCACCGTCTTCACTGAACCGGACGCTGCGTCGAGGGCGAAATCGGCGTAACGAAACAGCGAGAGAAACACAGCTGGCATCAGAATTCTGTTAGCCACTTTGTTTGCACCTCAAAAATACTTTGACTCCCCAAACTCATATTCCTTGTTGGTTTTTGAGCGATTCATCCTGTAGAAGTGCAATGTTTGTCAGCATCTGGCCACTTTCAACTTCCTTTGGTATTCACAAAGCCAATAAAGGTTTATAACACGGCTACTCCTCAACTTTTCTCCAGATTTTTGTCTACAAATCACAGATACAGCTGTAATAAATAAAAAATTCTATGTATGCTTGTGTGGGCAAAACAGGGCACTCAGGGCACTACAAACATCTTGAAGATATTTGCCAAGAAAATGTAATTTAAAAGAAACTCAGAAAACTTTGTATCACCAAAAATTTTTCATGGGACCATTTGTAACCTGACCTACTGATGCATCAGCAAGTTGCTTTTGTCCAGAATGAAGTTATTCAAAAATACTGTCACAGCAAGTTTTTCTTATAAAAATATATGAATGAAAAAATAAATAAGAGGACAAACAGATAAAAAGAGTAACTGGGGGGGGGGCTGGATAAACCAGTCATTTGCAGGCCTGCTTGCTCTGCCCTGTCAATCCCATGATCCCTTGCAGGAGAAGGGGTGCTGCACGGTGGGCATCTGTGTCTCCTACTGCAGGTTGCTCTGCCTTTGCCCTGCAGTGACACTTTTTACTGGGAGTTGTTGTTTGGGAGTTGTTTGCAAAAAAAAAGCCTTCATCGCACCGTTTGTCTTACCCTCCAGATAAAAATCTCTGCATCTCCTTACCCTTTAAGGGAAGCACAGTGTGGACACTCGGGGCGGGCCCCACACACCGTGCACATACAAAGCAGGCCTGGCCCAGCCCGACCCAGCCTGTTCACCACGTACATGGGTACGCACACACACACGCACGCACACACACACAGATAAACACATGCGCACTAACCCCCCCCCCCACTTCCCTGTATGATGAGCGCATGCCGCCTGACAGGTGAAGCAGAAAACCATTTTTCAAGCTAAATGCCAAGCGGTTATGTAGCATAATATTCAGTGCAAATGGAGCGGCTCCCCTGCAGCCCTGTCAAGCAGCACAGTAAACCCGGAACCACCAGAACCCGGCCTGGTGCCCCATCGGGATCCGACTCACCCCCTGCCAAGGCTGCTTACAGGCTGAGGTGATGCTTTACAACCTGTGGGCCTAGAAACAAGCATTCATCAGATGGGGGAGATGGTTGATGAGAAGCGGATATAAATGGGGCATTTAAACAGCATCGCAGATGTGGAGGAGGTGCTGAAGGCGAGCACGTCGACATACTTTGGCAGCAGTGTATGAGGCTCATTATTATTAACTAGTGTTCAGCTGACACCTTTAGCTCGATGCACTACAGTAACCTCCCTACAGTCATTCATCTACAGCCCAGCACACACACACACACACACACACACACGCATGCACACACGCATGCACACAAACAGCAATTTAGAGTCAACTATCCACCTGAAACACGTGTCTTTGCATATAGAGAAAGGATTTGAACCCACGTGCAAACCTGCAGCCCACCGTGGCCCAAAATAGCAGCTCTGCTTCCCCTGCTGGTCATTTAGGGAAAGCATAAAACCTATTACACTGGAGGAAGCATGAGGATGTGACCCCCACCATCTACACAACACACATAGGCTACAGGGATTCAGCAAAAGTGAATGCGATCTGAGCCCCAATACCTACAGGACCACTGCTACAGCCCAGCCAGAGCGCTGTGCTCCTTCGCCTCTGGCTGCTTGGTGGTCCCACATGCCAGAAATCTAAAATCGAAATCCAGTGTGTGTCTTCAGTTTTTGTCCCATTGTAGTCAGATGAGGTCTCTATCTCCCCCAGACCTGGTGAACCCTTTCCAGCCTTCAAAAAGGGTCTCAACACCATCTCTTTCAGAGCTGCTTCTCTGCGGATCTCCAGAAAAGCATCGTACGAGCTTCACAGCCTGTTGCTTTTCCTGTTCCTACATCCACATTAATAGACACCTCTGGAAATGGTGCAGCTGCAGCGATGAACAAACTAGCTGTGCTGCAGTAATGCATCTGCATCTAAGCTCCTTCTTGATGTACTTTGGTTTGCTGAGCTCAGCATTGTTTTGGGCAAAAAAATCATCCAAATAAATAAATGTAAAGGTAAAGATGGAGTGCAGAGAGCTGAACCGGCAACCAGTAGGACGGGGTCCCTCCCTGTGAGATGCGACCCTCGCTGAGTGCAGGGACCTGCCCAAATCCTCTGGTCTCAATCCTTGGGCCGTGCAGGAACTGTGGTCTCCCGCTGCTCACTGTAAGGCCACCATAATCAGGGTCTGTGCCCCACTGCCCCCCCCCATTCCCGTCATCTAATGACAGCCATTATTCACACCGCCAAACAGCTCACTCCTGCAGCACGACCTTCCTGCCTCCATCCCCACAGCTGGGGGGAAACCGGGTTCCTCCCAGTGTCGGCCGGCAGCTTCTCCTCAGCCTCCTGGGACATCTCAACAGCCAGGAAGTTGGTGCTGAGCTCCTGCTGCTCCAACTTTGTTACCAAGCAGGAGTCAAATGAGGTCATCATGAAACCGGGGGGAGGGCTTTTATTTACATTTACATTTATTTAGCAGATGTTTTTCACCAAAATGTCACAAACAATGATAAAGATGAAGGTATGCTGCTGTCAAAGCAGATTGTCCCAAAGCACCGTTTGTCAACAGAGATGACGGTGACAGATGATGTGATGCGAGTTTACAGAGCACATAGGAGGTCAGAAGAGAATCACCTCCGAATGAGATGGGTTGGAGACCTCTACTGAATGCTGGGAGGGATTCGGCAACTCCGAAGGACACAGGGAACTCATTACATCACATCGGGGCTAAACGTGAGAATCAGTAGGAGAATCAGTTTTGGACCTCTTGTCCAAAAAGGGTGATTCCAGGGTAACTTAGAGAGAGAGTGAGCTTAGAGCACAGATTTACCCATTTAAAGAGCTGGGTGATTTCTCCTGCATCCGTTCAGAGTAATACACACACACACACACACACACACACACACACACACACACACTCAATGCTCCACACCTCTGGCCACCTGTGGACAGATGAGGTCATTCAGACCAGCATACACCCTCTCCTACAGTCCACTGTGTGTGTGCGCGCACGCTCATGTGTGTAAACAACTGCGAGTGCCATGTCGTGTTCCTGTGCTGAGTACACACACTGCAACAACCAGGGCCCTTGACCCTGTTGCTCACGTCGCCTGTAACTACACACCTGACATTTCGATATGACTCTGGGCCTTTTTCTATTTCAATAATCCGCAGCGGGCAGAGAAATGAGAGCGAGAGGCATAAATGATTAATGCTGTCAGGCTAAAATAATAACTCAGAAGAAAAGAGTGTAAATCTGTTTTTGTGACATTTTCAAACTGAGTATGATGCACTCCTTTACCCACTGTGATTTTATTTATTTTTTTTACTATTTTTTTTCTATCCCCCCCACCAGTGCACGTTAGCCTTTTCAGGAGCTGACAGGCGAGTGGCGTCTGGAAGTACGACGCTCCAGAAAGACGGATGGAAAAGTCAAACAAAATGGGGATCAATACAGCCCCCACCCCCCCGGCGCGTACATCATCAGTATCATTATGATATTCACGCTGCATCGCTCGCCTTTGCAGCTTCTTTCGAACCCGCTTCAGGTCACCAGATGGTCATCTGCTGGGATTTCGTCACACTCGGTGACTGCAGTCTGGGCCGGACGCCCCCCCAGTCACCCCGGATTTTTATGGGGCTTTGGTGGCGCAGCGGCGCCTCTCGGAATTTATACGCTGTCAGCTGTATTTGCATATTATCAAATATGGACATTTCCAATTGAGGATGCGGCCGATAACCGCGCCTTCGGCTCCATCGGTGGGCGCCGGGCGTAGATAAGGACTTAATTCCTGACCTTAAGGTCGAGCCGCTGCCGAGTCCTTTTTTCTTATTTAATTCTTACGTTATTATTAAAAGATCTTATTTTCCTCTTTTATGTTAAACACAGTCCGTCTGCTCTATGACTTAAACATTTCCACCCTAAGTTTCACCCTTCTGCACCCTCTGTGAACAGATAAAGTGTGCGTGAGACGCTGTGCACCGACGGTGCGAGATCCGTGTGTGTTAAAGTGCGGTGATGCGGAGTGACCCCCCGTGGGGAGCAGAAAAGCTCAAACAGCGGTTTCACACCAACTGGTGTTCCTGGAGAAAAGCGCGCTGCTCTCCACATACACAAACACGCTTTGCTGGAAGAATCAACTCATTGTTCACGAAACCTGGCAGCCTTCATCTCCATCCTGCTTGAGACGTGGTTACAGCTGTCACCTCGTGCCCAGACGGCTGTGGGTTCAACTCCCCGCTCCCGCTGTGTCTATGGATCTTATTATCGATGGTCTGATTTCCTTTGCTCGGAGGGGTGACCTTTCACCTTTGGTAAGTCACTGTACTCAGCATAGACATAACATAGACCAGCAAGGACTGGTTTCTCCTCACAATGGCCGCGGCTCAACGGCTGTTTGGCATCATCCTCTACCACAGTCTGGCGCTGTCCTGTCCTGTACCCCCACCTTTGCCATCATGCCCCTCCCAGCGTGACCAAGCTGCAAGAGATCTGCGAGGTGGTTGACGTCCCCATGAAAGGAGCTTGGATGATCTCAGTTGGTTGGCAGGAGGTCTGGTGACGCTGCAGGAGACACGATGACATCGCAGCGCAGTCGGACCCCCCTCCTCGGCACCGCGTCACCTGGGGAGCTGGGGGAAGGGCATCGCTTTTTTGAGTGAAAAAGAAGCAAAATGCGATGCAGCGCCGGGTCTGTGATTAATACATAATTCCGTGTAATATCATCATCAAAATGGTCGCATTAATCATCCCGCCCATTGACAGCCGAAACGTTTGCGCAAATACGCTCACGCCGATTCCGGGTCCCACGGACACGGTGCGTAAAGATGGCGCGGCGGCGCGGTCGCAGGGGTCCCGGGACAGATTAATAACCGCACTGGGCCCTGAGAGGAAGCTGCAGCTACCGCTTCGTATTCTCTTCAGTTCAGGCTCTAATAAGCATATCTAATTAATATTTATTAATATTTATAGTATAATTGCTTTTTGCCATTTTTCTGTTGAAAGAAGGAGTAACAGGGCCAAAATAGCGTTGTTGGTAATTAAGACAAATGCATTCATTATTAAAGATGTAAACATGTCAAGCAAGCATAACTAATTTTTTGAGCATGTTAACAGTTGTTTAATGTTAGCGGCAGATGAATTATTTAAGAGGACGGCGCCATCGCTCAGATGTAGGAAACGGGAGGCGGCGAGGGGCGTGAAGCACGGGCACCGCAACTGGGTCCTCGAACCCTAGAACTAGAAAAGAGGGCCGAACCGAGGCGCTCGTACCGCAAAAGCGTCGAGTCCTCCGGCAGCCCGGGTTTGAATCCCGCCGTCGATCTAAGTATGATAAAGGTGCACGTGCTCTCCTGCGGCTTCCGACCGACCGAACGTTCCCGTCTCTCACCCAGACGCCCCCCCGTCCGCTGAGGCCACAAACTTCCGGGCTTCGCTCTGATTTATGGCCTGATCTGTGCCTGCTGCAACCCGACAGTCGCTTTCCCTTCTTCACCAATATGTTTATATATTTTGTTTTTCCTCCAAGGTCACAGTGAAGCAGCTGCTCCCAATGTGGGGGGTGTCCTCCTTCACCCCTCCCCAGGCTTAGGGCCATGAATCATCCCATCGTTGCGATCGAGCTCCTCCAGCATGCGGGTCCCCCCCCCATCTTTCTTCATCCACACTAACAATTTGGTAATGAAATATTGATTTCCTGGTTAGATTCAAATGGACATTATTAACTTTGCATTGATAGATCGCCCACACCTCGCTCACAGAGGAAGCCCCCGAGTCGAACCCTGACCACATGGTCGGACCCGATGTCACGCTTCCCTCATGTTTTCGTCACCGTGTGTGTCTGTTTCAGGAGAAGTGAAACCCGGGACCCTTCAAAATCTCCGCCAGTTCATAACATAACAAATACAGTCATTTAACGGAACTCATTTTTGAATAATACGGTTGCCTACGAGGATTTATGTCGTATTAAACGGCAGGTACAAAATGCAGTGTTGCTGCTGTGCCATTTATGAGCATAATGAGTAAAACCATAGGGACCGTCATATGCCAGAATGGCTGTGGGTTCACATCCCAGGAAGGTTTGTTCTTCTTAGTTGCTCAAGCTGGATGCTAAATTTGGTGAAATTTTGTTATTTGAATATTATTTTCTTCTATTTATTTCTTGCCCCTGAAATAGTTTTTTTAAATTTTTTTTATTTTTTATTGGGCATTTTTCTCAAAACTGTCATCTCAGTGTAAAACTCCTTAGAACCACAAGTACAGGAATTGTTTTTGCCATCTTTCAGCTCGGGGCCAACTCCTTAACCATGAGCACTACAGCAGCAGTTAGAAATTGAACCCTGGGTTCAGCAAGTGGACACAACAGCTCTAACTATTACACCACCTGCTGCCCCCTCTTTTTATTTTTTAAGGGTCTGTTTTCTGGTTTAAGTGTAGGTCTGACCAGGACATCACAGGCACAGAAGGCTGATAAATATACATTTCTTCTCTAAATGCATTTTTGGCTTCATTTAGACGTTTAAGCGGAGAAGCATTAAAAAAAACAGGCAGACAGCAGAGTTGGAATAAAAAATATTTTCCAAACTTCTCTGGTCTGCTGAAAGCGGTTTCCCGCAATGATGCATTTGTGCTTAGAGGACTCACCTTCGCTCCTGTGTCATTCTGGGTTCAAGCGAGGGACACTGAGCAGGTGCTCCAACACCCCACAGAACGGCCATGTGGTCCGACCAAAGGGCTAAGATGGCTTTTCCTTCCGTGTCCGAGCAGCTCACCACACCTTTCTGCGACAAAACGGTTCCGCCCTTGGATGAACGAGGCCAACTGATAGGGGGCGCTCTCCTGTGGTTCTGTCACTTGTTAACATGCATGATGTAGGAAAAAAGCTACCTTTGTGCATCTAGCGGAGAGCCCAGTGGCTCATTTTGTACCTGGCTGTTAAGGACCCAGACGGCGGGACCCAGGAGGACTACAGGACTGCTGCCACACCCCCCTCGCCCTCCAAGAGGAAGCTATTTTTCCCACAACCATGAGTCTGTCGAGTCCTCGTTCAAAAGGCTGTGTTTTACCACAAAATCAGCTATCTGCTGGAAGTGCATAACCTTGCCTTCCTGCCTCAGAGGACGCTGTAGGATGCATTAAATCTGGATACAGGGTGTGTTACCGAGACACGTGCAGATAACCACTCTTATTAGCCACCCGATGGCCGATCGATATTTTACTTCCTCGATGAAGCTCCTCTCGACTGATAAGCATCTCTCTCCGCCATGCCGGCAACTCTCGGACACACACTCGACTCTCCATCAGCCCAAGTAAAGCAGTGAAACGGCACGTCCCCAAAATGTAAATTCTTCCAGTTTGCACCGATCAAGCTTGAGCACCAAAGACGCAAAATGAAAATGCATAAAATTACATAAAATTCATTTTGAAGGCATCTGAAGCCAGAGGTAATTACTGTCCTGGTTAGATGCCGCTTCGATTGAGATGTTTACCAGCCGCGGGAACCTGATTACCCACAATGCCGAGTGTCGATGTGGACTGAGTCCCCTGGGGGGGGGGGGTGCTTCTGAAGTGTGACAGTGATGAACGGGACGATGATGAACGTGACGATGATGATGATGGTTCCCACGTTTGGCTGCCCTCTCCCTCCCTCTCTCCCTCTCTCTCAGTCTGGGGCTCGAAGAGACGCAGCAGCCATTTCCCAGCCCCCCCCCCACGACTGCTTCAGTGTCCCCTTGTGTTTGTCTCGCTACAGACACCATCCAGGACAACGGATGCAACAGCACAAAAATGTTACCAGTCATTGCCCCCCATGGTTCTTACCTCAAAGGTACAACTGTGTGTGTGTGTGTGTGTGTGTGTGTGAGAGAGAGAGAGCGAGACGTTAAATCGGCTCTAGAGGTAAATAAGGATGTACATTAGCAGGTTGCTAAGCGGTTAAATCCGCTTCTGGGGTTCCATGTCTTTGCGTCCCCTGCGTCACTCTGCTGTGTCTGAGCATCAGGACGCGCCTCACCTGTGCAGTCTCTCAGGTGTCTGTCGGCGGCCAATCAGTCGCAGAGGACGAGTGCGTCTTTAATTTGCCGAGTGCGTCACTCTGTGGCAACGCTAACGTGACACGGACAGTCTGGTGGCCCGTGGTCAACCGAAGCCGGGAACACGTTCTTCCTCTGGATGGTGACGCTGAGCATCATTGCGGGAAAACAAACTGAAAATGGAGTAAAATGTCAGGATGGACTCTACTCTGGAGCATCTTAGCATCACGGCGTGTGATCCTGTCTGCAGCTGTGCAGCGCTTCAGAGGGGGGTGGGAGCGTCTCCACCTGCCTGTTGTCTGATACACCATCGGGTGTTAATGAGGCGTGTGGGGAGGTGGTCCGAATATGGCGGCTTCACGGTGGTGTGTGTGCGTTTGTGTGTGTGAGTTGTCCATCAATCCGGTCATTAGCGAAAGCAGACAGCCCCACTGGGGGCCCATGCTGCTGGTGACAGGAGGACAGGTGTTAGAGAGTCACCTGGAACAAGAGCCTCAAACAAGACATTTGGCAATTGCCTCATCCCAAAGGGGGACAAGCGGGGAGACGGTCACCGTGCCAGCGACCACCCGTCACCTTTAAAAGCTGCTCATTAAAGGGGGGGGGGGGGGGGGGGCAAACAGACTCCCCGTCAGGCTTCAGAAGGTTTAGCTGAGTACAGCTGGAAGCTCAAGGTCTGTCTGGAGCAACATCTGGCAGAGCTCTTTCTTAAAGCTGTTGATTCAGGGTGAATACCTTGATCGCAGGTAGCGGGATTCAAACCTGTGCCATCTGAGTCCCACGGCAGCAATTGTAACCACTACACCCCCCGCAGAGGGTGCAGCACCAACCTCAGGGTCACTGGGTCCATGTATGCAGCCTGAAGGAGCATTAAAATTCCACTGTCAGCCTCCAGCCACAAACTCATTTCAGCAGCTGCACACATTTATGCTCATTTGTGCTGTCTTTTACATCACTGCATCCATCTTACACAGAAATCCTCATCATATCCCTGTAAGTAAACATACTCTTCTGCATGTTTACTCTTCTTCAGAACTGAGCCCCCCCAAGGCCCAAATGGACCTCTGAAGGACCGAGTCGGGGGGGCTGCCGCTGCGGCAGCTGCTTCTTTCTGTTCTCTGGTGTTTAGCCGTCGAGTTTTGTTAACAAAAACACCGTCCATCCACCCCATCCCACCTCACACCCGGACACCCCCCTGAGCCCAGAATGCCACAGTGGCATTCTCGTGTTGCTGTTTACCACATGTATGATAATGTGTGCGCTGATGCAGCCATCAAATGTTACTTCCACCTCCGGGTGACCTCCTGCAGTTCCCCTTTAGATGCACTTTTACCCTCCTGCTAAATACCCGGTGAACCTTCCTGTCCGAGCTGCCTGGAGGTGCAGGCCATATGTGGATAAACACACCGCTCGCCGGTATTTGGGCATTTCACCAAAAAACATGGAACCGGGCTGCCCAGCACCGGCAAGGAGATCTTCGCGACACCTCTTGCAGAGCACAGTGGGCCCCGATGAACCACCTAAGCGTCTTTCCTTCCACTTTGTGTCGCTCATCTTCCCCTTCCTGTGGAAATCTCTGGAGGTGATTCCACCTTAAGGCAAAATGTGGGGTTAAGAAGTTGGTGGGAGGCACAAAAAGGCCCAGAAGGTGCAGGTCTGGATGTCCAAGTGTATAGCTGTGAGAAGCCATTTCCACCGTCCTGCCCTGATGGAGCGCTTCCTGGGCTCCTTGGTCAGTTTGTTTAACTGTTCGCATTCGAGTGTGCTTGTGCGTGCGCACGTGTGCCCCCGCTCGACGTTTCTCCACGACCCTCAGGTCCGCCGCTCGGCCGTCCCGCTACCTCGGCATCATTCCGCCACTCTCGCCACTCCGGCAGCCATCCATCTTCATTTGAGGCGCAGTTTAAAAAATAAAACTAATGATCGCTATCAGGCGGAGGATGAGCAACGTCAGCGGTGAAAAGTAGCGCTGCCACAAGGCGCCCAGGCGGCCATTTTTCAGCCTGTGGAAATGGCTGGATATACTTGTAAACATTATTAAAAATAATAACTTAATGCTTCCTCTCTTTGACTTGGGAGCATTAGTGAGGTATTTCCAATTAGCATTTTTTCCCAATCCGCCCACTGGCCCCTGGGCCCTAAACAGCTACACAGATTACCATGTTTTACCGAATACTCACCGCAATTTTACTTGGGGGACTGCAGACCATCACGCATGAGGCTCCAACCGGGACACGGAGGCAACACATCTGTGAGTCAGTAAAGCATGTGCAGTCACTCAGCTGTGTATTTACTAAAGAAATTTCTGATCCATAGATTGGGTTCAACAGAAGGTCCGGTCTGATATTTGCAGCACTCATTTTTTAGCTTTCAGCTTCGTTGTTAAGCCAAACCTACGGCACAGGGTTCGAAGAGGACAAACACTGCAGGTGGCAACAGGTGGGCTTTTTTTTATCTGTCATTGTACAGATGCAGTTCTGCACCAGTAGTGAGTCGGTCCCATAAAGGATCTTGGTTCAAACCCTACTGTAGCCCCATTGATCAAGGTATTCACCCTGAACCGATACAGTAAAAATGACCCTGCTGTGGGGATGGGTACATGAGTGTGAGGCAAAAGCGCACACCTCACCTAGCTGCCAGCACTCACAGCCACACCCGGTGTGGGCTGCTTAGGAGGAAAAGAGTACCAGGTGCGGCCAAATGGGAGGATTAAGCCTTTAACAGACAGACTGAACAGTGAAGTTCATCTTCTCTTCTGGAGGGAGAACAAGGTTTGGGCTTTCATTGCTCCAGGACTGAGATGAAGTGATGAAATTTGAGAGGTTTTGAGTTGCGTTTAGGTGCTCTGCCATTAACTTTTATTCTGAATATCAACAGATGCTCTTTATCATTCGTGGGGAGGGAAGTGAAAAACTTGGGATAAATTCAGCCGACACCTGTGACACACCAAGTAAATAGGTGAGGGTACAAGCCACACAGTGCAATCTCCTTTGGAGAAACAATAATTCCTATTATTATCGGTCAGTAATGGCAGAGACTGAGTGATGGCTGCCTACAAGACGGCGCTTCCCGAGATACAAACGCTGTTTTCGCTCAGCCTCGGCGAGCTGCACAAGTGGCTTTAGTGTAACTGACCGACCACTTGCAGTGCGTTTACACAGTACCAGTAAAGTCCCGTCTGACTGCTGACTTCACCCGGCGCCTGTGAACCGCAGGGTCACGGTGGCATCAGCATAAAACACTTGACTGCCGCCTCGTTCGCCCAGTTTCCTAAAATGGTCCAGCAAGTTTCACCCCATAACAAATATGTAAGCAAACACAAACGTGCATGCGAGTGAGAAAAGCAGAAGAAAAAGGGCTCCTCCTTCAAGACCACGGATCTTGCCCGTTAAACCCTGAGTTTCCCTTCTAAGCGAAGCTCTTGGTCTCAGGGAGGATCATTTGTTCCGGGTGCTTTTTTGTGACCCGCTGTCAGGCCCGAACTCATGCAAGGTCAGCTCCTGAATCTTGATTACACCGTTTTTACTCCCCGGAGCCCGGCCCATTGATTTGTACATCTAGTTTACCTTGTTTCCTTATCCATTTGTGACACCGTAGAACAGCTTCCGTCCAAGAGCGCGTCGCAGAAATAAATTACGACTCCTGACGTGTGCGTGAAATAATTTTATACATTAAGGTTGGAGAAGGGGGGCGGGGTCGGCGTCGGTTCAGCCTCCCGCGGTCACTATTCTGACCGCGTTGTCGGGCGTCGTGAAGCAGGCGCTCGGCATTAATCAAAAGCACCAATCGGATAACTCGTTTCGGCAACGCTGCTTACAGCGGGACGCGGCGTCGGGGAAGAGGCGTGAAAACGGCGATGGATCGATGAACCTCTTCGGGGACTCGGCTGCTCAGAGTCAGTTTCTAATTTGGCACATTAGAGAGGTAATGGCAGTCGCACTGCAGGAATTGAACCTGGGTTTGCGGGAGGGGTCTGAGCGCAGAAAACGGCACACGCGCTCCAGCACCACAGCCGGCATGTTGTTATATTTTGCTGAAAGTTATTCCCAGTTCACTGTTGTGTGGGAAGCGTGGGGGGCGGGGCCAGGGAACGTATCCCCTCCTGCCAATCACGGGCCAAACTGGCGAATAACCCCTCCTCCAAGGACAGACGCCGCACCGCTTCTTGCCTTCGTTCCGACGAAGAGTTGAAGGCCCCCTTAACTGGAGGGGGGGGCCTTTGTAACAACCCCCCCATGCGTCCCCCTGGCTGCCGTGAAACCCGGCCACCTGTCACCACTACAGAGCCCCACTGATGGATCGCAAGCACACGTATGTCACAGACGTGCACTCGTGAACACAGTAAAATAATGTTGTTGCCATAGATCTGTACGGTTAGATGCATGCGCTTGTTTACTCTGCTGTGAAACCCGCTTCTCTGAGGAACTTCGCCGACGTTCTTCTCCGACGCCGCTGATTATGTCCAATTTTTCATGGGCTGCCGTTGCTTTGCGACTGAGGAGCCCTCCATTCATTCTCATTACCGCTTAAGTCACTTTGCTTCCTTCACAAATTCAGGTTTGCCGGGTCTACCGCCCCCGTGTGTGGCGCTCGGGTTCGGGACAAGGGTGCGAGGACAGGCGGGGTGCGGCTCTTTACCCGCAAACCAGCAGCAGGGGTTCGGACCGGCGTCCTGGTTTAGCTTCTTCTACTTAAGGGTTCGATTTTAAGCGAAGCTGTCTGACCAGGTGGACGTGTGTCGGCCTTGGCCTCCGAGAGAGTTTGCTTCTTAGGGTTTCCAACATGGACTATAAACTAGGAAAGTAGAGATGAATTAATGAAGTAAACGTGATAAAATCTTACTGTTGGGCCTCCACCGTGACGGTTGTGTTCCTGTGTAGAAATTTAGCAGTAACGCTCCTACAACCGCGCTCACACACTAGGGTAATGCCCCATTTGCGCAGGGTGGGCGGGTCGGCTAAAACACTCATAGCCGCTGTGTTACAATCGGGCAAATGCTCTACCGCAATTTAAATCTGAGAATTTAAGCTGCTTTTTGGCCGAACCAGGAACGAAGGTTTCCTGAGCTACGCTAAGGCTGCGCGCCCCCCGTGCCTGCCAGCGCCGAGCACCATTATTTCCCCGTCAGCCCCGTCCACGGGTAGAAGTTGGGGTGCCGTGGACGGAGGGCTCGGCGGCTTCCTCATCCATCACAATTACGCGTAATTAATACAGCTGAAGCGTTCATTACGGCCGGACGTGTTAAAGCTAATTCCGCTTAACCAAGTTGCCAAGGTGACAGGTGATTCGTGCCAGGTGGGCGGAGAGACAGGTGTGACACGGCATCTATTAGCCAGTCGACGGAAGGCTGAGCCCTGTCACCTGTGGACCGCCGAAAGGTTCGGGGACGAGACCCAGCGAGGGGGGGGGGTTGAGGGTTGCCACTCGCACGGTAGGAAAGTGCGTCGATGACGGAAGCGGATTGCTGCCGCACTAAGCCGTAGGGGATCGGTTTGTTCTCTGTTTAAGACAAGTTGCTGTCTCATTGTTGCCTGGCTTAGTTTTTCTAGCTTTAGTTTTGATGGCTTTTTGATCCCACAGCTAGCAGTCAGCTAGGAAGTTGGCGCTGGCAGCATCTGTAAGCGTTGTCACGGTCGCTCCAGTTTTGCTTAAATGCTGTTGGGCCGATTTAAACCATTTTAGAAGGATACTGCGCTGATTTCTGAACTGCTGACTACAGGTGATGGTGACCATTTGAACCCGTGAACCATGAATCTCTCACGCGAGTGTTTCTTCTGATCTTCCTCATATATGTACTTTAACATCATTGCTTTGGCCCCAAAGAATTTATCATGACTCAAAATTTCGGGACGGGTTAGGGTTAGGGTTAAAAGTGCATGAAAAATTAACAGCTATTTGGGCCAATTAACCCAGGGAAGTGGGTTGGAATAAAAAGTAAGGAACACACGGGCCCCCCCAGGAGTCGAGCCCGAGACCCAGGGGGGTTAGCAACACAGACCCCCAGCGTCCGTGTGAGGCGCGCACGCTTACAGGCGGTCCTCATTGCTCACGGTTAGTGACGCGCGGTCGCGGCGTGACGCACTAAATCATCGTTCATACCGTTTGTATGCTGAACATTTTTACACCGGTACCTCCCAGCAGCAGCTCCACACCCTGAGCACATCTTGTCACCCTCATAAATCCATTTAGACAAATTATCATTCCCATGAACTAATAATTTTCCCAGTTCACCAAGCAGCATTCAGTGCTGCGGACCTTTTTAGATGGTTGACCACCCTACAGAGACCCTCAGAGGGCATCCGGGCCCAGTAGAGGTCAGCACCCAAACCATGAGCCAGTTTCCACTGTGCGTGTGTGTGAGAGAGAGAGAGAGAGAGAGAGAGAGAGAGAGACAGAATGTGGACATTTGGAAAAGAAGTCAGATTTTCAAAAATTTATCAAAGGACAGAATATTGCAGAGAACCGCGTGTATTAGCGGCCACGTGTTATGTTTTCTTTGTAAATTTGAAACTACATTAATATGGAAAATAAGCACGCGTACACAGATCAGTTGTTTCTATATTCTAAGCTTCTTTCTGACGAAATAACATTGCTGGAATATTTTGATAATTCTGCCGAAAGTTTTTCGTTCTGTTTTGCTGCTGTCGTGTCTGTGACTGTCATTAATTTGGCTTTAAAAAGATAGCGAGAAAAACGACGAAGGATCCAGAACAAGAAACACCGGCTTGCGTATTTACCGTTGGCTTCGACACGCGGAGCAGCTCTTAAAGAAACCGGCGCACGTTCGTAAATAAATAAAAAACAAACAAACCGAATCTGACGGGGAACCGAAACGCACATTTTGGTTATTAGCATTTTTTCAATTAAACATTAGACAGAGATATGCACATTAATAGTGGAAATAAAACTCATTAAATTTACACAGAATGGCATCTAAACAGTGTGTATGAATACTTTAATGGATTCTGATAAAAGCGCATTAAAAATCAAGTGCCGGAGCCTCTGTGGTCACAGGGAGGCGCATTATCACCAAAATCACCCTTCAAACCCAAAATTAATATAATTGACTTTCAGTTAATCCCCTTGATATTTGCAGGAGCACATGTGGGCAACAGGTGTCCTGTTTTGAAGAACTGCGTTATCGGCCCCCGGTCGAGGTGTCTCTTTAAATCTGGCATTAAACCTCTCCGGCTGCACCGGGGGGGCCGGGAAGCAGAAACGTGTCAAAGTTCCTGTGTTATTCCAATCCAGATCTGTTTAACTGCAGTCGAGAGGTGAATCCTTCCTTTGTACCGTGGCGTTAACCCTGAGTTGAAGGGGGGTGTCACCCTGTCACCTGTCCTCCATCCCACTGATGCGCAAGGGGGGGCGGAGCGATGAAGGGCAGGTGAGTGGCGACAAAGGCGCCGGTCCTAGGGACGAGGATGAGCACCGCGATTACAGGCAGCGCGTGTTTGTTTTCTGCGCGGCCGAGCCCCCCATCCCCCCCAGACTCTGACAGACGCGCCTCGGCTGGGATGACAGCTCCGTCAACAGCTGGGGGACGAGCGCCGTGACTGACAGCCAGCAGGTGGCGGCTGAATGGAGCTGTCAGTCCCGGGCACCGTAACGGCAGCAGACGACTGCGCAGCCGCCCACTGTGATCTCTTGTTTTACAAGCGTGGTGTTATGGAGCCCCCCCCCCACCACCACCACCACCACCCCTATCCCTGTGGCCCTGACCTATCGCAGGGAGACATGCTTTCACCACGCTTTCTCTCCCCGCGCCTGGGCGCTCACACCCCCTCAGACTTCCCAGTATCACCCAGAGGGATGCAATGTACACGGAAGGATTCTGGGCCCCCCTGAGGGTACTGAACTGGGCACGGGGCTCACGGGGCTCGCGGGGCTCGCAGGGTGCACGTCACCTTCGGCTAACTGCGGTCCGAGCTACCGGACGGCAGGAGTTTTTTGAGGAAAGTACGGCGGGGACAGGAATGTTTACTGGAACTGGGGGGCGCGGGGTCTGCACCGAAACAACACCCACACCACACACACCTCCGGGACAGAGCGGGTTCATCGCACGCGGTTCCACGGCTTCCTCTGACGTCACATCATTTGTAAGAGAGAATTATCGATCCGCCTCCTTCCTTTGTTATCGCCGTGAACGGCTGTTTCTGCGCGCAGAGGAAACAGACTCTTTCCTAATGACCGTAATTGGGACGGCAAACTTGGATCTCGAGTCGGGCCTCCAATAAACGTGTTAACTGGTTTCCTAATGGGTGCGTAATTGCGTATTAATTATCAGTGCTTAAGAAAGCGCTCGAGTTACATCTGTTTCAATTACGCCGCGTAACCAGATGACGGCGCCTCGGCGCGCAAACCTCGGCGGCGCCGTTGCATTGTGGGAGGCTCGGCTCGTCGGCGTCGCGCTCCGTCTGCGTCTTCGGGAGCCGCGAAGCGTTAAAGCTGGCCGTTTCCCCCTTCGCTCTGGCTCTCGAGGGGATCGCATTCGGGTGACCTTTCTGATGGCTCAGGCCGTCACGTTCTGGCCCGAGTCGCAGGTCTGGAGCAGAGGACAAAATGTGTTAAATGGCACCGAGCGGGATCCGATTAACTGGAGGGACCTGGGTTTGGTTCCGCTGCCTTTACCACACTTAAACTGCAAAAACATCTCGGCGAAGATGAACATCGACCTCGTGTCCTCCTTTTCTATGACCCCCCCCCACTACCAACCACCTTCTGCTGCAGTGCCCTTGATGAAGGTATTGCCGTCATTTCATACAGTAAAAATTACCCTGCTTTGTAAATGTACCATACAAGTTAACAGGTCATATGGTAAACCGTGTGTGTTTGTGTGAGAGAGAGAGAGAGAGAGAGAGAGAGCGAGAGAGGCCTCAATGCTCTGCTCTTCAGCCAAAACCTTATTTCTCAGCTTTTAAAAAAAAATAACTTGCAGTCAAAATAAAACAATGCGGCTCACATAGAAAATGCAAATGCAATGAGATCATGGGGGATTTGGGGCCGGATTAATGTGTACGCAGAGACGGGCTTATTTGCATAGAGCGGGGAGATCATGTCTTTAAAATTAATTGATTTCCAGGGATGATTATAGATTCTGTGGGTGTGAGGGGGGGGTTCTTACGCCAAAGGACAAAGAGAGGTAAAAGTGGGACAAGCTGCCTAGACACCGGGTAAATCCCGCTGTAGATGCGGTGTGCGGGACCAGCACGGACGAGCGTGCGGCGCGTGGCCCGGAAGCTCCACGCACGCCCCACGTTCGCGCTGCAAGCTCAATTTCGGAAAATAAATTCATAAATCGCTATAAAGGAGAAGGAGGAAAAAGCTCATACGCAGCACAGTTTTCCTGTTGTGCACAAACTGCAGGTCCAAACCCTGCAAAAAAGTAAATAAGCTCGGAGGGGAGAACACCAAAGCTGGACACGAGTTGCTGAGATACATCACAGAGGAGATGGGATAATTTTCATTCTTTAGATGGGCGAAGCAGCATTACATTAAGTGGCTGTTTTATGCTGTGCGCTTTATAGGAGAAACGCTGGGAATCTTGTTTGTGTCCAGAGGAAATGCAGGCTTTCTGCCTTTAATTTAATGCAGCTCCGGCTCTGTAATGCGATATCCTCTTATTGGGTTAAAATAGTTACGGTCGCTCAGGTCCTCTCGCGCTTGCCGATTTATGTCACACGCCGTGGGTCTAAAAAGCCGACCCCTGACCTCATCGGGACTCTAAATACTGAGTGTCTTCAGCGTGACAGTTGCGAGGCCAATAAAGTGACTGTCCAGCGTCCAAAATCCCACACCCAACACCTAATGCTCAACGTTCATCTGCCCAGCTTTGCTCAGAAAACGTCTCCTCCCTTCACCCGAAGCAGCTTTTTACAGCGAGCCACCCTAAAGATTAAAAGGCCGCGCCTGGTGCTCACTTTCTTCTCAGACGAGAGCATCGGTCCAAGAGCTGGGGGGGTGGCCTTCCCTTTTCTCAGTCATTATTTTAATCCCATCCATCCAGCGCGGTAGAGATTTGGTTTCCGGTGAACGCAAAGAAAGGAAAGGCATGAGTCTGACTGCACGGAGCACGAGGACAAACGCCGCACCGCACCGGTGACGTGCAACTGGGTCCCACGGGGCCGGCCGACCGACCGTCTTTCCTGTGCTAATTAAACAAGTTTCCCCCTTTATTGGGTGTCCATTAGCGGGCGGCACTCGGCGAGGAAGAAGAGGCCATTGTCAGACACCGAAATAGGAACATAAATTCGGCCTTAATGAAAATGTCAATTAGTGCCCCGGACCGTCCCTGCGGAGGCGAGCGGACGGCAAGGAACACGTCTCGGCCGGGCCTCGGCGCTGTCTGCCGGGGCTGTGGAGGACACGCAAAGTGACATCCTTTTATAAAGAATTACCAGTCATCCATCCTTTTTTCTATCCACCTTTCCAAATTGAAACAAATGCTTCTATAGTTAGACGCTCATCTGGAAATACATCCTCTGGACCCGTGGCCTGAGTTGTGGCCCTCTCACCCGTCATCCATCTGTCTCTCGGTCCTTTGAGGGGTCCTGCGGTGTACGGTCCACGCGGCCCGTCGCGTTTCTCACCGTCATCTGCGTTTTTGCCGTCGGAAGCCGCAGAGGGAAAAGATGCCGAAGAGCAACAAACCAGGGACACGCTGAGCCGTTCACGCTGCTCCCCGCCTTTGCGGACGGCCTTTGTACCATTAATCATCGGAACGCGACCGTACGCCACCGCAGCCCTTCTCCTCCTGGCCTCGGATCAATCCGGGTGTTTTCTCACACGCCGACAGCACATCATCGGTGCTGCCCCGAAATAAATAATAACAATGAAAATGAATTCAGTTTCCCGCTGCTCGCGGACGGATGACAGAGGACGTGGCGGCCAAACGGGCCCGGACCCCAAACGCACAGCGACGCGGATGAAGAAGACGGATTTGCAGCCGAACATCAATAAAGGCAGAGGATGGATTGCGGCTAATTTGAAATTCTTAGCAGTGACACGCAGGGTCTCTCACCTCAACCGCAAAGGAACAATCAATTCTATACATGAAAATATAAAAATACAGGTAGAGCCACTAAAAGCACATCTTTGTCGTCTAAAATACATCAATACGATCGATTTAGCTCTGCTCTATTTGCAATTATGATTTAGTTTGCAGCCGCATTTCGACCAGTGATGTCGAGCGAACAGGGAAACTACAGAAAAAATACAAACAGAAGCTGAGCAGGTTGCAGATTTTTAAAAATATTTTAAATGCATTTTCTTTATTTATTATTATTCTAAACGTTCTGCCACAGAGTGAACGCAAACACCAGCAGATGGCAGAAAAGGGCACCCAAACCAAAGCACGTGGGACCGCCTTAATTCAGCTGCCTTCCACAGTGTTTACCCCCACAGACTTGTGTTCAGTGCCGGTTGTTCAGTGCTGGTTGTGTTCAGGCGGGCTGTAGTGTCTTTTTTCACTCAGTTTGAATTTTCATGTAGCACCAAGTTAAAATATTGAAACGAATGAGGCGGCTGCAATTGCTGGGAATAAGTGAGAAACGTACAGGAAAGCAGACACTTAAATGTAAAGCTAAACACCTTGACGGAGGGCACCAGAACAGGAAGTGGGATTCCAACCTTCGCTGGCAGGAACAACCGTGCCATCTGCTTACGCACGGAAAAAAAACATGACCGTTCAGTCTGTTCATTTTTAGGGCTACGGAACCGTCACTCACACACCACCGTGGCCACGACATGCAGGAGGCTGCTGCTTATTTTATTTAATTTGGCTTTTCCCTCTACGAGGAAATAAATGTGGAAAATGAATGGGATACAATTACATTTACGTATGTTTTTCTCTGCGCCGTGTGGGAAGCTGCCACAAACGGCGCTGTCCTGCTCCATCGTGGCGGCTCGAACCCCCGGTTAATAACCCTTCACCTCCTGTTGGCCCCTTGGCTCTCAGAAGGCAGAGCGATGTGAACCCCCCCTCCACACACACACACCTGCCGCAAAGCTGAGGAACACACATGCAGGCGCACAGATCGCGAAGACCCAGCACGCACTCACATACGCACGCAGGATGGAGCGTCAACCTGGTGCGCCGTGGGGCCCAAAGCGCAACCCTCAGTGGTAATGAGGCCTCACTGGGGGGGCTGCGATCCGCCCCCCCGGCGGCGAGATGAGGTAATTAACCGCGCCTCTGTACCGCGCCGGGCATCCTGTAATGGGGGAGTCGCCACCGTGGCACGTTGCAAATGGGGCGGCGGAGCCCGGTGACGGCGCCTCCAGCCGCGGTAAAACAGCGGTAATTAGCCGCCGCCGCCACCAGCCGCTCAGAGACCGTCATTTACGGCAATAAAGGAGGAAAAAGGGCCCTGCCGATCCTGTGGCGGTGGGGACGGGGGGGACCTGCGCCGACCGGGGCCTCCGAGCACGGTTCTCCGCAGGCCTTCGCGCAGGGCTGGACCAGCACCTCACGTGCCACCATCTCTCGGGGTCCCAGATGAAGGCAGGACCCCTCCCTCGCCGATTTTTGGCAGGATGCAGAAGGCTGCTGGTGTGTATGTGTCGCCCCGAGGCTTGGGTTCGAGGGCAACGGAAGTGGGAGAGGAGGCGGCGAAACCCTCCCTGGGATTCGCGACTCGGGCGCCAAACACAAGGAGGGGATGAGCTCGACACCGCCGCTCCTCCTTCGTGATCTCGCTGAGGTGCCAGTAAAGGGGGCGAGAGAGGAGGGCCATTTGTCACCTGAATGTCGTCCAAGATCCCTTTCTTGCACCGCGGTGCACACGGTGGTACTGCATGGAAATAGAAGCGCCGTACTGTCATTGGGGCAGATGAGGCAAAAAGACCCCAAACTCTGGTCCTTTTCTGTCTTCCGAGCCACAGGCAGAGAGAGAAAGCGCAAAAGCTGGTGAACGAAGCCACAACCGAAGCGCTGCCGTCTGCGTCAAAAGACAAGCAAGCACATTCTCCGTTTCTCCCAAATCTTTGCGGCTGCTCCGACTAAAGGAGAGTCCCGCCTCGGAGAAGCTTCTGGCAGAAGGGCGGGGCTGCCGCGGTTCCGCAGGATCCGAACGGGCGGCGCCGGAGGCTCGCGAGACCCCGAGCATCCGTCGCCCTTTATCGCAACGGGGCGTTTTGCACGGAAATCGGCCGTAAATCGCGATTTTTCGAGGCTTTATCGGCGGCCACGAGGGCCCCAAAACTTTATAAGAGAAAAATAAATTCTGTTACTCGAAACAATCTCTGCACAATTAAGAGCGCGATAAACAAAGCATAAATTCCTGCACTGCTGTTATTTGGAGCTCGAATGCGCGCGGACGGCGCCATTTTAATTAAAAGATAAATCTAAGCGACACGGCGCTCACAGTTAATTATTCAGCCAAGTAAAATAAAAATAAAAGCCATTAAACAGGGGCCGCGCGGCGTTCGGGCGCCAACACTAAAAAGCGGCAGCTGCCACGAGCGTCCACAGGTGGCGCCCATAACCGTTTACGAAGGCGAATCTTTAATTTATTCACGTTTATGGCGCTGGTTTGTGTGGGGGGCAGGTGTGTGTTTACGGCGCGCGTTTAAACTTTGCGCACAAATAAAATTAAATTAAAAAACAGCGGCGGCAGCGCGGCCTCACCTGTTGGGCTCGAGCCCGTGACGCGACGTCCGGTTCGCGAAGCGAGACCCGGGAAGCAGCAGGTTGTGCCAGGTGGGCGTTTATTGGGCGAAACACCGGATCCAGGTGCGGCTCCCAGACCGACAGACAAAAAGAAAAACAGGTGGAGCGGACAAATAACGGCAGCAAATAAGCCTTGCGGTGGTCACAAGCTCGGGGATTTAAACCCTTTAAATACAGTAGTAAACCTTAAATAATTCCCACAACTATATTTTTCCCTAAAATGCAACAGCAAGCGACTGACGTGGCGACCAGAGTAAAGCCTGCGTTTTATCGCAGTTCATCTGCAGTAGAGCGAAACTGCGTCCAAGCGACGCGCTCCAAAGCGGCCCCAGCGAAACAGTCCGGGTACTCTGTTTACCTGTCTTTACCCTGTGGCCTCTCCTGCTTAACGCAGTAAAAACGCCTCCGTTTCTGCCTCCATCCCGGACACCGCAAACATCTTCCGGTCGGTTCGGCGAGCTCGATTTTTAATCCGTCGTCAAACTTTGTGAAAATAAACCGCGACAGAAGCGGCTCCGCGTCCAATAGGAACGCAGACCCGGCTTCAGAATTTGCTAGAAAAGCTCACCCCCCGTGCGTTTCAGGGAAACAACAGCGTAGGAGCAACATTACAGACAGCGAGCGATGCGAGGCCCCATCGTCTTAAAGACGGTTGAAAGCAACCGCGGTTCTCGGTCAAACTCGGCCGCTGGGCAGGGTGGGGTCCGAGGGCGCCCCGTCTGACCCACAGATCCAGCGCAAACGCCTGCTTTCGGCATGAGCGCCGCTGGGCCGCCGTTTTGATCCGAGCGGAGGGAGAGGGGCCGCATCTCACGACATCGACACAATCTGTTGAAACACCGCACTATTTTTATCCCCGGGGGTGCGTCTGGGCGTTGGGTTCGAGCGTCGACTACTGTTTCGCCCACAGCGACAGCGGAGCCCCCATCGATTTGGTCCGTGATGACAGCACCAGTCAGGCTGGCACCCCGACCCCCAGCAGACCAATGGCGGCTCCGGTGTCGGGTTCCGAGCGCCTCGGCCTTCTCCGTCTTCCAGTCAGCGCTAAATCGTTGCTACGGATCATTTTTCTGGTAAAAGCATTATTTCTGGCACAAAAAATCACTTTGAATATTTAATGTCTTTTTTTAATAGCCTCCTTGCACTATTTTTCATGTTCAGCGCTGCGCTGTTCCTTTGGCGCCGTTGTGCTCCACGAGTTTCCGCCCCAAAACGGGCCGCCAGGTTCGTCCTCTGAATGTTTGCCATTCAGCGCTTTAAACACACGTTTGTTTCTCCGCATTCACTGCCCCCTTCCTGCTGCTCCACCAGGGGTTTCTTGCTGTGGTGGCCGTGGTTGCCGTGGAGATGCGTAGGTCTGCTGGGGGCTCCGAGGGCCGCGGGGGCATCACCGTGGCGGCAGCAGTACCAACTTCCTCCTGCAGGGGGAGCAAGCGAGCAGTGCAGGAGCGTTCGGTTCGGGTCGGGATACCGGCTGCTTTCCGAGGGTCGGCGGTGCACAAACAGTTTGTCTGCGTTCAGGTTCCCGTTCTGCGACACTCTGCAGAGGCAGTAGCTGCAGCAGGATGGCCTGTAGCCTGGAAGCACACACACATACACACAATGCCTGCCAGACACATAGGAAGGAGGAGAGGACCCTGGGAATTCAGTCACAATCTGTGAAGCATTGTATTTTTTACCACTTTAAATATGCTTTTTTATCTGAAACCTTTTTGCAACATGACCTTTGTACACCGAGCTCCTTACTCTGGTTTACCCCCTTGTGCAGCAGGGTCTACGTCAGCTTTGGGTAAATAGGAGATGGGATTTGAACCAGCAACGTTCAGAAAAAAGGTAGATCCCAGTATGGGGGATGCGACTCTCCAGTCACACTCACGTTCATTTGGGCCCTCAACACACCAGGGTGCTTTGGCCATGTGGTTAAGGAGTTTGGTGTCACATGTCTCTCTCACACACACACACACACACATACACACACGCACACACACGCTGGCAGACCATTAGCACTGTGCCTATATAAACTGAGGCCAATGCCAGCTGCACCATCTGTGAGCCGGAGAGCTTCACCTCCGTGAGCCAGCAGGAGCATGACGACACACAGCAGAGGGAACAACAGCAAGTGTGTGTGTGTGTGTGTGTGTGTGTGTGAGAGAGAGAGAGAGCGAGAGAGAGAGAGAGAGAGAGAGAGAGAGAGAGAGAGTGTGTGCGTGCGTGCGGGAGGCAAAAAAATAGATTAATTTGCAGAATGCTTGTGATTTGCTCATATATTATTATAACGGCTCATCAGCACATGACAAATCCCCATCCTGCCACGCCAAGAGAACCTGCTGGGGTTCAGCACTTTTCTGTGTGTGTGTGTGCATGCGGGCACCTGACATGCTGCAGTCCGCCTAATGACTATCAGATGCTTACAAACAGTAATTCTATCTTCATAGTGAGAGAGAGATGCTGCAAGGGGTAAGAAAGCAGCCGTCAGTGCGTTTCCTCTTGGCCCCTAGCACTGTTGGGGCTTCTGCTGTGTGTGTGTTCATATTTGCTTCCTTGGACTGGACCTCATTTCACAGATGCCCCATTCTCGGTGTACACTCGGCTGGTTGGCACGTAGTTGGCGTGTGGCTCAGCAGATCTGACTACAACACAGGAACAGGTGAACACGCGGAGGAAGTAGTTAACGCTCCGATTAAGCAGCAGGATCAGGGGCCGTGTGCAGGGACCTCAAAGGAGCCCATCGCTGTTTAGTGATACGCACAGACGCGGCAAGCAGCTGTGCCCGTGAGCGCCACCATCCAGGGCCGTGTGCAGCTCTAACATGCCAGCAAACAAATAAATAAGTAAACACACAGAAGGTGCGGCAGTAAAATGCGTCGCACCATCTGTCGTCGCATCGTAACCTGTGTGTTGGGGGGCCTGGAGATTATTCAGCCCCCCCACACGCACAAACCCTCCCCCACCGAGACTCAAGGCCCACCCCCCTCCCCCCAGTGGGAAGCTGTTGGTCAAACCGGCCCCACGGGTCGGTCCAACAGAAGTTTCTCTGTTTCTGGAAGTTCCAGCGACCGTTTTCAGCCAACAAGATGCTGGGAAGCAGCGCTGCGAGGAAACAGCGCCTCCCTGGTAGTTTGTGGGCAGAAACAACCTCGCTGTCCTCCCCTGGCGACCTGCAGAAAACAGCACATAAATAAAGCCAACAAAGACAATTAGGGGGAAAAACAATGTAGTTTTAATTCAGAGAAGGGCAGCAGCTCACCGGGGACGTAGCCACACGCTATTTACCGAACCCCATTATTAACGGTTCATAAACACCCGAAATAACTGCACCGTGCACTCTTGCTCAGCGTTTCCCTCGAGCTGCAGACACAGATAAACCGGTGGCTAACCACTACATGCTAACTACGCTCTAGTCCAGTTCGTGGTTCAAAGATCTCCTTCAAAACACACACACAATCAGAAATGCCATTAGCTTGTGTGTTCACTAAGTTCTCCCTTCGTACCGCGGTAAAGCGGTGGTCTGTAATCCCTGGCTGAGTCAATAAAAATTCCTGAAGACACACGGGAGGGAAATGGGGGTCGATGCAGATGCAGGTGTGGAAGCCAATTGGAAAGGACTGGAAACCTGAAGGGCGCGAGCGGTGCTGCAGGAAGGGGCAGTGAACCCACAGCATGCCGGACAGCGTGGTGGATGAGAGCGCCTTCCTGCTTTGGATACCATGATGATGCAAGAAACGGCAGAAGAAGAATCCAGCAGCAGAGTGCACCAGTGTGTGTGTGTGTGTGTGTGTGTGTGAGTGTGAGTGTGAGAGAGAGTGCAAGAGAGATGGTCTCTGTCCTCTCTGGGGGCCTCCCTATCCCCCCAGAGGCCCTGTTAAGCCAAACCACTCAGTACTCAGAAGTGGGTGGAGGGGGGGGGCACCTCCAAATAAGTCCCATTAATCACCAGCTTCCCTGTAATGTAACTAATATTTTACAATTAGAGAAGACGGGGGAGCTGAGAGCATCCATCTCTCTTACCCCACACGATCACCGATTCATAATCCGGAGCTACTAGTTGCACCGACATGCGACAGTGTGCGTGCGTGCGTGTGTGTGCGGACATTTGACAACAGCAATAGTAGACAAAGTGCAGGACAACACACTGCAGACGGACCACGCTGCCCAGCTAAGCCCTGGATAGGAAGGGGTTTTACACACCACTACACACTCTGCTGTGACTGAGTGCCGACTTCTGGTGGAGCAATAATATCTCCACAGCTTATTATCTTTGCAGGTCTTGCTGCTGTCTGCCTAGTTGTGGCGTTTGTGTGTGTGTGTGTGTGTGTGTGTGTGTGTGTGTGTGTGTGTGTGTTCAGCATCCGACTAAATGCAGCCTGCAGTCATAGTGAAGTCCACAGCGTGGTCTGCTGCGCCCTCTTGTGGCCGCATCCACAAAGTGTGGCTTAGAGTCCCATAATATGGGGTAGACCTGGAAATCCAGTGGAACAAACCAGTGTGTGTGTGCATGCGTGTGTGCGCACACAAGCGAGCACACACGCACGCACACACACGAATGTGATCACATCTCCAATTGCTTTTCTAAAAAGCTGTCGCTTACTAATGTGGCCGTTCTGCAGGGGTTCCGGTTGGACAGGACAGGAGGAACACATCCACCTTCCTACGCCCACCCCTTGACTGGACTCCTGGACACACAGCCCCCCGCAGCGATGAGGTCAGGTCCCAGGCAGCATTGCTACAGGCCTCTGTGTAAGACACCCGCGGCCACTGTGCTCACCGCCACCCGAGGATGAAGAAGCTCGCTGAGGACTGCGGTTTGAGACTCGAACTCTGTGGCCTCACGAAGAGCACAGATGACAGAGAAGCTCGGTTTACGCTCAGTTTACAGCTTTTGTTTGCAGCGCAACACCAGCTGCAGAGTGAACTGGAACCTCCTGTTTGGGGGGACGACGTGGGAACAGCCCCAGCCCTGAAGGGGGCCTGATGGCCGAGGAGGGAGACGGAACAGCCAGGTGCCAGTAAAGCCTTGAGGTGCGGAGGAGCTGAACATGACCCCTCCCCCCCCATACCTCCATCTGTCAGGCCATTTGCAGGTTGGGCTCTGACATAATTTCAAATGTAGCAATAAGATTTTTTATCTGAATATTTTCATCGGGTTACACAAAAACTAATTAAGAATTGTCGAAAATAAAACCGCGGTCTCCACAAACTGATCTTCCGTGCCGACTGATGCCGTAGAATCGGGTCTGGGTTTTCCCAGACTCCTCTCCTGCATGGGTGCCCACTACTGCCAACTAATGGCTTGGAGGACAAACAGGTCAAGTTTACACCAGTAAAGAGGTATTTGGGGGAAAAAATAAAGTGAACGTTTTTATTTTATAAAATCCCTGCCCGTAAACCATTAGATGAAGAGAAATGACAGGAGAACAGGCTCTGATTACATATTCTTTTTATTACAAGTACAGCTCAGTAGTTACAAAAAGAAGCATCCAATAGACTTGCACTGCCATGAGGAACAGCAAACGCAGGCGTGCGGTCGGGAGGTCAGGGCACAGACGGTGCACATGGTGCCACCTGTGGCCACGCCCCTTTCGGCCAACAGAACCATCTCTTCCTGCCGCGTTTCCTTCCTTTCCCATCCTCCTCCCTCGAGCCACCCTGGTGCTAAAGGTCCTCGAAGGTAACCGAGGCCGCACCCACACGCTTGGTCCCGTGCCGCCCGCCGCGAGCCGCCGTCAACCGCGCCGTGACCTTTCCGGGAGCTACGGGACGCACACACACACTGCACGACGCGGGGGAACACGGACGCGGCGTTTGCGGTCGGGATCGTCACGGCGTCACAGTGCAACACTTGTGGAGGAACACAAACGCTAGATGAGTTATGTGTGAGTGGGTATACGCTTCTTCTCAGGACATTAAAAGATTGTCATATTTTTTAAATGCAGAAGGCAGAAGTACAGTACTGGAGAAACAAGTCGCTCTAAATGTACAATAACTACGGCTACAGAACTACAGACGGCTGTGGATGCAACAGTGTGCGACTGGATCTAATCCTAGACAATAACTCTTTTTTTATTTCTTTCTGTTTAAAGTAAATACATCAAAACCATCTCAGTAGTCAATAACACTTTTGCAACATAGATTGTTGGCAGTATTTCATAAACATTTTCAACATTACAGTCCATGAAGTTAATAAGATACTGTAGATATAAAGAAAGAAAAACCCCCGTTGTTTTCTCTTATTCTTCTTAGAATTTTATATGTCTATCTATTTTAGACACGATTATGTAAACTAGTTTTTTTTTTTTTTTTTTTTTTACGGTCACTTCAGCATTTTGCTTATAACATTCACAACATTTTTATTTTTATTGATTTTTTTTTTCCGTTACACTTAGAGAATCTTGGAGAATCTACAGAATCTACATTTGGACAAACAGTGGACAACAGAAAGGGTCACCACTTGGACACACAACTGCTCCAGGCGGACGAGGGGCGGAGCGTCCAGGTGTCGCGCCCGGGCAGGTAGTGCAGCTGACCAATCAGACGGTCCGCTGTGAAAGAGCCCAGCGCCGGCGTTGTCCTCCGAACGCTGCCGCGCCTGCGGGGCGCTGGGAAATGCAGGGCTGCAGGTGCGAATGCGTCGGTCTTTTGGCTTCACCTGGGGAGCGTGAGGCGGTTCTCCCACAGGGCAGGCACAGGAGAGCAGCGGGACGTGACGCCCCCTTCAGAGACAGATGTGATCCAGCAAAGTGGAGTTCCTGTGCGCCCTCCGCCCCTCAGAGCCGCCTCTCCCCCCGTCTGTTTCCAGATGAAGTCTTTATTACCGTTTGTTCCTCCGTCCCCTGGACAGCGGCTCGAGTGTCATTCCCCCACCTGATGGGGGGGGGGTGCTAGTCTTTTAGAGGCTCCTCCTGCATCTCAGCGTCGCCCAGGTGGCACTCCTGGGCGGGACCGGGGCCGCCATCCTCTTCTCTTGCCCAGGGATGAACTGCAGGTCGAAGAAGCACAGGTCAACATGACTGCCATTGCACCCCTCACACACGCAGATCCTGCATACAGCAGCCTTGCCCATGGGGTGTGACGTGTGTGAGGAGTGGCAGGATGCACCCTCATTCGCTGCCTTCACTTGGCAGCAAAAGCAGGAACAAAATAAAAAGTTTTTTACCATAAATACTCGTTTCTGTTCTCACACTCGCACACACGCACGCACAAATTGGGAGTACAAGGTGCGAGCGATGGGTGAAATGGACACATTTGCATGCATCTTTGTGAATACTAACAGTCAGATGTTTACAAATACAATTAATTTTTATTATGGGTATTGTTAGATTGCCAATCAGAGCTCAAATAAGAAATGCCGCAGTAAAAATCGTCATCCATACGTGCTTTACAAGAAATAGGAATTATTTCCCAATAAAGTACACAGAAAGTGTATTTGGGCACATTACTTTAAAATGTCTTTGCAAATGAAATTAAAGATGCATTTACTTGGTCTGCAGCTTTGCAGGCGAGATATTAAAATGAAACAGAGCGAAGGAGCCGCTATAGCAGAAATATAATTTTGTTTTTCCAAACAGCAATAAAAGCAACACCTACTCTCTCTATATTATGCGTATAATGAGAGCATTAATTTGATTCTGAAGTGAGACGCTTGCTTCCCAAACGAGTTCACTTTGAATTAATATCACAGATGGCTTCAAAATGTTCGCTGAACACAAAGACGGGGAGCGGCTTCCACCCTCAAGTTAAAATGACGGCAGTTCAGAGGGGCAAAAACATCGGGGGTCTCCGTGAAAGCATCGGGCCCCCCCCCCCCGCATTGCTCAAGAGGCTCAAGATGAACGCGCGTCGCGGCGAGAAATCCCGGGGGCCACGGACCCCCGCGAAGCCCCTGCCCACGCTGCTCGCTGTTCCCCGCGCGACCACTAGATGGGGCCAAAGGCCTGCGGTTACAGCACAGCGACACAATGGCGGAGGGGGGCGGGAGGGGTTGAATGACCTCACTTCCTGTTACTGCACGTTTACAGCGTTTGGCAGTAAAGATTACAGTTCAGCGCTCCTCAAACGTGTTGCCTGCCTGTGCCATCTTACTATCATTTTTATTGTTCTACTTGTCCAAATGCCGCAAACGTGAGTGCGAAAAAAAATTGCGTTTGTAGCGCCACATAAAAACTTTAGATTTTTTTTTTTAACTCTTCCTGCCACTTTAAACGGTGGCGTCCTGGGGATTTAACCCCGAAACCCTCTGTCGGGACAAACAGCCCCCTCGAGCACCACAGCGAACAGTAAAACCCACAACCGCACTGGGCGTTAAAAGCAGTTTCCTGGCTGCGTCTTTCCAAAAAGTGCGAGAAAGACGAGGCCCCATCATTTGCTTTCGCTCGCTGTTAGCTTAGCCGCCTGCTGCCGCACTCCCCACACAACTGCCACCGCGACCAGCGGGCCACCACAGTTCTGCACTACCTTTGCTTTACTTGCGCTTCCTTTCATTTCTTCTCTTTTTCGAGCAAAGAGAAAGCTCTTTTGAGGACATTGCTGCACCATAGTTTTCTGCTGCTAATAACTTGCACTGCGGTAGAAAGACCGCCTTGCTGGTCACCTAGTACTAAACATTTGCATTTCCTCTTTTGCAAGTGTACCGCACAAGTGCAATATTTACTCAGTGTTAAATATGATCAACAATACATAAGTTAAACTTGATCTGAAGCGCTTTCATAAAACAGAAGAAGTAGCGAGAGCCCAACTGTATATTTACATGAGAAATAGTGACGTAGGCAGCGGCCGGATGAATGCGGTTCTGTGCACGGCGCCCTCTGCTGGTGAGCTGCTGAATCGCACCCGAAACGGTGCCATGCGGGGGGGTAACAGCTCCTGCGCCCGAAGAGCCTCACGCAAACGTCACACTTAAACGATTAAATTAATAAACTGGCAAAACGGCTCCCAGCACTCGACTGAGAGGCTAATGTGGAAGCTGCACTTCTTCTCTCCAAGGGTAAGAAGCGGGAGCGGCACTCCTTGGTGGAGTCGCAGGCGGCCCGCGTGTTGGGGCCCGAGACGCAGCAAGCGCTTCGGCCTGAACGCGGCCACTTGTGGAGACTCGAGGGGTTCGAGTGGCCCGCGAGACGAAGCCTTAGTGCTCCCGCCGCTCC
The DNA here is from genome assembly GCA_018136845.1 of Heterotis niloticus. NCBI lineage: Eukaryota > Metazoa > Chordata > Actinopteri > Osteoglossiformes > Osteoglossidae > Heterotis > Heterotis niloticus. Next base: position 1,059,272 of record CM030904.1, read on the forward strand.
CCTCGGCTCTCTCTGGCCACAGACTTTAAGGGCAACGTGGCGGTCAGAGGTTTTGGCAAGACGCACAAACGGGGGCAAGGGTGAAAGCCAAATACTGCACCCCTGCCTCTCCCAAGGGGCGCACAGCGCAACTCCACAGCAGGTGGAGGGGAGCGCTGTCATCCCAGGTGTCTGCAGACTCTTCTGTCCCGCCTGAGGAAAGTGTTGTTCTTGGCAGGGTGGTGCTCATTGTACAGCCGGCCTTTATAAATATGTAAATATGCGCCGCGCTCACAGCTCCGCTACCGGGAAGTGCAGGGGTCGTATTTTTAGAAGGTTTTAAAGAATACAGGATGCTTATGAATTCCGCTTTGCTGCGATTTACAAAGGCTGGAAAAGTCCACCCTGTGCCCCCCCCGGATTCCCAAACCGCAGTCCGCCGAGTCCCATCAGCTGGGGGTGTTGCGTGGTTTCCGCAGGAACCGCTGGCAAACCCAGAGACCGTGGCCACATTCAGCAGGCGCCAGAGAAGGGCGCCAAATGCAGAAGGGGATCCTGAGCTGGGCGCACGGAGCAAGAGGCGACCGGGGAGTTGCCAGTATGTTGCTTGTTCCAGGATTTGTGCACTTCCTCGTAGCGCCGTGAGGGAATGAAAGGGATTTGTTCCACTGCGGGATGCTGTCTGCCCAGCGCGGTAACCCCGGCTCACACTGAGCAACCTGCTCCCTTAATGCACAGGTTCATACAGGCCACACAGAAGAAAGGGTCACACAGACTACAGGAGTGCATAACCTCCCAGTCTTGGCGGATACCATGGTATTATGTGGTACTATATGGTGTATTATGGTGAGCTTTGGTGAGGTCTGAATTGGCTTGGGATGAAAGCCCTGACGGTGTCTGCTGGTGTCGCACATTTATTCGTGTTTTTGTACTTTGACTGGAGCACAAAGGAAGAAAGAGGAAGGGCAGGATGCTGTGCGAACACCAGGGGGTGAACTTGACACACTGACCTCTGACCCCATCGCGGCCTTTGACAAAGCCTCATCCTCCAGCAAAGTCCCTCTGACAGGCTCATGTCAGCTGGCATCTTCGGGCCCTGAGAATGAATAGTTCCCCGACTCGGGCCAAGCCCCGCCCCAAACCGCTCCTCATTCTCCAGGCCCCGTTTTCCCACAGCTCGGACGTCCTGTCAGAGCATCTCGTGCGAAACCAGCCGCTAATGGAGGGAAATGGGCCTCCGTGTCCACCTGATCTCCTAATCATTTCTGCTGAAAAAATAATTGGCGTCAGAAAAGAAGCGTAAAACAGACGAAAGGAGCCTCTCTTTAGGAGGAGCGCTTCTCCGTCAGCGCGAGGCACTATCGCGTCGCTGCACTCACGACCCGCAAATACGTGTGCGGAACCTCCCCCATCTGCTGGCCAGTCCTCTCGGCGATTCCTTTCAGCTGACATAATCCAGATTGATTCGTTCAGCAGATAAAACTGCGGCCACTTCTGCCCTTTATAGCGGGAATATAATACCAGCCTTTATTCGGCAACAATGGCACATAATGGCGTCGGAATGTGCAAAATGACTGCATCTTAAATTACTGTGACACACAAGGGCCCGACACAGGCAGCAGTGTGGTGCACAAAACCATTAAGCGCAGATTACTGAGGAGCCGCACCACTAACAGGGTCACGGCGCTGCTGTGTAAAACATGTTTTTAAAAAGGCCGAGGTCTGCGGCGTTTACTTCTCTCTTTAGTTCTGGGAGCCCCTTCCTTTCGTCTCCTCCACCCCCGCCACGGTCCTCTATGGCAACAGGAGGAGATGAGGTCATCCGGCTCACTGGTGCTCATTTGGATGTGAATCAGTCATTTTGCGCGCCCTTCCCTGGGTGAGCTGCAGCCTGTTTACAGATGTGATTCACACGTTGTGCGCACACACAAGTCTTTCTAGGAGCCGCCATTCAGGTTTACACTTGTGCGCTCCTCGCGGTGCTGAAGCTGAGCTGATATTTAAGGTGACAACTAGGAGGGGGCATTTTGGCTTTACGCTGGGGTCACAACACGCGATTGCGCCCTGTGGGTCCACATCTCCACCAGGATGTTGGTTTGCTCTGTGACGCAGGTAACCTCGTCACCAATTCCGCTCTGCATCAGGGTCTCCGGCACAGTCATCCTCGTAGGGTGGTTCCCACGGAAACAACGCTGCCATTAAGGTCACCTGTCCTAAGAGTTCTTCCCAGACCCCTGCAACGGACGCCACTTTGGACGGGCAGAAGGAGCCAGTGTGTTCCTGAGCACAGAATGAGGGGCCTCTGTGGGGGAAACACACCGAGGCCCCATTAGGACAACAGACACGCAACAGGACAACAGCACTACAGGTTTACGTGTGTGGAGGCATCGGGAGAGGATGATCAGATACAGTGAAGCCTGCTGCGGGAGATGAGCGTCAGAACCTGTTCCACCAAACCGTGCCTAAACTGTACAATTAGGTACAAACAGAAATAAAGCGCGAGCCTAATGCAATTACACTGAGTATGAACTCACTGATTTGTTTGTTCTTCCTACTTCAGATAAATAAAGACACAAGCGGACAAGTCAGCAGCTCCCGTCCGTAGAGGACCCCTCAACGGCAAGGTTAAGCGTTCGGAATCTTGAGGTGACGGAACTTGGGCCAGACCGCAGGAAGACTACGCAAATGGCAGCGCGCGGCAGGACCCCCCGGCCTCCGATTTCCCGATAAAGCGGCAGCGGGAAGGGCGGGTTCTGCCGTATTGCGGCAAGGTGTAAAGAACCCCTTTAACCGCACCCTTCACAAATCTGATGAAATCCTTTCAAAACACGACTTGCACGCATGACAAAAAGGTGTAGAAGTGGAAAGCGCTGATGCTGACGTGGCTGCGCTCTTTCTCTGCTTAATGAGCGACATGAGCTGAGGGTCCGGAGAGGCCTGACGCCGAGTCGCCCCACCTCTCGTCTCCGTTCGCCTCCCCTGTACGCCGGTGCGTGTCGACAGTGCGGTGCCGCATCTCTGCCACCTGCCTTTTGTTTCTGACTCATTTCCCTCCCGCGACACACAGTTGCCAGCTACTGGTGCAGCATCTGCCACCCACACCTACAGGATTTCCGTGAAGAGAACGTAGGTCCGCACACGCCAGCGTCTCTTGAGCCAGCAACGTGTTTGTCTGTGCGGCCGAGGGAGAATTAAGTGGAGCCGAGCCTAAGGGACGCAAGCAAGAACGGCGTCACCCGACGCGCAAAGGAGGCAGGCGAATTAGCATCTTATTTAAAAGGAAGAACAAAAGCCAAGGTTACGATTATGTAAATTAAAACAGGATATCCCTTACTGTACGCTTTTCTGTCCCCTCATAATTTAAAAGCTCCCGTTCAGATATTCTCTGGGGAGGCCGAGGTTGCTTAACTGGATAATTATGACGGACAAAGCGTCCAGGTGAGTCGCCAGAGCAGCAGACATCCGAACGGCCAGACATCTGCTTGGCAAACGGCAAGGAGCCGCACTGTCGTGGAGAAGCTAAACTTCAGCTACGGTGCCTTCTTAAGTGACTGCACAGGAAGCGGCCCCGCTGTCTTGTTTCCATTTATGGTAGAGTGAGAGCAAGCAGGCCTGTGTGCTGCCTAACAGTCGCTTGCTGTCTCCTGGATGTCAGCGTAGGATGTATTTTGGAACGTGGCCGCGCATTATGACATCACACGGTGTGACGTCACATCTGGACGCTCGTCACACAGCCTGACGAGCGAGTGGAAGCGAGCGAGACAGACAGCTGCCCCCCCCCCCTCGGGGAGGACCCCACTGAGACAGGGCCACTCCATCCTGCCCTGAAGGCCCCTGTAGGTCGGGGGGCAGGCGGTGTACACAGAGGGCAGATGTAGAGCTCCATCCGCCATCCTGGCGCTGCGGGGAGCAGGACCTCTGGAAAGGCCACCGTCACCCCCGTGAGCCACTTGTACAGCCACACTGCTTCTGGTGACAGGATCTTCGTTTTCCTTCACACGCACGCACACACACCCGCAACAATTCTCTGTATTATTTGTGAGTCGGGCCACTGTTTTCTTCCTTATTTACTTGTCTGGTGGGAGTAAGGCGCTGTTAGTGAACGCCATGTCAAACTATTAACATGGCGGGCAAACCACTTAAGGCAAATCTCTTTGTCACACGATACAGCCGTAAAGAGCAGTGTGAGATGAAGGCAGTTCTTCTGGGGCCCGGATCTGATCGAGGCCAACAAACGCGACAGGCGCTCGGCTCATCTCGACGCCACCACGGGAACAACCTGCCGTATCAAAGCGTTTCGCCTCCCTCTCCTAACGTGTGTTTTCCCCCCTGAAGGTGTGCGTCCCGCTGGAATTGAACTCGTGCACCAGGTCTAAGCTCTGTGTTTAGACAGCAGCCTTCTTCTCCGCTAAACAACTTGAGAAGTTACCGTTTTCTTCTGTGTGATAAGGTGATTTATCAATTATTTACTTCCAAACAACCCATTTATAGGCCAAGGAGCCGGTTCTTGAAGCAAAAGCTGAGTCTTGCAACTCAGAAAAAAACAACTGCTGCGGATGTGCCACTGCAACTTGGTTCCCCTCGCCTTCCCCTCACCCGGCAAAAGCTGGGTCATCATCCACGATCCACAGAATGTGAGATTCTCCCCCTTTCCTCTCACTCCTACTGTGTCCACCGCAGGCTGTGGGCGACCGGAGTGGGGCAACGGAAGGAAGGGCTGTGGCGGGCGATTTTTTGACAGCGAGATGGACCGTGTGAAGATGGGACAGAAGCACAGTGGTCCCATACCGATGACAAAGGGTCACCCTAAGATCGCTGTGATACGCTGAGTGTTTGAGGAAAGGGCCTAGGAAGTTGAGAAATGAAACCCATGGGGAATGCTGTCATTTACTTCATTCTGCTTCTTCTGTGTTGTTCCTCAGGTGCTCTGGTTTCCTCCCATAGTTGAAAGAGAGGCATTTCGGGTGCACTGGTTACTTTAAATTGCCTGGTGTGTGTGAGTGAATGCGTATGCCTGTGGCTGCCTTGCGATGGACTGGTGTCCCAGCCAGGATGTAGTTTCGTAGTCCGGTGCGGCGGTCAATGAAAAGTGAGCGAGCGCTGTGTTTATATACTCGTGGGGAAGCCTGGACCTCTCTGGTTGCACCAGACTTTTCGAGTGGCTACTTGTGTAAGCCACTTGATTTAAGGTGAAGCACAAGGAAGACGAGATCAATCGAGAAGAAAGTTCTGCACACTCAAGGCTACGGTATCAGTTCCTATGCTGGGACCAAAACCAGCAACCTAATGGTCTCAAGTCCTGCACTTTAATCACCCCCCCACCTAGGTTTATGTTCTGTACACCTGGCGTTGCCCTGTGTCTCTTCATCTGCCACCCGCTGTCACCCTGTGGTCACAGTCCAACTGAGTGCCAGGTCCAGGGAAATGACCTGAACCACCTCTGGTCCCATTAGCTTCCACCAAACAGGTCTGTGTCTGGGACCGAAAATACCACAGACTTACAAGAGCCGAGGAAAACAAAAGCACAATCGCCTCTATTCATAATGTATGAAATCCCCAAACTATCCTGGGTTCTGTGTGCCCCCCCGTTTTGAGTCCGTTGCATCAATAATATTCTTTCTGTTTGAGCTCCGTCTTTTTTCCCAAGCCTGTGAAACTTCAGAGATGCAAACAATTACCCATTTCTAATATAAAACCAGTGAAATATACCTGGGATTATAAGTCATTGACAAATAACCTTGCTGATAGATGTGAACTAGATTCTGTTCAAAGCACTCCGACGGCCTCAAAAGAGATTAGCAGTTCTTATCAGGTCAATGATGCCACGGGGGAAATGTGTTTAAAGTCACATTGATTTATTGAAAGATTCCCCTATAAAAAGTGGTTCTCAGTGGCACAGCGGGCGGGAGTCGGGTCGCCGGGCGGCTGGCGTGGGGCGGGGGGTGGGGGGCTACATTCGCCGCTGCGAAACCGGGAGATTTCGTTTGATGGGTTTGGTAGGAACTCCTTTTCCTCCCTGTCTGTGGCTTTCGCACGGAAGCCTGGAGTTTGCCCTGCTGAAAACACACTCACACACACATGCACACGCACACAAGCTGACAAGAAGGCATAATAAAGCGCCTTTGTTCGCAGCAGCAAAAGTCCGCAGCATTAATTTTACACTGTTACCTTCTTACAAGTAATTTTGAAACTTTAAAACGGGACTGCGTGGGAACGCTACAGAGCTCCTCTCGGCCGTCTCATGTGCTGGAAAACGGACACCGGATGACTCTGCCCTCAAGGGAAACTTGACAATCCGCTGCCCTCTCTTTTTCATTTCACACAAAGCCCTGAGGCATCAAAACAAGCTGTGCAGGACAGAAGAAGAAAATCCTTTTCCCCCTCCTATGCTGCAGAACAACACCTTATGAACTGCACATGAGTATAATCTCTCTGTGAGATGAGAACCAGCAACCCATTGGTCTTGAATCCAGTTGCGCGTTGCGATAACTGGGCTTGCTGGTACCCCTTCACCACTGGGTCAGGGTTCCCCACTTCCTACTAGAGGCTTTTCACTAGGAAGCTTTTCTCGTGACCCCTGGCCTGTGAAGACGAGTCCTGCGAACCGCACGCCACTGCTGAAGTCACCGCAGCCACAGAACGAGGACGACACGCCGGTGCGAGACTGCCAGCACCGGCCTGACCCGAGAACAGCGAGGGGGGCATTTATTTGTTCCCTTACGTAGTTAATGGCACCCTTTGCAGTGGCACAAACGCTACCGAAGCGGTCACCACTGTGCTGTTTGACTCTGTGGCATGCGGAGATACGCAGATGCGTCGGGCACTGAAAAGGAAAAGGGAATGAAAGCATCGTGCGTTTGTGCTCCTTGATTCCCGTCGAGACAGAATGAGGAGCCGCTCGGGGAGAGGACTCGGGCGCCCAAGGTGAGACGGACCTAAGAGGAGCACCAGACTGTCGACTGTAATGGTCTTTTCATGCTCTCAGAATGACATTCAGCATTCATTATATTCTTAAGTTCGGAGGCAAGGCCCTGGCGAAAAACATGTGTTGCATGCAGATTAGCCGAAGCCGTCACGAAAAAAATAACAATATTGAAATAGAAAATGTTTTGTTACACATCTGGGTTATCGGCGTTAGACAGGAGCCAACTTTCCGTCATCGGGTGAGAGCCTTGAAATGGCGGAGAGCTGAACAAACAGCACCTCTCCCTCAAACCGGGGATCAAAGAGGCTCGGGTTCGGGTGAAGCGATATCGACAGGGTGTCAAGCACAACAGCGGCACGGAGGTGGGAGGGGCCCCCAGACACAAACTTGCTTGGCTGTCCATCATCAAAGTGCAACAGAGCCTCGGCACACGATAAGAGACAAGCGGTGAGGAGCGGGGAGATGAAGAGCGCCGAGGAAGCGCGTTCTCTGGAGGAGTAGCGCCACAGCACCACCTGGCTCATCTGTGCAGCACCTGAGTAGTGCGCGCAACACCTGAGTAGAACATGCAACTCCAGGGACATCCACGTGACGTGCAGTTCGTCTGTGCAACGGCGCACCTGGGCCGCCAGCGTGGGAGCAGTCAGTGTGTAGCAGCGAGCTCCGATCCGCTGGGTTTAGTGTGAACGGACTGTGATGGGGTCGGGCGGAAGGAGGGTGCTGGGAGCTCGACTAACCGACAGCGAAAGCCCGGGCACCGGAGCCACATCCAGGGCCATAAAACTGAAGCAAAAGCTCGGTCCTTGATGGTGGTTCAGCCGCGAGAGGAGTGCGCCTCGGTCGGCCGGGCCATCTGACTGAAAATGATCCTGTCATTAGCGTTTAAGGGGCGGCCATTAGCACAAACCCTCAGAATATATCACCGCAATCAAAGGGTCAGCAGTTCGCCGCATCTCCATCCACGTCCTTTCCATCAGGTTGTGCGAAAGCACCCGCACCAGGTATGAAGATCCCGCGTATTAGAAAATGCATTTCTCTCTAATAAGAAACTTACACCTCGACAGGAGACCTGGCTTAAATTTCATTTTGTCGCTGTTTTATAGAGCAGCATCTCATAACTCACCTGCCACACCGAGCGGCTCTGCCCTCAGTGGTGAAGAACGGCCTCTAGGTGGTGCTGGTCTTTTATGAGTGCGCCTATATTTTTACTAGACAATAAAAACATTAATTTGCCCTGGAATAATTTTTGACGTAAACGTAAAATGGTGCCCATTCGAACTCAGTAATGAAGCATGGTGCATTTCTGGAGCTCCTAATTTGACTAGTTAAATGACTCCATTACGTGTCTAACAGAGAGAGGCAAATCATTTCTGGTCAGTTGAGGCCCACTTACGCGCATCATTTTGCTTCGAAAATATGAAGTCCCGTATCTATTTTTTTCCCCCCGTTTGTCTTGCCATTTTAACCATCTGATTGCTCGCAAAAAAATAAAAAAGTCAAAGCCAGAAATCAGGAAGAGAGGAGCGCAGGGGCACCGTTCTCCTCCCGAGCACCGGAAACGCTGTGTGTGTGTGTGTGTGTGTGGATGGCCCTATTAATTACACTTGCAGGAGAGGCGAGCAAACCCGCAAATGAAACAGCGATCAAACAAATAAATAAATAAAGGTGCGAATAAATAAATAAATACGCTGCACGTCTGTTATCGTGACAGGGATTTCATGTGGATTTTGTGTAATCATAACCTTGTCAAAGAGTTGGATTTTCGCTTTTAGAGAAAACAAATTATTGAAGAACGTTGAATTATTAAAGATTCTGCTGTCTATCAGTGTCACTTAACACATGTAGATGGCAAAATGCTTGCCTTTCAGCTCCCGCTTGGACATCTGTTTAAAAAATGGGCCCCCCTCTCTGTCCTCCCCCCTGCGTGCAATTGAAATTAATTAAATTGTTTGTTTGTTTATGGCAGAGACAACTTGGCGTAAAGCCCCCCCGTCCTTTTTTAATGATTACCCTATGAGACTGCTCGCCGCGCGCTGCCAGTGAGGAAGGAGGGGACACATGGAGGACTCCTCACGTCCCTCTGCCCAAACCGCGCGTCTCCTCCGCTCTCCCCTCCAAATGCTCGGCCTCCGTCCTCGGTGCAGTTCTTAAATCGATTCGCACCCCCCTTCGGTGCCAGCCCGGGGGAAGGGGGGGGGGGGGTGTACACCTGTCCCTCAGCGTGAGAAGCTGGATTAGAGGTCCACACAGACAGACTTTAATCTGATTAAAATAAACAGACAAACAAAAACAAACCAAGACACACGACGAGCTCCGGGCTCGCGGGTCACAGGTGCCGAAGGGGTTAAGGGGGCCGGCCACTAGTGACCAGATGCCCGCAGACTCCAATCCGAAAACTGGGCACAGATCCCGCCGTTGGACGGGCGGAGCATAAGGTACCTGCATCACCCCACCGGCTGAGCGGCAGCCCTAAGAGAATTACGCGACAGTGCCACTCAGATGGCCTGACACATTGGTGGAAATCAAGGCCCGCGGGGCGTCAGCTGACATAGGGTGACCGTCGAGGGCGGGGCCATTAGTCGAGAGGCCACGTGGATGGACTCCATTGCGCACTTCACGAACACCGAGGTAGGGAGAAGCCCTGTGGAAAAGTGCTCGGTCCAAGGCTGACCTCTCCGACACCTCGAGCGAGCAACTGACAGTGAAAAAGGGAAGCAAAATAAGAAACTGAATTAATACAGCTGGTAGGTGGTACGAGGTACAGGATGTACCCGGTGATTCATCTTTTTCTTGACAGGTGGAGGTTACCTAATGGAAGGGGCGGGGTCTATCACCGGAGCCACACCCACTCGGCGAGGGCCGAGCTCTGGTTTGTTGCCACCGTGTCACCCGGGAGCTTTCTTGTGGTGCCAGGCTCGGTGACAGCTGCTCGCCTGCGCTCCTGAGCACCAGCGGGGCCTTGCACTCCGGGTCACAAAAGGCTTAATGGAACCACTAATTACACAGCCCGGCTCTCAACGCCTGCTGGTTTAAGGCTTCTTTATATTTGCACTTCCTTGGGACGGAATGCATTTATTAAGCAGGACACAAAGTAATGTTGAAACAAAAATGTACGCGTTTATAAAACAACAAAAAAGAAAGCGCGTGTTTAAATGTCAGAGTTTATGGCCATTTTAACCTTTCGAGAACTCAGACAAGTGATCGCCGAAATCACAGCTACACTGACGCCAGTTCCTAACTTTCAAAGTTTAACTGTTTCATTTTGGTCCGAGTACTGCGCCTTTCTCAGCGAGTTGTCTGCGGCCGCAGACTCCGTCCCGCAGTTCTGGCTGATTTCACAGAACTACGACCCTCTCCGCGTTCGAGTGTTTTGGTGCGAATAAAAGTATGTGCAGATAAAGGTTGCGTCCGCCAAGGTGCCGAACAAGTGGCGCACATTAAACGTGCCTGCTGGGAGAAACAAAGCCGGGCTGGACACCGCGCGGGGGCCGCGGTGCTTTCATGTCACTGCGGCCCCCTGGACCAGTACCACCCCCCAGCCCCCCACAGCCATTCCCCCATCCCCACCCCGCTAACTTCTGCCGGCGTTTTCCGCCTGTTGATCCTCCTGAAGAGGACAGATCAAATATTCCACTTGAGCTGCAGCCTTCCGCTCCTTTGCGGATGTTATGGGGGCTGACGGAGAGGGCGGGTTTGAAGTCTATACAGACAGCGCCACTTTGATATCCTCGCTGCCAGTATATCACCAAAGACATACAGAAAAGAGCAGGGAGGGGGGGAGTGCCAGAGAGAGAGCTGAACAAAAGCATCTGTGAATTGGTCTGGGCCTGCGGCATCTTGAGTCGGAGGCCTTTTGAAGTTTGCCCTCCTCCCCCCGCCCCCGCACCCCGACACAACCACTCCCCCCGAACCCCGTTCCAGTCTCTCACAGCACCCATTGGCGACACGTTAGATGGTGTCGATCCAAAGTCACCCCACGAGGCACAGCAGAACAATACCTTAAAAACCGTGTCCAGCACAATGGCAGAATACAGTGTTATCTGTGGGAAGCGGGCAGGACCGCCACACGGGACCACGGCGCAGGACCGCCGCACGGGCTCGTCACATGGGACCTCCACACGGGACCGCCACGCCGGTCCGTCTTTACAGCTTCATCTTCCACGTGGACGCAGCACGTCTTGACGCGCAGCCAAGCGCGGCGACGCGAAGCCGCAGCTAACGTGACCCCTGCGTGCCGCGCGCAAAAGCGAGGGCTTCCCTCCTCGTCCAGATGTCCCGCGCCGCCGCGGAAGTGAGAGAGTTAATAGGCATTTTTAATGTCTTTGTATAAACAGATTTTGTTGCTGCTTAAAGTGGGCTCAGAATTAAAGCGTATCGTTTTACACACATATTGCATGCATATTACGGAGGCCCAGCTGTTTGTGCCCTGCTCTTAAGAGCCGTATGATTAAGTTAGAGGATACCAGATAAGATTTAGGCCTCTTTAGCGGTGGGCTCCCATTGGACGGGGCTCTGCTTGCGTTTCGCCGGTAAGTTATTAAATGGCAAAATGACATTATTTTCTAAGTGTATGTGTAATTATTACAACGCACCTGTGGCTCTGACCCTCGGCCAAAAGGACGGAGACGGGGAACGAAAAAGAGCGGGAGAGAGAGGCGGGAAGCGGAGAATCACGAGGTTTCCTGTGTTTAACCGAGGACAAAACGTTGCACGCGATTAACACACAGACAGCACGGCCCCCCCTTCCCCACCCGCACACCAGTATTAATATTCTGCAACTTTATTCAACATCACCGTTAAACGATATCCACACATAACTACGACAGCGCTGCAATTTTCTTACACTTAAAAGAGATCCAAAGAAAGGCCCAAAACTCCTGTTAAATTTCACAGAAACAGTCAATTTCGACAGCGAAACACTGAGCGAACAGAGAAAGGAAGTGGCCTTTGAGGACAGAGCGCTCAGGCTGCCAGCGATGATGTGGCAACCGTGACTCACGGTGCAGTAACCGTTTACCGCGGTCACCCGCGGTAACACCGAGGCCTGCCTCCAACCAGGGTCTTTCGATGCCCCCCACGGACCTGAGCGCAGCTGCCTCGTATGACGCCTTAACTCACGGAAAGAGGGATCGTAAACCACGGAAGAGGAAAGTGTGACTCTGTGGGGGTTTATCTCCTGGTCTTTCCTTGACCATCTGACGTGCCTTCGGGGACCACCGGAGCACGGCTCGAGCGAAAGCCTCGGCCCCTCGCGGTTCCGCCGTCGGTCCTTCTCCCGCTTTTCTTTTCCCGGCGGGAAGAGCAGCAGAAGAGCAGCATCGTTTCGCCATAGCGCCCAACAGGAACCAGGTGGCAGCATGCCGGACGCCCCTTAATATTCTAGAGTGGCCTCGCCGTAAACGCAGAGGCGGCTGCTTCCGCCTGCCGTAAATTCACACTTTAACGCATGATTGACAGCTATTGGATTTACTGTAAATAACAGGAATGAAAATAATGCAGTAAAAGCATCGGGCTGCGACCTTATTGGCCATTACCCCGCACGTTTTACTTTTCGGCCACTTTCCTTTTCTTTCTTCCCCTCCTGCTCCCGACCCGAGTCCGACGGGCCGGGCGCCGGGCGCCGGGCGCCGCGCGCGGTAGTATCTGCTAGCGCAGGCGAGAAGCGGAGAGGGAGAGGGCGGCGGCGGCGGCGGCGGCGTGTGGCTCGGCTCGCGCTCCGCCGCCCGCTATCAGCTGGGTTTTAATGTCAGAGGCAAGTGGCGCTCCCCGGGTGCGTGTGGCAGGGGTGATTGTCATCAGTTTGCATCTTGGCATTTAACCACCTGCTTCAAATGCAAGCATTTGAAATGCAAATAAACTGCATATGCCCAGACAAATTAAAAAACACGGGCAGCAAACACTCCTGCACTAGGATGTTTTTTTTCATCGGGGAGTCGCGCTGTCAAACCTTGTTTTCCGAGAGAAGGCAAAGGCAACCGATAATGCTTTTAAACTACACGCCGGCGACTGATAAGCAACTTATTTACATTTCCCTCTTACTTTTCCGTCATTCTTTTACTTCCTCCTCGTGTTGTGCTTTGGTCTCTAGCGATTGCACAATATTCTCTATTCAGAGTCTCTTTTCCTTCCCAGACACACAGAACTGTGCTTTTTTCCCCCGCTATAACTATTGTTAGCTGCACATCAATAATCGTACATCATACTTAACAGCCGCTCCCCCTCGTATCGACGTTTGTTTGCAACCGTCGGGGTTCCTTCAATAGGCATTGTCTCTCTGCGGTGCATTGTGGGTGCGCCGAGCCAAACCGAGCGGTCGCGCCGAGCGCTCTTCTCCCGTCGGTGCCGTAACGCGGCCTCGTACGCGTTCGGCGACGGCGGTTACGGGGCGCGCTGTCTTCTTCTTTTTTTTTCCCCCTTCTTCTTTCTCCCCCACCCCCCCCAACTTTAATGAACAAAGCGCATCGGTTTCCGTACGGCATCTACTTAGCCGCGATCACGTTGCACTAAGCGAATCAAGGCCCGACTTCGCGCCTTCTCCCTTTCGGTGCCGTGGCGAAGAGCCCCGAGTAAACAATCACGATGAGATTTGCTAATAAGGCAGATGGGCAGGACGTTGTTTCATCGTCGCCGTCATCGCATTAAACTAAAACAAAGACGGCGACTTCAAATGAACGCTCGGCGGCCGTCGGCGTCCTTTCTTCCCTCTTCCCTTGCGCTTCAGGTAAACATCCTCACTTCTGGACAACTTTCTCCCTCCTCGACGGCTCGTTCTCGAGACTTCCGATAAACTTGCCGAACGGCGTTTTCTCAAATTAACAAGCCGCTTTTTCTTTTGTCGGGAAGGGGGGAGAAGCTCCGAATGCAAAACAGATTCATTAGCGTTAAAAGCCCCCCGTCACACACGCCGCACCTTGCGCCGTATCGATTCGGCGAAACCGGCGGCTGACGCGATTAAGACGTGGCGTTGCCAGTGGGGTTCTCTCCTTGAAATGGCTGACAAGCCCGGTGACAGAGGGAACGCGAGCGGGCGCCGAAATATTGCTGCGCTGTTATTGCGATTGTTCGCGGGCCTGTCAGCGGCACGAGACAGGGCCCCGACAAGGTGTTACCCGCTCGTGTTTCAAAAAGCGATGACACCCCGTCTTCATCCACTATGTCTTTTAATGCAATTAAACATCCTAAAACAAGGCGGGGGGGAGACCGGGCTACCTGCGGAGCGGCTGAATTGCAAATGAGAACATAATAAGAACATCACAAGCGCTGGAAATTGTCTGCGGGATGACAACGACACTAAAAGTCTGGTAATTATAAATGTATTTTGTTTTTTGTCAAAGCAGCCGTCAGCGCTCAAGTTTGTTGTCTCCAACAATGCAAATACTCTATACGGGGGAAAATAATTGAACGAAGGGAGGGGGGGCGTCGCGATGGGGAAGGGTGGTGGGCGGGGGGGGACGAGGAGAAAAGTTCTGTGCTGTTCTCAAGGACACGCAGTTCTCTGGCACCGTGCGAGAGCTGTCCGGTACAAAAATTAGACATATCTTGGACGAGAGGCAGCGGAGAGGTGGGAAAACGGAAATAAACCCAAGTCCCATCTGATGGCCAGCTTGCCCATTATACTGAACGGCGCTCGGTGCCAAGTTCCGATGCTGAAGAGCCACAACTCGACATATTAAAGATTCCCTGTCCTTTGTCTCAAGCTGGAGAGGATCTGTGGAAAAACTTCTGTGGTATGAAAATTCAAGACCGTTTGGTGCTTTTACGCTCATTTGCTCGATAAGAAATTAAAATGCGACCAATTCCAAAAAAAAAAAAACAAAAAAATACGTTGGAAAAACAAGTGAAGGAAAGTACAGAGGGACGCAGTGTTTGTCTGCGAAACGCTTTAAACAATTAGAGGACAGATGATGCGGCCATCTTGAGATCGTTTGTCATCTGACAGCCCCTGTTGACCTTGCAGCAAACAGAAAAGGGGGCTGATAGTATCTCTATGGAGAGCGACGCTCTTGTTTTTGCAATAAAGAGACATTTTGCCTTCCATTTGCACAGCCAGTTAAAGCGCACAAACATGAAAATCCATTACAGAACGGTACTTAAAAGTGTGACCAATCCTTGTTCAGTCAATTAGAGGCAAAGTCTGAGTATGATGTTTGTCTGTTACTGTCTGTAGCATACAGATCAGCCGGGATTTGATGATGGAAAGGGAGATTTTGTTGTCTTTTTTAGGAGAACGGTGGGGGGGGGGGGTGCGGAAGCCGGGTTCTGCTTATCTCGTTCCGTTTTTCCTTTTTTCCCCACTTTTTCTTTACAAAAGCATTAATGCGCAAAGCAATGCGCCATCCCATTGTCCTTAGTTAAAAAGCTTAAAGAATGTGTTTGTATAACTGGCAAAACAAGTAAGCTCTGAGCTCATCAAATCGCGTTTGCCGAGAAAGGGAAGTGGGGCACAAAGGTTGAGAAAAAGTGGTTGATGGGCGCACTTTTCCGGAATGTGCCGGGATTCGGTTTAAACGTCAAGGAAGATTTATCTGAGGGAAAGGCATTATTCCTTAAGATTATTCCTTCGACCCTTTCCCTGCTGAGTCTAATAAAAACTGTAAACCATAAAGTTCTTACAGTTTCTGGAAACCAGTGCAGGATCTGTGTTTTACAAGAATTTTTACCCCGTGATTCACGGACGAAAACCGTCCCCTGCGTTCAGGCCTCTTCTCCGGACGCAGAAGTTAACGAAACGGCAAAACAAGTTTTGGATGCCGAAAGAAGATCGCATGATAACGGGAGCAAAAACATTTTTATCAGCTGCGTTTCAAAGTCAGCTAACCCCCAAATATCGTGGCAAAATTCACAGAAATATTTAGCAAGCGATGCATTTGTTAAGAAATGAAAAATATAACACCCAGTTATTCTAAGGCATTAATGAAACACCGATTTATTAACTAACGGACCGTACTGCATTGCACAGAACGGTCCGTTAGTTAATAAATAATAATAATAATAATAATAATAATTTTATTATCAAATTGTGTGTGATATATCATAAAAATTATTATTTTTATTTAATTAAAAAAAAGGCAAAAAGAGCACTCGGAGTTTGCCGGTCATCGCGGTCCTTGTCAATAACAAGAACAGCAGCAGCAGCAGCAGCAGTAACTGAATTACAAACACAGATGCGGGTCTTATCTTCCCAGAAGTCTGGATAAAGAAATGAGATCCAAAAAATAAAATGAGCCTCTCTTGTCTCACAGTGCTGATGAAATTTTACATGGCGTTACGGTGCAAGGCAAGCTGCTTAAATGATAAAACATATGGACCTGTGTAGACATCAGCCGACTTCATAAATATTTTATTTGTATTTCCTGGTGCGCGCGCGCGTGCGTGCGTGCGCGTTTGTGCTTTCCTCCCTGCTTTTAATTAAATCGTGCAAGGCCTCCGTTAGAAAAAGCAAATCGTGCTGACATATCAAAGCGGGATTTAGCCAGATTTAAGACAAAAAGACACGGCCGTTGGGCTGAGCGGAGCGAGCGGTCTGCGAGCGCAGACGCACGGACAGACGGAGGGCGGGGGACCGGCGGTGTGCGAAGGTCCACGTGCGCCAGGCCTTTGAACTGCTGGCGAGCGGTTCGGCAAAGTTCAGCCTCTGCAAGTGTTTTAAAAGTCTGATTTATTTGAACGTAAATAGTGCGCCGTGTGTGCAAAGCAGAAAGGATCAAGAGCCGTTATTAGATTTGCCGAGAACAAAAGTCCCTCTGTTACAGACGGTCAAAGCTCTGCAGTTACTGTACCTTTCAAAACTAATATGTAACAATATCTGTTTTAAAAGGCTGATTCGCATTACTGCGGATGCCTGGGAAAGCTGCTCCCGTCCTCACGCCGGGAAACTCGAGTCTCATCGTAACGGCCTTCAGCTGGAATGTGGCCTTTGTGAAAAGTATTACATCTGAAAAGATGGAACATTAAATTTTGTAATGATGTAAAACATCTTCCGCTTCTGACAGGACAATGGTGCTTATTGTGCTTTATGGTTGCCGTGGCGACTCAAAGGTCATTTTGTATATGACTCTGTGGACAAGGGCAGCACTGAATGAAAATTAGGTTATATGTGATCAACTAAGTTATTAATCAGATTAAAATGGATTCTCTTTGCTTCCTATTTAACAAGGCTTGGGGAGAGAGAGAATACAAATGAGCTCGGAGAGGAGAGAGAGCGGCGGTGGCGGCGGGAAAACAATGGGGCGCACTGTTTACTCACTCCGAAACGGGCGCCATTGTTTCACGGCGGATTCGACTTGCCGGATTCGCTTTTAAAGAAGTGCCCGGCGAAGCGGGAAGCAAGAAACACGTGGCGAAGGTGTGTGTGTGTCTTTGAAAGAGCATCCTTGCCTGCAGAGTCTGTCTCACACAGGTAACCTTGCTAATCCCGATTAAATTACTGTAATTAGAGCAACAACTGTTCCGCCGCCCCCCCATATTTCCTAATAAACAATGCGCCATTCGAAATCCAGTCAATGGGATTTGTGTGAAAACAAAGCAAAGCGCCTGCTATTTATTCTCATCTCTACAGACTTAAGCACATTCTACACCAGCTAATGGCAGAATATTTGGGGCCTACTTTTTGGCCTGTTTTGCCATTTTTTATCTTCCTCTGAACTTTTCCCTCATTTCTGATTGTTTTTTTGTCTGCCGCAACTTAAGACGCCAGCGGGGAGGAGGCTTCTGCTCCTCCCTTTGCTCCGTTGCCAGGTGAGAACCAGTAAAGTTATTTGCCTTTAATTGCGACCTTCTCTGCTACCTGCGCGCCGCGTTTTTAGCGTCACCAACGCAGGAGGCGCCTTGATGCGGAATGAAAGACGGGAGCGAGTCGACGTCGCTGCTCCTTACCGCCTTCCGACCCGCATCCAGTCTCGGAGCCGCCTCTCATTAAGTGATGTGTGGTGGTATAAACACGGTCATTATGTTTGTGCGCGTGTGCCGTGTACCTGCGTGCCGCGAAGAAGTATTATTTTAGCAGTACAGCCCCACAGAGACCAGCTCCTCACATCTATTGTGCCTGGGGATGAAAGGCAGCGCGGCGATGTATGGAGCTCCGGGAAGCGCGCGGGTAACAAGTGCACGTGCAAATTGCCTGGTGCGGTGGCCTCTGTGCTGTTTACCGTGCTGTACCACGTCGGTGTGTGCACGCGCATGTGCGTCTCCGGTGCTCACGCTGTTTGCTGGTGTCCTCCGGCTCCCAAATGGTATTTTCCTGCTTAACACAAGAAGAGGTCTGCGTTCATTAAGTGTGGCGCTGTGCCCCCCCCCAGAGCGAGGCCTCCCATTCAGCGCTCACACTGTGTTTTCACCAGGCGGTGCTGACCTACCCCCACAGCAACAATAAAGAGAGACAGCACAAAGCAGTTTGGCAATTCCCACAACATAAACGTGATATCGGTGAATTAGTGGGAGGAAAAATATTTTTAGCGTCCGCAGCAGAGCTGCTACACAGAAGCAACAAGTCGGCCTTGGCTCTTCACCCCCCCCTCCCGAGATGGTGCGCACAGAAGTGCCCGGACTCGCCCTCTTCGCACACCTGTCCCTATCGCGGTCTCGGGTACCACCAGAACCCTGGAGACCGCGCAGGGATGTGGCCATACAGAGGTCATGCACATCGTAGCACCTGGGTCATCAAATCCAGGTAAGTTGGTGTGGAGTTTGCCTGCCGTCTCTCTGTGGGGTTCCCTTCCACAGTCCAAAGACATGTAGCTAGGTAAACTGGTCCTCTAAGTGCTTGCAGCCAGCGTGTGCTGGCCTCCCCGATGGACGCTGTCCTACCAGTCTGTAGTCTCCTAATTATTGGTGTCCAGTATTCCCGGGAAAAAGCTTTGGACCAAGCCAAGCAGAGTTGGGAGTAGCAGACGGTTTATGCTCGTCACTGAAAAACAGAAACAGTGGAAACTTAAGCAGAGTTGAGTATTATGGAGTGACGTGCCCCTCTACTGCATGCTAACTGAAACCACATAATACATTCGGGACTGGAAATCCTGGTGTGGCGACCCGAGGCGGCTCGTGCCTCAGTGCATCCGTCAGCGTCTAGCGCATGGCATGTAGTAATGTGCGCCCTGGGGAGCAGCCGTCGGAACCGCAGCGCTCCCGCCGAAGGCAGGCGCACCCAGCACACTCTAATCCGGCATCTGAGGTCCTGCAGTGTGGTGTACACACCATATGTTTTTTAATCATCGTAATAACTTTAAAGACACAAATTGGAGGAACCCGCATATGATCCTTTTATTGCTGCGGTCTGTAATTTAAAGCAGTTTTAGAGAGAGGCTGGGGGACTTTGGTGGGCTGTATCGGAGGCCCACCGAGCACAGGGGCCCGTTCTTGTTGACCTCCGCGGCGCCAGGTTCAAGTCCCACACAGTGGTAGGACATTAAATCTCCCCTCCTTGACAGAGGTAATTGGCCACTGGTGACACGAACAGCACTAGAACTACGTAGACAATCCCGAAACGTCCCACGAGCCCCGGCCAGCAGAGCAAAGTTGTCAGAGAGCGTTGTACCGCAGCTAAAAATACCAGGCGGCCTTGAATACATTTGCGTTTTAACATAGTTTATATTTCCTGACACTCGCAATCTGTATGTTCCCTGTTTCATTTCTTTCCTTTTTTCCCTTCTCTCCTCCTCACCGTCCCCCCGCGGCGAGGACCTGGCATCAGACGCTCCTGTGCGGCGTGTGGCAAACACACTGCGCCGTAGTGGAAAGACTTTGTCAATTTATAAACCTGAGGTCCGCCTGGAACATTTACACTTTTTTTTCCCTTCCAGAGCAGAAAAAAACAGAACAGAAAATAATCTGCCCCCCTCAGAGAGACAAACCAACCACGCAGGGAGGCACCGAGCTCTGCCACCAGGTGGCGTATTGCCCCTAAGAAATGTTCCCCCCCTCCGAGGGGGAGGCATTTAGTGCACTGATCTTGCTGCCCCCACCACCCTTTATTTACCTCTTCACACTCCTGCATGTCACTCTCTGTAGCCCTGGAAGCAGGTGCTGTACAGATAGAACTGCTGCCATCCACTTTGAGGTCCAGGTTCAACCCCACCCCGCTGCTGTTAGTACCCCTGGCCTGAGCCACCTATGCTGTACTGACAAGGTAAAAAACTGCCCAGCTCACTAAAAAGGAGCAAAAAAGAGGCGTAAATGGCAAACACTGAGCCACTGTGTCCTCTGTCCCCCCACATACACACCATTCTCGTACTGAACGCACAAAGTTAATCGGCTTCAGCAGCTGCCCCCCCCCCCCCGCTGCCTCCCTTATCGATGCGGGACACGGAAAACAACAACAGCAAAAGGGGAAAAAAACGTTGTCGATGGCAACGGAATGTGGGGGCTGCTGGGTGAAAGGCGGGCGGGAGCTGACCCCCCGACTCTTTAATTGCGCCCACGCTGTTCCTAACAGCCCCTCTCGCCGCGGCGGCCCGAAAAGCCATAAACAAGGTGTGACTGATGGCCTCGCTCGGTCTCGGGGAGAGAGCGCCTCCTGCCAGGCCGAGCGAGAGCCGCGGAGCTCCGCCGAGTCGGGGTTCCGCGCTCCTGTCACCTGCGACCAACTCCGCCCTCCTGCAAGTGACGCCCAGGTCCTGTCTCTCGTGTCATTGTCACCTGCCCTGGAACAGGTGCGACGCGACGGCTGGGGCCACGGTGCCGCGCGCTGCCGCCGGACCCCTGCGGAGAGGAGGGTCGCGGGAACACAGACGGGGCAGCGCACGAGGCGCCGGTTCGCCTGTCAAATGCCAACTCCTGGGGGGGCCTCAGCAGCACCTCACCGCAGAGGAGAACATGGCCCCCAAGGGCCATGTTCAGCAGGTGTGCGTGGTTGTGGAAGCGTTGCGACCACGTTTATCACAGCCACAGCACGGTTGCTGTTACGACGCTGCGGAGATGGACACAACGCTGCCCCTTCCTGGGACTTGATCCTACAACCTGCCTGTTATTTATGGTTTTGTTTACTCAATATGTAACACATTCCCCAGAAGAGGATGTGACAGGTATTATCATTAATAATTATTTCTCTTATTAATCAGATAAGACGATATTAAATGCAGAGCTTTGATGCGGACGGCGCCAGTCACCGTCATCATCAGTGCCCGCGGTGGACGGGTGTGTCGCAGGGTGATGCTGTGTCGGGAAGCCGCTTTGCACGTAGGCTGCCAGGAGCCGCGTGTAGGAGGCGACTGCTGGACTCCTCACCGAGTCGTTAGGTGGCCACCTGGACCCTGATGGGCATCTTGCTGCAAGGAACCTGAAGCCTTTCCATTTGCCCCCACGATGCCCTTGGAGGAAAAAATGGGGCACAAATGGGCTGAGTGGCACTGAGCTCTGATATCCCCACCGTTACCTGAGCCACACGCACATGGACGTAGCCCTCGTCACCTTTCTTTATCTTTTATGCATATCGTATGCTTTATGTACCGTAAAAGCTTATAATAAATGATCGCAAAAAAAAATCACGCTTTAGTTGGCTTTCATTCCGTCTCTCAGACCTCAGAGGCGGGGCACAGAGAGAACGGTTTTGTGTGCATTTAAGCGCGGGGCCTTCCGTTGGACCTTCAGGTGCTTGTCTCCCTCGGTGGCCATCGACGTCACCGTCTCCTGGAGCGACAGCCAGGAGCGCTCCCTGCCCCTCGCTCCTGCCACCTCTGCAGGCTCGCGAGCCGGGAGCGGGGGGGTTGCCAGGAGACCGAACCCGATTCGAGAGGCGTCCTGGCCGACTTCCACCTGGCTGCCTCCAGCGCTTAACAAGGCGAGAGAGCGGAAGAGAGGCGGAGAGCACCTTAACAGGTAAGGGAGCTGAGCGGTGAAAACAGATCCGATTTGCTAACTGGTGGTTCAAGAGTGCGCCAGAGACAGGGCTGCGGGGGGTCCGCGGGGTGATAAGGGGATCGGTTTTACCTCTTGTACCTCTCTCAGCTCGTCGGCTCTTTGAGCTGTAGGGACTGTGGGGTTTTTCCGCCACTGTAAATCTGCAGGCTCAAAATGGGCGGCCCCTCTCTGGGCCAGGCAGGTTTAATCTCTCGGTCCCGACGTTCACCCTCACTCTGGTTCCCCAAGCAGCTCCTCTTAAAGGACCACCTCAGCCTTGGACTGTTTTTAAGCGGGCTGCTGCCCAGGGTGGGGGTGGGTGGGTGGTCCGCCAGACTCGGTCGCTCCAATTTATGGGCCGACTGGCCGTGGCCCCCAGAGGCTTATTTTCTCCCGTTTGATGGGGTTTTTTGTTTGGTGTCAACATACAATCCTGTCACCTTTGAGATCATCTGCGTTAATCATATTTATTCACTGACGTGGCAATTCTCTTCGAACCTCACACTCGCGTTGTACCTGCTGGTCAGTCGTTGTAATTGGTATTATTTGTAATCTGCGCACAGCGCTGTTTGCCTTCAGGATAGAGAGACATATAAAAATAATTTGTATTGTGCAGCATTGTAAAAGCTTGACGGCATTCCATAAATACCTGCCGCACACTGGGAGAAAATGACTAAAACACCTCATTTCCACCATATTCTGCCGTGTGGAACAAGTGGGTAAGGACAGTGACCCATGTGCGGAGTGCGAGTCAACGTCCACGGGCGCAGTCAGCCTCCATGCAGCTTTGTAAAATACTCAACAGGTGCCATGACAACGGACGCGCTTTCCGCCTGCCAGCACGGCCAACTGGTGACGATAACCGATAACCGTCCATAAGGTGGAAAGGAAAAGGTGATTCGTTTATTTGCTCCGTTTTTCATTCATTTCTGAAGCTATTTGGTTCAAATGCTTTCTCTGATAATTTCATTTTTTTCTTGGAAAACCCAACTTCTTTGCAAAGAATTCAATTATTTGTTGATTAACTTTTGACCTCTAGGCAGCCAATACAGCAAAATAACACCCTTGAAAAATATGAGAAATGGATTAGGAAAGTCTTGAATTAATAAGGTGTCATGTCAGACACTTTACACTCGCGTGGGCAACAATTAACTGTGGCGCACACGTGTGCACATGCTCTGCGGTCCCGAAAGCGCCTGCCATGTGCCAGTGCCTTTGTGCCTGCGTGTGTGTACGCGTGTGTGAGCTCTGACAGCGTCCACTGTGTCTCCGCCTGTCGGTCCCACTGGGTGTCCCACCCTGAGGGCCGTGCTGGACTGTCCCTGCCAGTCTAATGACGCGGTCAGCCTTACTGTGGGGAGAACATTTTTAATTTGAAAAAAGGATTCAAATCCTAATCTCTAAATTCCTCACGGACACAAATTTTGTTCAGATCCTTGACAAAAGGACAAACCGCTGCGGTTCTGAACCAAGGATCAGAATTCTGTGGGTATTTCCTCTGTTAACTTTTTTCACCGCGCATTTCTACAATGCGTTTCCATCCACATATATTGCCAGGGATCGGCGTCCGATTTTAGGATAAAAGTAAATATTTTCATCATGTATGACATTTACTTCATCAGTTTAATCATAATGTCATTTACTTTTTAGCAAGAGTTTTTCCAAGCTGCAGATGCTAAGCACTTCATGTACTCAAGCCAAACTTGACGCTAAAGTTGAACACGGCACATTTTGCGTGCGGTAAAGAGTGAGTTCATTTACCATGGCTGTGGTAAATACGTGCCAGTGGTGCGGTGGGCCCTCGCTGTGTTGTTAACACCGATCCACAAGTAGGAAATGCGAGGCTTTTTTAAACTCTTGAGAAACGGCAGCGCAGTGCAGCTGCTTCAGAGTGGAAAGAGGCAGCGTGACGCCTGTGGTTTCTCACTTACCTTCTACTACGCGGGTCCGTTTCCTGCACCGCGCTACCCTGCCATCGCAACGCCCCGCTCCTCCCCTCTCCCTTTTTATATCGCAAAACTCAAAAAGAGCACTCAGAAACATTGGTTCTCAAGGAGCTCCCATAACCTTAACAGAATCATGAAAGATGGCAGTTCATTTTTCACTGGGCCATACATCTTTCCGTGTTATAAAGTAATGGGCTTTAGGGACGAGGCTTTATGAAACCTAAGATAGTTAAATGCGGTGCTTGAGAAGACATGGGAGCAGAGATCCAGTTCTCCTGGAGACAGGATTATTCGTATCCATCGCAGGGAAGCCATGGCTGCAGTAATATAAACTAGTAATAAAGATTAATCTGTTGCTCACAAGTCGGATAGCTTCTAAACTTGCTTGAAATAAGGTTGAAATAACTTTACAGCACATCTTGCCTTTCTGCGCTTTCTGCCACACGGTGAACGCTGGGAGAGGCTCGGTGTGTTTGTGCGCGGGCGCGAGCGTGCGTGCGTGCAGGTTACAGGATCAAAGGATGGCGCGCGGCGAGGCGGGGGCGGGGCCACTCACCGGGCATGTCTGCTCTCTTGATGCCACTGGTGCTGTTTGAGCTGCTTCCAAGGCCGTTGAAGGCTGCGAGGTTCTCTGCGCTGTAGGCCCTCAGGACGGAGAGCATGTTCATCTGCTGCTCAAGATGGCCCTGCTCAGCCCTGGCCGTTCCCTGGGGCGCACCCGCAGAGGAGAGCAGGCTCAGGCCGCGCCACGGAACGGGCCTGGCTCCTACGGCTTTTCGCGAGTCCTCGCTCTGCATCAGCGGGCGCTCGCCGAGGCCCTCGTCCCCTTCCTCCATCTCCTCCACCTCCTCTTCCTCCTCCATCTCTTCCTCCCCCTCTGGCTCGTCCTCCTCTTCATCAGAGGAGGAAGTTGGCCTCATGGCGTCATGCTCCACGGACCCGATCTGTTCCTCCAGCCTCACTGGCTCCAGCTCCTCGACAGCTTCTATGTCGGCACCGGGGGTCCGGTCAGCCGACGATTCGTCAGCGCCCCCTCCTGCTGCTGCAGCCAGGTTCAGGCTCATCATCTCGGCGGAGTTCTGCTTTAGCGGCTCCTGCTGCTGCTGCTGCTGCTGCTGCTGCTGCTGCTCCAGACCGACACCCCTGAACCCCTGTGGAAGCAGGCCGCCGGGTGGCGCGTCATACAGGCCGAACGGCTTGAAGAAATCGTTCTGGAACCCGCCCGCGCCGGCTGCCTCCATGTGGTTCGGCCAGGCCGAGGTCCTTGGCTCTCCTCTGGTGTCCTTGGCTGCTAACATCTCCTGCTGGACTGTCTTCTCCACGTGGTGGTCCGACTTGGCTGAGACTGCCTCGTACCCTGGCTGGAGGGATTTGCCCAGTGAGGACGACTCATCCGCGGGCTCCCTGGCTGTGCTCTTCCCATCCTGGAAGGAGCTGTCTTTGCACCTGGCTTTGCCCAGGTGGTTTGCCTGCAGGTGGAGTGCCATCAGCTCTGTGGAGGATGTCTGGAAGGAGCAGAACAGGCAGCCATGCCAGGCGACGTTATCTTGGATGGTAAGCGAGGAGCCCGGCAGTGACATGGAGTCGGGCCTGACGGACAGGTCCAGGGGTTCGTACTGCCACTTCTCGGGCTTGCCGGGTTTGATGCCGGGCGTCTTGCTGTCTGACCGCTCGTCCGCGCCGTCGCTGCGCTTGTTCCGGCCCTCTGGGCCGTCGGTGCCGAAATGGCCCTGCGGTTTTGGCTTCTCCCGCATCTCTTTGTCCTTCTTGATGGAGCTCAGCACAAAACCATCCATGAAGGCCTGAAGGGAGCCCTGGAAGTTGACCCCGTTGCCCATCATGCTCTGGTAGACCCGGCCCAGGTCTGAGAAGCTCGCCGGCCCGTCGCTGTTCTGCGCCTCCTGGTTCTTCGGGTGCTCCAGTGGACTTTCGGAGGCAGCTCCTTGGCTGTGGCCGTGCACGTGGCGGTCGCGGTCCTGCTCCCTGGGAGAAATAATCCCAGGAGGAGCCCACTGGTGGGGAAGCAGCTGTCCACCCCTGAAATCCATGCCACTGGGGATGCCCTTGAAGACCCCGCGCAGGACGTCTGGCCGGGCAAAGACGCCGCCCTTGTTGGCCGGATGCTCCTCCTTGTGCTCCGGGCCATGACCGAAGGACGAGCCCCCGCCGTTCTGCCTCTCGCGGTGGTGGCGCTCCAGGTGATACTTGAGCGAGGCCGATTGTGTGCCGGCGTAGTCACAGTGCGGACACCTGTACGGCTTCTCACCTGTCAAGATGGGGAAAAAAAGAGTCAAAAGAGATCCCCGAGCGAATAATATTTCACACTCACTGACAAAGGAGCGGGGCATTCCAGCTCCTTCTCAAGATGTCATCTTAATATGGTTTTCAGCTTAATCCAGCCCTGCAAAGTAGGTTATCATTCATGTCAACACAACGGAGCCCGTTCACCATATGGTGCTTTCAGACCAATAAATATATAGTATTTTCCACAGACAACTAAACTGCCTTGATATTATCTGTGTTTGCAGGGGGCGGATGCTCTTTCTTGGCCTTGTTTGCTGTCACACTCTACCTTGGCAATGAAGCAGTGATTTCTCGGGCATTCTCTATTTGCAGTTTATCATGGTCAACATAAATCACATTCCGCAGAAGCTGTACGGTCCCAGTAGGGCGGAAGTATAACCGCCGAGAGAAAATAAAATAAATAAATATACAGAAGCGAATGGCTAAAGGTCCAAAACGAGACAGAAAAATAACAGAGTCAGCACAGAGATTACATACAGCGCAAACCACTGAAAATGCGTTAGTACACGGCTCCGCGCGTCCGCCGTTATAAATTCGTACCGAGCCCGCGGTGCGGCGTCCGACGCCTCCCCCCCGCCGCTCTTCACCGAAACCGGTTCTGTCCCATAACGCTAAGCATAATTTTGCATAACAAATGAATCACCTCGGTGGCTGATCTCCGCAGTTAAAAACATGGCATTGCAGAGGCTACGTATAAAACATTAAAAACAACATATTTCATGCCCTGACATGAAATGTGTCCTGTGAGCAATTACGATAGGATCATAATTAAAGCCAGCTTTACAATCAATAAAAGATAAACAAAAATGCTAAGCTTGATTTGTGAACATATCAAAGTTCCCGGAGCCAAAACTTGGCAGAGCTGCAGCTGGCTGGGGGGTGGGATCTGAGTCTGTAACAAAGAGATGCTTTTCAAATATTGTGTTTATATATAGCTATAGAATTTATTTACATTGTACACATGGAAACCATTTTTTAGCCGAAAAAAAAATGTTGCATTGTTACGCAAGACTGGATTGAATGATTTAAGTCTTTCTCTGCAGTAAATCATGGATATAATTAGCAAATGGCATAGCGCTCAAGCAATTTATCACTATTTGGAGGGCACCATTCCAGAAAAGATTCAAAGATCTGCAGACCTACTGCATTGTTCCTAAATAAAGGTCCTACAAACGCAAATCTGATACAGTGCTGTGGCCGGGCAAGGCAGCCTTTCATACGAGGGCGCATTTGGAGCGTATATTAAAAAAGGCCATGTGAGATTGGGCTTTAACTCAATAAGTGCTGGACTGCTCTGTGGGGATCAGGGCAACGGCTGATTAAATAAGGAAGAAGCTCTGCTGCAAATGATCATTTTCAATCCCTTTAATTGGACAAAATGTTATTTTGGCTACAATTAAGGGTAAACGCCAAGGTTTTTTTTTTTTTTTTGTCATTCTGCAGTTCACATTTGCTAAAGCACACATAACCGACATGCCCCCCCCACCCACGCGCCCCCCACCAGCCAATCCAAACAAACGCAGAAGATTGATCAATAGCGCCGCACACACAGGAGCCGCCAACGTGCCTCTCATTTGGGTCCAGTAAGACATCTGCTGCATCATGCGTCAGGGCCATGTGTGACATCTGGGAAATTTACTGTATCCTGCCTTGCTACATTACACACAATTTACCGTTAAAGGTCATTATGTACCCGTTAATCCACTTTTAATTGATATCCTAACAAACAGAGGAACCACAGAGAAACATAATGGCCTGCTTGAAATGCTGAGGCAGAGACGCCTTCGTGTTCTGCGGTTCACCAAAACACGGTCCGCGTACAGCGCTTTTTACCGTGGCCGCAGCCGTACAAGCAAAGCTGATAAAGTGGATTACTGCAAGAATACGAACACACACACACACACACACACACACACACACACACGGATGCACATGTGTTGTAGTGACAGGGGGTGAGGGGGTCTTCCCATCATCCCTTGCTACTTAGGGACTTTTGCTACTTGATTTTGCTTTAAACATCCTTCTGGACTGTGATCTTGCCGTGGGCTTTGGTGCTAAGGCCTGTTGCCCTGCTGGCTGGGTTATTTACTGTGTTTTTACATTTGTTTTGTCGTTTCCCCCGACCCGCCTCGACTTCCGTCCCGATTGCTGCCGGCTCTGCAGTGTTAAAAAGACCGGCGTAAACGCTGGGAATTTGTGTAATAAGAGCTCATTTATCCCGCCGGTTGTCCATGGCCTCCGTGTATATAGTACATGCTTTAAAGGCATTTGTTTCTGCATTTTCAGCGAAAGGTTAGAAGAGCTACATGGTATTCAATAACTTCTTGGACCAGAATCCTATTTTGGTCTCCTTTTCCTGTTTATAATTTATCACGTTTTATCTTTTACCACCCCGGCGCTTCATACCCACCACTTTCGTTGCTCCGTCTGAAACAGTCCGGTTTAAGCACTTTCATCTGGAGTTGTGCAAGTTATTACAACTCCATAGAAACCGCTTAGAATAAACACAGTTGGGCGCTACAGGACGCAATTAAAACAGTTAATAGATATGACATAGTTTAAGCTGAATTTCCATATGGCCTTATATAATCAAAAAAGACAGCTTTGTAAACCACGAGGGAGAGAAACGTGGCTGGAAGCCGTTCTGGCCTTTATGACCCGAGCAGACGGGCGAATCCTCATTCCCAGCAAAACCACAAACTTCCCTTCCCTTCCCCTCGCCGGTGGGTCGCACCCGTTTACCCGTTTGGCTTCGGAACGCAAGTAATGAACGGATGGGGAACGCGACAAACAACGGTAGGTGGCACGGACGTGCGCCGCCGTGGCCGTCGGAGGAGATCGAGCGCAAACCGCCGTGCGCTTCTCCCAAAGTCAAACGCGCGCGCGGTTAAGAGTGACGAGTTTTAACACACAGCTGCTTACCGCTAAATACTGCCTTGTCCAGAAGGGGACAATCTGTGTCTCTAATTGCTGTCACTGAAGCCTAGATTCATTATGTGACTTTCCCATTAAAATGTGAGCATTAATTTGTATAATGAAATATCACCCTCTGCAGTGTTCATTAACCGCTCCCCACTCTGTATATTGCACATTGTTAGCTACCTAGAAACTGTAGTTAATTTCACTAATGGATATTTTCCCACTCAGTGTTCGAGAGGAAAATTAATACTGTAACATTAGCTCTTTAACTTTTAGAGAAATTTAAATTCACTTCATTCCTTTCAACAAAATGTTAGGAAGTCATTAATCTTAGCGTTTTATTTTACAATGCCAGCCTGTTTGGTAAGCAATGCAATTGTAGTTTTCTAAAAAGGGTGGAGATTTAGGGCACTTTATTCATTCATATTAAATTATTTTTCCAGAGGATACATTTTTAGCTGCAGATATACTTCCTTTTTCACACACATGGCACAGCAGTGATGCGGTTTCACAAAAGAGCTGCATTCCAGCTGTAAAACCACGGCCTGGAAGCCTTTAACTGTTTGTGTACGCGTGCCCGGCGTGCCCGTATGTCCTGGACGCACCTGATCTGTAAATATTGTGCTCCTGCGTGCACGGTTAACAGCGATCGGCTGCCCGTGGCTGCTCGGGTCCGGGCCACACGTTTCTCGTTTTTCTTGTTGGCAAAATTTGATCCTTTGGGGCTCCCTTACTGCACCACTTCAGGCAGCCATAATTCAATATCCTGTCATTAGAGTAGCGCCCCACCCCCACCCCCACCCACAAACCCACCCACGCTTCCACCCGAGCATTTTAAAGGGACAAGCGGGGCGTGAGGGCATCGTGGGTGCACGCCCGTCCCTATAGTTGGAGATGCTCGGTCACGCCAAAGAAGTCCCGGCCACTGCGTCTTACCGAGCCTGGATGGTCCTCTCTCCAGCATCCGCTCCTCGGCTGCCCCTCATCTCCTTTTTCACTTTCTTTCAGTGCAAAATGCATGGCATGTGTGCACGATCTGTACTACAGAACTGGCCCTGACTCTTCTCAAAATGTTTCCTTTTCTGAAGGCGTGCAGGACACTGGGCAGCACGGTGGCGCAGTGGGCGGTGCCGCTATCTCACAGCACCTGGGTGGTGCGACTGGACGTGCGGCCATTGCTGTGCATGGGAGTGGCTCTCTGGTCCACATCGGTCCAGCCCGGAGCAGACCCTCGGCCTTCCCGTCAGACGTACCTGTGTGTATCCTGAGATGGACCTTGAGGTGGTGTGATGTCCGGAAGCTCTTTCCACAGTAGGGGCAGTCCTTCATAGCAGAGCCCAGCGGCCGGTCCCGATGCTGGGAGGAGGGTGGCTGGATTCCGGTCGGCCTCCCTGCCTCATCCCCAACATCTGCAACAAACACGGGTCAGGGCGTCACTCGGCGTCCCCACAGAGCCCGGCTTTCCAGGCTGGCGGCTCCCCACCACAGCGATTACAGCGCCTTCAACCTAACGGACAACTGACAGCTCAGTGCTGCCCCCAGCTCCCACCACCCTGCACAGTCACATGCGCCTTTCATCCTCGCCTCCTTATCTACCTGCATCAAAAGGGACAACGGAGGAGAGAAGGCGCGGTGTCAGCAGGGGCCTGCGCTTCGCCATCGCTAATGTGCACTCATGATGTGTCCGGTGAGCCGGCATCCTACTAACATTGGCCAGTCAACGGGCCGGGTGGGGGCCAGTGCACCGCGGAACTCTGGGAACCACCGTGCACGTGACGCATCCCTCTCACGGCTCCCACATGGCTCTCATATCGAGTGTGAACCGTGGCGAGTTATTAAATATATAATGACGCATCCATGAAACCATAAACAGTGACATTGTGACTTGTTTATAAATCATCTCTTGTTTATGAGTACAGAATTAGCACCAAATCCACTCACCTCTAGCAGCTCCCTGTATCTTAGCCGCGCGCGTGTGTGTGTGTGTGTGTGTGTGTGTGTGTGTGTGTGTGTGTGTGTGTGTGTGTGTGTGTGTGTGTGTGTGTGTGTCTCCACACTCCAACCCTCTCGGGTGTTCCGCATGCCTGGAACAACTGATCCTTCTCCATCCTTCACTCTACTGACCCCACCCACTTGACACCCTGCCCCATTTCCCTGTGTTACCTGCTCATGCAACACACACACACACCCCCCCGTAACTCTTTGCCCCACCCTTTTCCCTCATGGCCCCTCCCTCCTCCTACTGGTGGTCCTCAGTTCCTGACCATAAACAGTGCAAACGAGGTTAAAACTGTTCTTTTCAATAGCGCTGGGGGGGCATTTACTCGACTGCAGCGACCGGTTCGGGTGACTGTTCTGCAGAACCAAAAGCTCTGCTTCCTGTAATCTCTTTATCGTATTGTCTGCTTGTTTTTCTGTCTTTGTTCTGTTGTATTTATGGGACCAAACAAATATTTTTTTTAAAAAGTTGATGCAGAAATGATGCAATTTGCATTTCTGCTGCTATTAACTGTCACGACCGATTTCTATCTCACAATTTCCGGTCCCTCTGCAAGCCACCCCCCTCCACCTGCCACACCAACCGGAATGTGTAATAAACACAACACTCACACAAGCACACATTTACAGCCGCTCGCTCGTGATGTCATATGGACGGACACACACACACACACACACACACACACACACACACACACACAGAAACAGCCGGCCCCCCAAACCACCCCTGTCCCCGAGGCTCAGCAGACACCCAGCAGGCCGTGCACCCCCCACACCAGCAGAGAAACACCTGCTGGGGGGGGGGTTGTGGTGCTGGGGGGGGGGGGCGAGTTCCGGCCCCTCGGTCCCCTCAAAAACCAGTCAACGGTGTCCAAACCAGACTCTGTCTGGACACGGTAATGACCTCCTCTCCCACACACACACTCGCACGCTCACACATTGACACACACACACACGCGTGCGCAGAGACACAAATAAAACCCCCTCGCTGTATCTTTTCATTTAGTAACTGGCAGCAAAAGGGTCCCCTGTGCTGCTGTGCCTCCGTCTTTGTCTTTAATCAGCTGACTGATCCGCGCCTTTTAATACGGCTGTTCCAATTACTGTAAAAGTCATCCCGCTCCGCATAACCACAAATATTGACAGTTTATTGCACAACACATTTATGACATTTGAAGGTCACCCCATACATTATACATCGTCTTGTGGAAAAGTGTCTAGGACAGACATACAAGATAACCCAGCACCTATAACTATTTTCTGTGTATTGATTTCTGCTCCCTCCCTTCCACCCTCCTTCTCTCTCTTTCGCTTCTATTAAAAAGGAAAATCTGCAAGATACACATTTAAATGAGAGTCACAGGCAGCCTATCGGTTTAATATATTACCTTGTTAAACCCTGAAACAATAATTCCCATTGGTCTCCATCATAAATGTTCCCAAAAAGGTGCCATATATTGATGCAAAGCCAACAATTTACTGTCAGTAGCTTTTATCGTCTAAATAGGAAATGGTTAGAGAACACACACACACACACACACACACACACACAAGTTGCTTGATGGTAGAAATTCAGAAACTTTCAGCAAATCAGCATATGCAGTTCCTCTTTTGTGAAAATATTGCCTGACCACGAAGATCCAAACACAATAACAAGAACAAAATAAAATCATAACCACCAGACTTGCTATTTAGAAGTTTGCAAACTTGATCTTATTATCACTTGTACATACATGCAAAGTAAAATGCTTTTGCAGAAAATAAACATTATTTCCTGTAACCTTTCGGTTCTGCATTTCGTTTCCCTCCAAAAAAGTAATGAAGAGCATTTAATGTTTTTTACAGCTGAATGGAAGAGAAATTGGACTCATTCATCCTACGGCGAGGAAGGAAGACTACAGGGAGCTGCGAAACGCAGACTCAGTGGGCACCGAATGAAGTGACCGCACAAGTGGGCAAAAGTGCTGTTGTACTGCTGAAAATGTTTATCTGTTTTCCTAGCGTGTTTTTGTGCCGTTTGCACTGCGAGGGGCACGAGGGCTCCCTTCTTACAAATTGCCGAAAGGGAGACGAATTTGCAATGCGGCTTTTCGCATTGCAGCCACAAAACACGCAGTCCACTTCGAGACACTTTCCTGTCGGTTTCTAACCGCGTGCGCGCGTGCGGATGTGAAAACACGGCACGAACAGAAACTGACATCGCCCATACTGTAATTAAACCATTGACTGTAAAAAAGTATTATGAATATCGTGGAATATAAAACATAATTTGATGGAAAAATGAAATGATTTATTGAAAATATGGATAATGGAGGTTAATTATTATTATATTGTTATAAGTTATAATTTGTGCTCCATACAGTGTTACTAAGGTGCTTACTGGCTACTAATGGATCTATTGCCAGCTCCAGCAGTCACGATAACAAAAATATTTTCGGTAAAAAACCTTGTTATATCCTCAAATTATGCAGAAAAGCTCTGACATTTGTCCTCCCTTTTCAGTTCTGAATTTCAGAGCTATGTTGTGCTCGCACTCCACACATCCTGCTAAAAAGACAAACCGTTAAATGTTGCCGACGTAGCAACGGGAAGTTGTGGGTAAAATTCCCGAGGCCCCGGGTCGCCCCGGGGTCCGCGCCCCCTCGGGTGGCCCGCGTCGCCCAGGTGTTGCCGCGGGATTAGATGAACCCCACCCACTCGCCCACGACTCTCGGTCAAGTTTCCCGTCAGGTCCCGGACACGCCAAACAGCGGGGCTCACTCCGCGCCCTGGCGCGTGCCCGTCGTCCACCCCGCCCCCGGCACGCGCCCAACGCCACGCCGGCCTCCCAGCTGCCACAGCCGCTACTTCTGCCGCAAAAGACAATAAAGGTATTAATAATGATAAAGCCTTCCTAATATAACTCCGATTAACAATAGGCCGCTTAATAAAGAGGAAAGGCAAAAACGAACATTGCGTGGTTTTGCTTCGTTTAATTACACGTAATTCCGTATGACAAATCCTTGGATTGAGGAGCACATTAATCTCTAATGTGTTTCTTCATTTTCGGATGAGACGCCCGTTTGTACGCATCTGCTCCTGCCAACACGCCCCGTACACGCCCCGCACCACGGAGGAAGGGAAACGCGCTCGAAGCTTCGGCGAAGCGGCCCGCGCCGCGTGGGGCGGACGCGAAGGGCACGCGGCGGCGTCGGTGGCACAGCGCGGCGGAACCTGCGGCGCGCCGCTCGGGAGCGTGTTTACGCCCCCCCGCCGCGTGTCCTCCGAGACAGGCCGGCAGAGGGGCCACGCCCTGCTCCGCTAATGGCTGCGGAAGAGGGGAGGAAAGCAGAGAAACACAAGAGCACCGAGCAGGCCGGAGAAAAAAGTCATCTCCCTTAATGGCGCCTTTGCAATCGCGCGTCCGAGCTAAATAGCACTGCGGTTTTGATTACTCTGATATCGCACGTAGGGAATGGGGGATACGAAAAAAACGCAGAGGATGTTCCTCTCCATTATTATAATGTGTCACATGTCTCCCCGGTCCACGACCTGCCTTCCCGAACGTGCGCCATAAAAAAGGAGCGCCGGGTCTGGAAAAGAAGGTAAAATGTGATGACATCATTTGAGAAGCATTAGCTTTTAAAAATGCACCCCGGGGGAATTTATTTCCTTACTCCGAGGCAACATAACACCGTGCGGGCTGACACGCTGCTCCCTTCTTTATCTGGACGGGTGCCATCTTTGTGAGCGGCTGCTCCACGCAACTTAATCAATCTGAGGTTTGGTTACGCTGCAGAGGCCGGCGTTCGAAGGACCGCAACAAAAGTCATTTCAACTTGCAGAATTTCTCCGCCAAATACCAGTTGCCATTAAACGTTATGCCTGCGTTTACTACCTTTCCGGAAATTCCAGATTAAAGTTGCTCCGTGTTTCTTTCCTGCGCCCACCGTACGGGCGTTGCCGGGGCACCCTTTTAAGGAGTCGCGTGCCCAACCGGTTTGACCCGAAAGGAACCGTTGAAAGCGGGCGAAAACGGAGGCACGCGGTTCACACTCGATGGGCAGCTTGCTGTGACCTGCGCTGCTTTAAAACAAGATAAAAACAAAGAACTGTTTACTGCACAACGCTTGCGAGATGAAACAGCCACAAAATGTGCTTCATATAAGGCTTGCGAGTAAACAGGGGTACCAGATGTTCTTTGATGTTAATAATGGCATTTATTATTAATATTAATTAGACTGCATTCAGCAATACATTTGGGCCATTTCCAAGTCAATTAAGCAAAATGGCATTCGGGAGATGTTGGGAACGGCATTTTAAGGCAGGTGTTCCACAGTCCCCTAATAAAACATTTTTGCAGCTCCTGAAAAACAACCATTTTATGCAGAATTTTCCCTTTGTCTCCCGTAGCGCTGCGCTACCTTGATACCAACACGGCCACACTTGATGTGCGCGTATCGAATTTGCAGCTGCCATCTTGTGAAACAAAGTTGCGTTTGCGCGCGAGCGGCGGCCACGCAAAGAGGCGGCGCGCGTGCCGCGCGAGCGGACGCACCGACGGACGGGTGACGCGACGGAGCCGAACGGCCGGATGCTGGGGCGCGGCGCCGAGGGCCGAGCGCCACCCCGGCGCCAAATGTCGTTCTCGGGCGCTCCGACCGCGACGATCGGCTCGGCGATTCCAACGGAAGGCGCGGCGGGAAACACCCGATTAAAACAAGAAGAAGAAGAAGAAGAAGAAGAGGAGGAGGAGGATGGAAAAGCCAAATTAAAGGGCGCACGGTACGGCGGAACAGAAGGGCGTGTTTTTCCTACATAATCTGCGGCCCGATGTGAAGAACAGCAGGTTTTCCTTTCACTGCGTCCTGCATAATGCGGACCTTGAAAGGGCTGTTGCACCTCTATTGAGCGGCGCGTTGGCACTGGCTTTCCGGAGCCGCGCAACACAGCGCTGCACAATGGTGCATTAGCAATCTGTGCATCCATTCATCAGCCCGCGCGCTCTGGACGCCGTATTTATGGCACGGGGCACTTTTCACGGCGGAAAATTAATGAACATGCCTCTCCTTGCAACAAACATGCACCTGTGTCGCACCGATAGTAATCAGAAACATTTATTTTTATTAGCGCTGCTCTGAATTAAATCACCGCTGTAAAAAAATGCAAAGCAAACAAAGAGGAGAGAAAAGAAGGGCTGTCATCTCGGTGGCATTGGGGGAGAATCGCGAGCGCCGCTCGGGCTGCGCCTCTTTTTCCACGTTCGCGAAAAAAATCGCACCTTCGTCACGAGGGCGACGCAAGAATCGGGTTAAATCGCCGCTTCTGTTCTTCCTCCTCGCGGATGCTTCTTAACCGCCACGCTCAAGTTTTTTTTCCTAGCCTTCGACCTCCGGAGATTTTCATTTTTATTACTCGCAGGCTTTCGTTTAAAGCATTAAACAATGTATATGGCATCAATAAAACATCACCCTCTGCACACCACGTAAGAAATCCGTCTCCAACAAATAAAGTTGTTTTTTTTTTTTTTAAACGCCCCCCCCCCCCATTTTTTTCTTATTGGTGCATATGGGAATTGAGCACAAAAGGCAGCCACGTTTAATTTTTCTGCCTAAAAAAGGGGGAGGGGGGCGCGAGAGAGCGATTACCATCCTTTAAGTGCGGAGCGGTGGCACAGCCAAAGAGTCAACATATTGTCGATGATTATAGCCTCCGTGGCTCCCCTCCTACATTAGCGCAGACAGAAGGGGCACCTCACTGTCTTTAAAGGGAGGAGCGACACCAGGCCTCCCAGCCAGGAACCGTGCCATAAGTTGCTTCCTGGCACAGGTCCATCTTTGTTGCCTTTGTGAAGTCTGCTCCGAGCTTCAAAGAAAAATAATAAAAAAAGGAACTAAGGAAGCGCCGGGGTCTCGCTAACTTCATCCTTCAGCTGCCTGATCGCAGCGGCAGGTGAAAGAAACGGCCACGAGCGCGATCACGCGCCGCAGCTCCGGGCGCCTTTACTGTGTTAAAGATCGTGGATGTGGTACAGTGTAAATATTCATCACGACCTGGCTTTGGCAGGAAGGCAGTGTTTATCATTAGCAAAAGCTGTCTAGTTTCAGTTCTTAGCAGAAAGAAGCCTCTTTTAGCACCTCTGCATAAAAAGCAGTATACGTGTCAAACAAACAGATGTTAAAATGCAAACCTGCCGCTGATGCGGTTTGAGATGCTGTCACTTTAAGGAGGAGACATTCATCCAAGGCCGATATCGATTTTCTATTTTCTTCCTCCGCTGCAGATCAACAGCAAGCGAAACGTATAACTAACTGGGGCCGCTGACCCCGGCTCTGAAATGCATCGCCGTTTGAAAGGCTGCGTGTGGAAGTATAACCAGCCGGCGTCGGCGTCGTCGTCGCGCTTTTCTTCGTCGCTGTCACCAGCGCAGTCTTCATCGGGGTTACACCGAGTCGTCCTTCCTCCTTGCCGCCCAACTGCGGGCAAGAGTTTCACAAGCGCTGCTGAAATTCTCATGTATGCGGCAGCCTATTTGCGTGTGGAGATGTGCTTGACTTCAGCCGCTAATCGATACGTGGGCCGCAAACACGCGGAATGAAAACGGACATTCTGAGCTGCGGAGATTCGGCATCGAATGACACGAGTTAACCTCAGCCACGCACGCTCAGGTGGGCTCCTTTTACCGCCTCCTCCCCAATTGCAGCCTCGCAACAGCGGCTACCAGACGCTGCCCGGCCGCCCCTTCTACCCCCTTCGACGGCCGTCGTAACCGGCGATTCAGAGAATATTTCCTTTCGCTCGTCCGCTGTTATGGAAAATAAAATCAGATTTATTCCGCGACGTCCAACGCCGGAGCATTTCATGTCTGAGCGGTTCAATCAGAATAAATTAAAAGCTGTGACTTGGCAAAGCGGCTCTAAATAAAAGCCCTCCCCGGCCGAACCCCGCTGCCCCCGCTGCCCCCAAAGCCACCGGAAGAATCCTCGGGAAAAACAGGCGGTATTGTGACATTAACATCATAAAATTGCTCTTTGCCTGGAAATGAAGGGAAATCAATAAAATGAAATAAAATAAATCTCTGTCACTTTGCGCCGGGCGACAGGCCCCCTCCCCCCAGCTCCGCCCCTCTCTCCGCTGCCCTCCCCACTTCACACTTCAAGGTTTACAACACAGAGGGGAAGGGTACCTCACCCCATCTCCATATTCCCATTAAAGAGCACACGCGGCACCACTCCCAGAATGTTAATTTGTTATGAAGGTCATCGACAGAGAATAATAATCACCGTTGGGGGATCTAACAATTTGCCATTTCAGAACATTGCTGTGCTGATGACTCAACTATTAATAGACTCCGTCTTATATGAGTAAAAACTATTTTGGTATTTTCACAAAAACCCTTATGTCTTCCCTCTCTGTGTCACATCTCCCATCCATGGGAGATATTTGACATTTGGTGCAAATTAATGTGAACCTAAAGCCGACACAATTTTACAATCGCGGCCGGATATTGGGAAATTGAATAATAACGTTTCGGCTAGCGGGGCGGCGCGCTCTTCCCCTGTCCTCCTCCCGCGGCGGCGCGACGCCGCCGCTTCCCGTCGACGCTTCGGCGACAGCCGCGATTCCATTATACAGATCCGATCCACCGAAAATGTTTACAACAAAAACAATAACAGTTTATTTAAAACTAATTTACTCTAAGCTGCCACATTGCTGGGGTATTCAGACATATGTGTCTGTATTTGTCAGCGAACAAAATAATTCTGGCTTAAGCTATTTTTATCAGGCTTTAAGCGTTTGTTCTTTTAAGTGATCAGCATTTACGGAATCGCAAATGGAAGTTAGAGTCCTTTATCTTCTGAGGCTCAACATCTCAAGACTAATTACAAATTAATCTGGATCTGTGTATCTGCAATATGATGGCAATAATTTGTCCCACTAAGCATTATCTTATATATTTATAAATATCTCCATATACTGACTGCGGGAAAGGCAAAAAAAAAAAAAAAAAAAAAATGAATAAAGACGACATAATTCTGTTCCATTTGCTGGCACAGTAATATACTGACATCAAGGTTAAGGATTGCACACTTCAGTATTAATAATTTACATTTTTAACTTCTGTTCGCTAAGTTGACTACTCTCATTTAAGGCTCGCCCGGAGCCTCGGTTTCCGCTAAAAAGTAGGCCGAACGTGTTGTCCGATCAGTCCGCCTGTTTCCTTATATGTCTTTAAGCGACGCGGGAAGGGCGGCGCGAGGGCCACGCGTCCGGCCCTTTCTCTGCGGCTTGATGAGGGTTTAGCAGCCTCCTCGCCGCCTCAATGGGTCACTGGCAGGATCTGATGGGGGGAACTTTTGTGCTCTACGGGCAGCGCGATTAAGCGCGGCGGCCCAAGCTGACTCTCGATGCAATAAGGGCTTAAAACATCTCTCGTTGGAGGGCTGGGGCGGGGGTGCCACACATTACTCGCTTCCTTACAAAACGGCGCTCGACAGTTAATAAAGTGTCATACGTCTCAACGCGGCAACAACGGGGTGATCAACACTTTTAAGCCGGAGCAGCAGACAGGAAGGGAGCCGCCGCCGCCGCCGCCGCGGTGGGCCGCGTTCCTGGCCACGTGCACCCAGCTTAAGTTGGCCCGAACTTGCCGCCCGGCCACCACCTGCCACCTGCGCCCCGCTCGCCCCCGGCCGGAGCGACCCGGGGCAACTCCGCTGGCGTCAAGTGCACGTGGCGAAGGCCGGGGAAACGGGCCATTAGAGCCCGCCAAGCTCAATGAACAGCGGTGCTGTTTCCAATCAGCCCGCTTCCTCCTGGCGCGGCCGGAGCGGCGCTCTGCATCGTCGTGCTCAAATTGGACACGGAGTTCGCAGCGGCGCGGCGACGGCACTCTTTAAATCTCCCTGATCCTCGTAAAGTGAAAAGGGCAGACAGTCTGTGACGAAGTAAATACTGCAAAGGTTATCCAGAGCAGCGCCGCCGTACCCTTTTCACAGGCGCGCGCGCACACACAGACGCACGACAGACATGCCGAGACAAATGAGACAGACAGAAGCAGGCGAACACGAGCCCCCGTGTACGCACATATACACACTCGAAAAACACACACGCTCAAACACATCCCACGTACACCTATTGCACGCGTGCACACCGATGGACGGAGACAAACCAACCGCCGCACAAGAAAATGAGTAGAGAAGCCTGGGAAAAGTAAAACCGGCACTTCTGCTGACAACACGAGTTGACTGTGAGGGACTAAGTCGGAGCAACGGAGGAGCGCGCGGCCGCGAAACGTCACCTTGGGCTTTGCTCGCTCGGGCGGCTATTAGGAACGAAAGCGATAAAGACAAAAGTTTATTTTATAATGATATAAGGTGTTTCATTAAAGGCAAATTGTTTCAGCCAACGCTTTGTCTTCCCCGCGTGCACCGCTTCGCCGCCATCGCTCCCTGCTCCCTTCAGTCAGCCTTGCACCTTTAAAGGACTATTATTTCAACAATGGCCACGGTGCCAAGTCAGAATATCAAACCTACGATTGTTAAAACAAATGAGGGGGAAAAGATGAAGAGAGGAAAAAAAGAAGCGCATAAACTGACAACGGCTGTAAGTAATAAGATCAGTGCAGAAAGATCACAGCATTCAGTAATGATTTAAGCAGTGAGACCAATCCCCTAATAGTCTTTGATGGATAACTGTATGAAAAAGATACATAATTTTTTGACTTGCCATTTGCACAGCATTGCACCTGAAAGCTGCGTGGAATAATAGACAGTTTAAAATGTCAGGAAACTAACTAAGAAAGAAGGCGGGATTGCCCTGCAGAATCTCAATTAGAAACAGAGCTCATAATTCCTGTTGTGTGCAGAGGAGCGGGAGGAAGACGCGGGCGGGCGAGAAAGGCCGTCGCCGGAAAACAGCGGCTCTCACAAATACTCCGGTCCAATTAGACCCGTCGGCTGCAGCTGACCAGCGAGAAACAGAACGTATCCAGTTACGAAAGCCATCGTAAGAGTCTTCTGTGCCTCGCAATGCATGTATAGGATTTACCTATCTATCCCCGTGCAGACCTGCGTGTTGAGAGCGAGCCAGAAGCACACGATTGTGTTAATTAATCTGCCATTGTGAGCGGAGGAACAGCTGCAGTGGTCTCGCGGAAGCGTTGTCAAAGGAAAACAATGCCGTGTTAAGCTTCCGACTGAATCTTCCATTACAAAGGAGGTCTAACACAAGCTAAATTCATAAATCCACAGATCAATTTTTACCAGCACTAATGTCTGACCTTTAAAGGGAAAAGGTTTTTACATACTTAATTTCAGCTTGAAATATGGTCAGATACATGATACGCAGGAGCACAGCCAACTCCCTGGCTTGGGAAGCAAACAGATTGAGGGAGAGGGGAAGGTGCCGATAGGAGGGCCGGTCTTTTTAACAGGGCTGTGCCGAGCGCGCGCGGCATTCGCCATGGCGGCGCTGGTATTTCAAAACAATACGACTAACAAGATTACGCCGGGCCCATCGATCTCCGTTACGTGGCTTTAATTCGGGGCGATACGAGGCGCAATCCGCCAAACGCTTTATTTCGGATACGGGGGTGGTGCCGCGGCGCTCTCCGAGGCGAAAGGGGATCTTCCGCAAAGGGCGCGGGCGCCTTCCTAGGCTGGCGCGTGCCCGGCCGGTGCCCGCCGATGCCAGGGGCCAGGGCGCGCTGCGCGCGTGTGCCCTGGCAGCGCTCTGGGAGGGACTTATTTGGGAAGCACGGAGCCACGCGCCCTCAACGTGCCGTAGCTGCCTTAAGTGGCCAGTATGGCAGGAAGGAAAGGTCAAAATAACTAAGCCAAATCACAATATTTATGTGCCAGATTGCATATATTAAAATTCTGCACCATGGGCATGGGTGGGGGAGGTGCACACGTAAGTCAGCCCCGAAATAATAATGCCAGCCCTTTAACTATTACCTCATCATTACAGGATTAACAGTTAATTTATTCCTATTCATTTCCAATCAGCCCGATAAATGCAATAAATACGCTCTTAATGTGGAGGTTAAGGGGAAAAAAGGGAAAAAAATAAAATATTAGGTCAAAATCAGAGGCGGAGAGAGAAGGTTAAAAAAAAAAAGAAAAGGCTTTTAGATTATTACAGAAAACTATTTTCACTGACATTCAGAGTTAATTTGGAGACTTTAGTAATCTCCATTCAGCAGTCTGTTAAAGACAGATAAACACAGCGGTGATAAATCAGGAGATAAATATATAGAGAATTAGACATCGCTGGGGTGAAATCTGGGGGCTGTTTTCATCGGTGAGCTGACAAGGGCAGAATCGCAACTGTCGGTCCCCCCCACCACCTTCTAAAGGATTCGTGTCACATTTCAAAGGGGGACACGGGCCATAGGTGCCCGTGCAGCGGGGGGGGCCACGAGACGCAGAACCTCGGCCGCCCGCCTCGTCTCCGGAGGCCTCCTGCGGGGCGTGCGGGGAGGAGGGTCTACTTGTGGAGGGTGCCCAGCAAGCAGATGGATCCTCTTACAGCACTGTGCCCCCGAAATAGTGTCGCTGCTGGGATCCGGGAGACGCAGGGGGTGCAGACACCCACCACTCTCCCCCGGCTGCCAGGACCCCCGGCAGCAGACCCCCCCCCCCCCCACACACACACACACACACCCACCCCCACCATCCCTTCCCCTCCTCCCGGCTCCTCCTGCTCTCCCGAGGAGCCAGCAGACTTTGATGGCGCGTGAGAGGGAATCGATGTAATTAAACAGGAGGATGCGCTCCCTAATGCAGGTCAGGGGCTTTACGGACCCCAGCCCGTCCAGCGAGCGCCCCTCTCCTCGGCCTCCTCTGTCACCGCCGCA
This sequence comes from Heterotis niloticus, assembly GCA_018136845.1. NCBI lineage: Eukaryota > Metazoa > Chordata > Actinopteri > Osteoglossiformes > Osteoglossidae > Heterotis > Heterotis niloticus. The sequence goes on from CM030904.1 coordinate 1,102,014, forward strand.
CAAGTTTCCTCCTAACTCGCTGCACACGGGGACTCTCCGCTCGTCACCGTGGAACCGAAAATCGAGACGGGCAAAGCGGGCGCGCACCTCCGACACCTTCGAAAGGCCCCGCGCGGCGACCCGAGAAGAACACGAGGCAGCTCACAAGGCACGGCGTCGCCATAAGGAGAGTGTTTATGAGAACATGTCGAGCGCCTTGGATTCTTCCCCTCGAATCCATTTATTCATCTAACTGCTATAACACGAGTTCTTTTTTCAAAAGCACGGTTCAGTCATAATCCAAAAATGTGGTTTAGTATGGGAATAAAGGCACTGGGAGTTTATAACTTTACATAAGCGCTCTTTCCTGTACTACCACTTCTCGTCTCACCGGGACTAAAAATAAAGCTCATGGAAATAGACTTCATTGACATGGTGCCATGATCAGATTGTGAGCAGCTTGTTTCTTATGAACCCCGTCCAGAAACATCCTCCCAACTTTTGCTTTCTGAAACTCGAGTGTTCTTTGCTTTGCTTTTCGAGAAAAACAACAGCAAAAGCGGAACAAAAAATCACGCGTTCCGAAGAGCTGCAGAAAGGCGGAACGCGCGGAGCTCGGCGAGCTCCACAACAGGATTTCCTGCAGGCCGGAATCCTCTTCCCGCGGAGCCTCATCCCTGTGTCCAATAGCAAATACCTGATTCTGGCCGCCAAAGAGCTGCGCAAGCATGATTAGCCCTCACCTGTGACAGCAGTCTGGGGACGCGGCATTTTGTCCTTGCGGGGATGGAGGGGCCCTTGCACGGATCAGCCGAGACTTAGCCCGAGTCCCAGGGAACCGCTGGTCCCGGCGGAAGCCGGAGACACGCGTTCGGCTCGCGTCGCCCGCCACCCCCGGCTCGCCGACGCCGCCCCCGGTGTTCCCAGTCGGATCTGCCTGTTTTCTCACTGAACTGAGGCCTATAGGTGCGGACCTGTACACACGTCGTGCACCCTGGAGCTGGACGACGGGGCCTGAGGTTTCCAAAGGGAACTTTCTTGTAGCGGGAGTAACATCGTAAAGTTTATTGAAACCGCCACTACTTATCCACGCATTCATCCGACATCAAATAACTGCTTCCCTGATGTAGCATTGTGGAGGACCAGAGTCTACCCACAAGCACAGGGTTTAAGGCAGAATGCATACTGGACGGGGCAATCACACACACGCACGCACACACACACACACACACATTACTGGCAAGCACTCATCAATTCACCTGAAACACATGGTTTTGTAATGTGGGACGAAACCAGGAGGGATCCCACGCAGACGCAGAATAACGTGTGCGTGTGTGGGTGCAAAAGAACCCTAAGAATACATACTGTAAAAACTGAATTGTTAAAATACCGGAAAGTATTTTCATTATCTCTTATGTTATCTCTTATTCATACATTTTCACCCTCCAGAATGATCTTTTTTTTTGCTCAGACAAAACAGATGACACAAAGCGAGGTGAGCAGGTGACAACTTTCTTTCATTCTGCTAAAGTGTGTCTAACAGATAGATAAAAGAGTGCAGATGCCTCCTTTTGCAGTTTTCTTTTGTTCCTCTTCAGTGCATTAAACACTTTAAGCATTTGTGTGCAAACTGTGCTCACAGCTCCTTTCACACAAAACTTAAAATAAAATAACATATGCTCTTAACAAAAACAAAAGGTGTTAACTCAATTGCAACTGTGCTAGATCCTAGCAAACAAACACTTAGCTTTGTTACCAAGACAACTAAAACAATACCGTTCTCGCCGCATTGTCGGTGTTGGTGTTTCGCGCTCATTATGTCGACGTTCGCTTGTGAAGAGATTGGTATTCAGGCATTTGGGGATCTTCCACTGTCACCCAGCTCCAAAGAGGCAAAATAACGTCCACGTGGGCGACGTAAGGATTTAACTGACAGCTGAGGAGCGCTAAAAGGACAGCCGTAACCCGAGCCCAAGTCAGGATCCTGGAAACCTGAACAATTCAGCTCTCGACCTAATTAATCCACACAGGTTTCACTGTTTAATCCCCAAAGTTGAGGGGGTTACCGTCCTCACAAATGAGATCAGCGCTCGGCCCGGAGGCAACAAGGGGGAAGAGCAGGGAAAGCGCGGCCTTTTGCACAACTGCAGAGCTGATCGCCGCCCTGCCTGGACGTGAGAACTGATCCTCCGGCACAGGCCGGGTCACCTTGAGAGCAAGGAGAGCAGCACAGGCCAGGTTGCCATGACAATGCGACACCGGGACCGACACTCCGGCACAGGCCGGGCCACCGTGGCAGATGAGCAACACAGGCTCCACTGCCGTGTGATCTGGCCAGCAGGATTAGCACTCTAACACAGGCCACGTCACCTTGTCAGAAGGGCCAGCAGCATGCTGGTAACCTCCCTAGCTGTCGACTTAATGTGTCAGGGTACGAATTCAGAAAACGGAGCGAAAGAGGCGCATCGGAGATGGACAGAGAGGAAGAAGGATGACAGGTCGGGGGGGGCTGAATCCACATATGTTTAGGGCGCCACTGCTAGGACAGACTCGCGAGCGTGCGTGTGAGAGAGAGAGAGAGCGACCTCCCTAAGCTGACTCCATAAGCAGGGCCTCAGCATACTGTGGTCGTCCTGCATGAGCCGCGTACCTGACCCTGCAATTCTGGACTCGAATGCTTCAGCCAGACACACGCTGAAGTTGTCAGATCAAAAGAGTTTTGCCACTGTAACAGCGGAGGAAAATTACAGTAATACAGTTTGAGACTTGAAAACCTGACAGGATGATGCAGCGATTTGGTTTCGCTGTCCTCCGCCGGGAAGGGCGAGCGTTCGCTTCACGGTCATTGGCTGCCAGCTACGATTGCTGTGATTGTTATCCCTCGACCGGATTGCGGCCACACAACACCTGGGCAACCCTGCGGTGTCTGCCCACACAGCAGGCCGACGCGTTCCGGCCCCCCGCCGTCGCTTCTCCGCTCGGCTGTTCGCGCACGGCGCCCGAGGGTCCGTACTGGCCTCCCTCCCCTCCCCTCCCTCCCCCCTTCGGGGCCGTGGGATGGTCCCACGGGGCTGCACAGTGGTCAGTGGGGACAGACCGTGGTCAGCAGACGAGCAGCCAATCTGGGCCATTTATCACACACAGCAGCAGAAGCAACAGCTTGGGAAAATATGCTAATAACACTGGGTAAAAAAAGAAATAAATAAAAAAACGTGAACATGCTGTAAAGGCACAATTTCAAATTGGCAAAATGGCACGGAACAAAGAGCGGATTCCTCCTACCCACACTGCGCTCGCTCAAGAGCCGAGTCCATATGAGCTGTACATACAACATTGTCTCATTAGCGAAGCCTCAGTTGTCCACGATTATCCGTAATTACCGGCACGAGAAGGAGATGCTGAAATACGGCACGGCGCAACAGGGATGCGCCGATGCTGCGGTCGCTCGCGTTTCAGAGCGCCTCGGCGATGGCGGCGTCGACGTGGGTTTGTGACCTCAGCTGTACCGCGCAGCTGCTTCCATCGGGCAAGAGCGGAGAGGCAAAAACCTGCAAACCGCTGTCTTCCATCCATCCATCGGCATTAACCGCTCTGTCCTGGTTAGCGCCACGGCCGTCCAGAGCCTAACCTGGAATCGGTGGCTGCCGGGCCTCTGAACCCGCAGCGCATGCCGAGCCTCACGCCACAGGGTGGCCACACGCGCCGTGGGCGCTCGAGAGCCGGGGTCCGACGGGGAGAGCGCGCAAACTCCACGGGCCGAGCTGGATTCGAGACCACGCTCAGCCCAGGTGCTGTGACGCGGCAGCGTGCCGCCCAACTGTTGTCTTATTATTGTTATTCTTTTTTCACCGAGGGAGATTTGTACGAATCCGCTGCCAGAACGGCACTCGCTGAATTTTACCACTGGGGCAAATTCATCTTGAGAATAAGACGGTTAGAAAACAGAACTCATCCTCAGACTTTGCCCAGAGTACAATGGGAGAAGAACAGATTGAAAGATTTTAGACATATAAATACACTGCCTTAATCTGCACCGGAGGTTTATAAAGCACGGTTTTACCCGATTTTTGCTGATTTTCAATTTCCTGATAAAGACAAGTAAACCGACGGTGCAGTTACTGTTACATTAGAATATCTGCTAAGATCTCCAGACCAAATTTCCTGAGCTCTTAACAGCAGGGCGGAACACTGAGAAACTTTTGCCCGTGTCGGTTCGCAGATAAACGTCACGGTGCAGAACACTGCGCAAAGTCGGTTTGCCCGCAATGAACCTCAGACGCAAAACGTGCTTTTCGGAGGCCTACGTGTGGAGCGGCTGGAGGACTTTGCGTCGAGAGGGTGGCGAAGCCCCGCTCCGCGTTCCCTTGAAGGCTCAGGAGCGCGGAGGGTGTTCGGCAGAGAAAAAAGTTAAAAAGCAAAACAAGACAATTGTTTATTGATTTTATAATAGGCTTAGCGTGGAGAAATAAAGCAGAGGTCGCCGTGTCCGTGGACGCCGGCGGCCTGACAAACGGAGCAGGTAACGGGCCCGTGTTCAAACACGCCGATTCCTCCCCGCACAACGAAGCCAACGGTGCCGTTATCGCTCGCCCGACAAGCCCACCCGGAAACGCGACGTGGCCTAAAGCACCCCGCACGGCACGAAGAGGAAGAACAGCGCGCATCGGCAGCCCCGTGGTTGTCTGCAGTAACTCTTGGGGCGAGGAGACAAAGGGAGGCCCCGACGGCGGCCCCCGCAGCTGCGGCCGGAGCCCCGGAGGAGCCCAGAGTCAACGCTCGAGCCTCGTTTGGCAGCGCCGGTTAAACCCGACGCGCGAGACAGACATCCCGATTCATTTTCCCAGCTCCAGATAGCGTCTGTATTTGCTCAGACTAAGCCGCGGTTCAGCCCCTGCGCAGACAGACAATGTGCGTAAACACACGGCGCGTTTCGTCTGATATACGGCAGATAACACTAATTAGCTCGTTTTGTTTGGGGCGCAGCACTCATTTAGCACCCGGTGGGGCCGTAACGCTCGCTGCCCCTCGGAAGCGACGCTGCCGCCGCATTCATCTTCCCCAGGAAGCGGCTCCGCGGCTGCGTTTCGGGTCCCCCCCTCCGCGTCGCCGCGCCGCTCCGGCTTTTATTCTGCGGCTGCGCCGACGGGGCGGCGTGCGCGCGGGGTCAGGGGTCCGCGAGACGGGGACCCCCTGGCCCGGAGGAAACAAGGACCGGCGCTGCCGGACGGCACAAGTATTCCGAAAGCCGGCGAATAATCGGAATTCGCGCTGTCCCCGGGTGGATTTCACCTGTAACTAAAGACGAGGCTGCACGTTCTGGCGCAACTTCAACAAATACTTCACCTTCATCTAAGGACCACAAGACGGCTAAGCACACCGGTGCCATCTTGGAAGTGCTGTATTTTCACCATCCTGTCTGTTATTTACTGTTATTTCATTATTACTATTATTATTATTATTATTATTGTTGTTGTTGTTGCTGTCGTCGTCGTTGTTGCTGCTGCTGTTGTCGTTGTTGCTGTTGTATTTCAAGGCCCACCTTCTCTGCAGCCGAATAATAAGGGAGAGAGAGGAGCTCGCCTAAGGACGGGCACTGAACCATCCTCGGAGCCGTGAGCTGAGGGCAGAGCTGCGCACCATATGGCTGGTGAGAGATTTCCTGCCTCTCTTCCTCCTGCCTCTCGATGACAGCTGGATGTCTAATAACAGGGGACACAACGCTTGGCAGCTGCGAGCTGAGACAAGGCTTTGATGCTGCTCGCAACTAATGCGAACTTTCTACAGGTAGGAACGGGGGATTAGCTATATAGCTTTTGAATATATCAAGGTGTGCGTCTGGGGGCAGCGGGGAGGGGGCTGTGCGCGTCTTCTAAGAACACGGCAAACGCACAGCTGTTCCAGTCGAAAGTGAGAAATTTATTGCGAGCAAAAAGCCGCCACGGTTTAAAAAAGCTGTCTAGTGATTCATTCATACAGCATGGAGGGTGGCGGCACGGTGCGCGCAGTGCGTTCACAGGGTTTCCTTCGTTCTCAGGCAGCAGTAGGAGGCGTAGGTGAGCAGATGCTCATTGTGCTCCCGATTCTATGACTGAAAGCTCAGCAGCCCGGTTGATCACCCTTCCCATCTCTGCCGGGGAGCTGCTCCTCCTCGCCACCAGGGGCGAACGACAGGCCACCGGGAGGGCCGGAGGGCCCGCTCACATCCATGCGGTGGAGCCACGAGCAAAATGGAAAATTGAATCTAGAGCCAGGGCACAGGAAGTAGTTGACCTGCGGGATGCGCGCGATTCCCCTCCCCCTCTGGCCCTCACACTGGGGGAATCCCGCCACCACCTGCTGAGTCACAGGTGATTCCGCTGAGTCCACAGTGCAGCGATACGAGGCCTGCGAGATGAGGAGCTGCCTGGGGCCCTAAAGTTAGTTTGAGAGCAGGGAGCACAACTCACACAGCGCATCAAAGTATCCGTAATACCAGGCAAAAATGGGCCTGTGTGTGTCTGTAAATCTGTACATTTCTCTGTGGGGATTAAGAACCCATGTGTCTGTCTATCTATCTATCTATCTATCTATCTATCTATCTATCTATCTATCTATCTATCTATCTATCTATCTATCTATATGTCTGTCTGTCCGCCTGTCTGTCGTTCCACCTCCGCGTGTGTATGTGCAGCCAACAGTGTCACTCAACAGTGAGGAAGAGAGAAAAGGGCACAAATTATTTCAGAAGAAAATGCATAAGGAATAACTGGCATTAAAGCATAAAAAATGAAAAAAAAAATCATTTTAAATAAATGTTTAGTCTAATTGCAAAATTACCCCTCAACACCATGAAAAAAGTCTAATGAAGAGAAGCTGCATCTTCATTAAAATGTGAAACGCAAGGTAAATATTTGTGCTTTATTTCTGAGGGATTCCTCATATTGTAAAATATTGATGACAAATACCAAGGCGCAGGTCCCAGCCTCCTCGGCCCGTTTCCTCACTGCCATTTAAAGACAGAATACATGGAGGGAGCGAGAAGAAGATGCATGAATGAGCTCATTTTCTCCCGCTGCCCTCTCAACATCTCTCCCCACACACCCCCCCACACACCACCCACCCACCAAAGCCTTTCTACATATTTGTGGTACATAATGACATAACTCCAATTTGCTGTGGTTTATTCAGTTAGCTGGGGTAACCCAGCCTGGGAGCGGAAGGGCCTGGGGGGGTTAGTGTGTGCCGGGATGGGGGGGCAGGTAGGAGGAGCAGGAAGTCCGTTCGAAAAGTGCATTTTCCTGCCTTAATATCTTAAATAGGTTTCTTTACTTTCAGTTTCTCATTAAAAGAGGTAACCATTCCCCCATCTCGCTCTCTTTTCCCCCTTCCGCACTCCGTGGCCCCCCATCCCCTGACTCTCTCCTTCCCTCCCTCCCTCCCTCCCTCCCTCCCTCACCCGCTCCTCCCACCCAGCCCCCTGTTGCTGCCTGCTAGGCCGAGCCGTCGCGTAAAGTTTGGCTGGAGCCGAGAGGAGCAGCTGGACCGGGCTAACAGGGAATGATAATGACCCCAGAAATCTGCTGCTCGCTCCACAACAATAGGGTGCTCAGTCTTGTGGAAAATTGCGTTCATCAGCTAGCTCTGCTCACTTACTAATTGACATTGCCAAATATTTTAAGAACAATTGGAATGCACAGGCAAAAAATGGAGATCTTAATCCTTGGACTTACATTTTCTTCCTCCCGTGGCCCCCTCCCCCCGTCTCTTTGATTAGGAGATGACTATCGCTCAATAACAGAAGCAAACTTTTCATGTCATTATCTGCCTCATGTCAGAGGCTGATGCACAAAAGGCTGTTTTATGTGGTCTGTCAATGGGGTTAGGAACAAGGACGGAATGGACACACACAGCAGGGTAACGAATGCCGCCTGTCCACCCCGGCGACGGCTACCGAACTTGCAGCGGGGACGGGGACGGGGGGTGAAGAAGCTCAGCTGACGCTACAGTACAACAGCTGATTCCACTGTCCTGCGCACTTGAGCTTAAACCCCAGCGGCAACTTGGCTGAATGTGTAGGATTCCTGCTTTGTTAAGTGGGACAATGGGAAGGAGGCAAAGAAGGACAGGAGGGGGAGAAACTGGGGTGAATGAGGGCTACGCAAGGGACAGGAAGGCCTTTCTGCGCTCGAGGAGACAGAGGTCACGGAGATGTTGGGACGCCTGGGTCCGACCTCAACCTCGACCGTCTCTCGAGCCGACCTGCCCAAAGCAGCCGCCGGCACCGTAAGAGGAGCGCGGGGGCGTCCTCACCTTTGCCAGGGGCGCCTTGGCACCAGCGGGGGGACAGGACCCTGCAGGGAGGGGTTTCTTCTCCTCTTCCAGTGGAAGAAGCAACACGGACGACAGCAGCCGGGGCCCCAGAACCCGCTGGTCGTAATCGGACAAGGGGTCTCAGCACTGGCCCCCGCTTGGCGGTCCTGTGACCACCACCCCCCTCGCAGCGGGTGGCTGACGCGGGCAGGATCGCCACCCGAGCAGAGTGATGCTCGCTCGGAGACTCAAAGCGATATTATGTTGATGTATTTAAAATATTAATATTCAAGCAGGCTGCCTACCCCAGTAAGGCAGCCTTCTGTTATGGAAAGATAAATATTATGTTTTAATTATAAAAACATAAAACAGAAGTGGGGAGAGGGAAAAAAGCATGCCCTGGTGCCAAAAAGGCTTGTTGGGGAGAAAAGGTAAGCAGGGTTTTGGCAAAAGCGTGGAATTAAAAATCAGCTGGGACAGCGCCCACAGTCGCGTGCTCCTCTCGGCCCGCGGTCCGTCTCCCAGCATCCCTTGCGAAACACGGGGGGAATTCCGCCGCGATTCTCGGCCGATTTTTAACACTGCGAGCTGTAGATTGTAGCAGTTACCCTGCAATGGTCACAGCAAGTAAGAATTATGGCTGGAAAAAAATTGCTAATTTAAAAGCGATTTCCCATAACGGGTAATTTTACCAAATTTGAGAGAGGGGTAGGGGAGCAAGGACGGGGTGGGGGTGCGAGCGCAGCGTGCAGTGTGTTGGGTGGGTGCGGGGGGTGCAAATTGGCCTTTTATGCTGCATTCTGCATGCGTATACAAAGATATCATTAATTGTGCGTTTGCGCAGGCCTTGCCGATCAATACTGCACGCAGACAATTAGCACGCGGAGGGAACCCTGGAAATGAAAGACATCGGCGCTTTGACCTGGCGTACTGTAATAAATTAGATTAATATAAAAAGACATCTTTTCAAATTTTATATAAAAAATGACATGACGGATTGAAGCAGAAGGCTTGAAACGAGTGGGTAAATTACAGGTTAGTAAAAGTAGGTTTGCGGATTCAAAAGCAGTAATGGAAGTCAATTATACCGGAAGACACTGACATAATTCACCGAGAGATCCACATAATTAGCTGGAAAAATACACAGAAGTAGACTGTCCTCATTTCAAAGCATTGACACAAAATACCGTGGGTAGAGAAATCACTCGCAGCAAGTTGCACGGCGAGAAAGCGGAGACTGTGATCACTGCGTCAGATACCTGCTTCTCTCCACAGCTCCAGTGCGGCTTTTGAAGAAACCCAGTCCTGATCCTTCTCGCTTTCACAGGAGGGCGAAGCCTGACAAAATATCGCATTTCTCCCTCCCTGACGCTCTCTCGCTCTCTCTCTCTCCCCCACTCTGCGTGTTTACACTGTAAAACAGGTGGGTTTCAAAGAGCTTTCTTTGCACTTTGCACAGATATATAAACCGTTTCCTTAAGTTGCACTCCTGGCATTAGGCGGCAGTAAAGACGAGCGGCTCGGACGTCGCCGAAACATATACGCTGTGCTGGGTGACGCACCCCTGTTTAAAGAGCGAGACGGGAGGAAACTCCGAATTTTGTCAGGAGAGGTGGAAAGAGCGCGGTGCTACGCTTCTTCTCCTGCTTCCATTTCCAGCCATTTGCTGTAAATACACAGCAATTACACTGTAACCGCAGTGTGTGTGTGTAATTGGCCCATTGTAATTATGTAATGAGATGGATATTCATGCCTTATAACCCAAGGCATCGGAAAGCAAATCCAATTTCGGTTTGTACGGGGAGAGAACTTCGGCCTACGAGCCTGAAGAGCACGTAGACCGAAGCAACACAGTGAATCCCTGTCACGTTCAACACCGCAACCCTTAAAAATGTTCAGTCATGGAGGATTCTCGAAAAAGAAGAGACAAAACATGGAGGCGCAGGTAACGCGGTGTGCGCGTGTGTCCCCAGGTCGCTGGTTTTGGCAGCTGAACCCGAGTTGTCACTTGTTAGCATGAGACACACAACTCTACTTTGCCTTCTGTTCTCGTGGTGTCGGTCTCACCAAGCCTGACCATCGCCAGACAACAGACCCCATATTGCGGCGCGAACCCCCCGCGCGCACGGTCGCGCACCCGGCTCGGCTGACCTCATCCCCTCGCTTTCGAACGAGCAGGAATTTTTAAACCGTCACTTGTCTCCCAATCCCCCTTTACAGAGTATTACATCAGGTTACAATGGCTTCTGTTCTGCCATTCAATGTAAGCCATCGTTTAAAATCCGCTGTGAGGCGTCCGCTGCTCAAAGGGCCTCCGTAATGAATTCAGAAACACTATCAAGTTTGGAGCCCCTTGTTTATGAAGCAGGATTCATACTGGAGAATCTGAAATTGCCACAGTGTCTTTTCCCAGCCAAACCAATCTAGCTTTAAAAAAGCCTGAAATGGAGTGAAATGTAATAAAGAGGCAGGGAGGGGAACAGTGTGAGATGTGCATGAGGAGGGAGGCATATTTAAGGTTTATTATTGAGACACTGAACTGAGATGTCTTTAAAGGACGTTCTGAAACTGTTTTTTTCTTTCCTTTTTCCTTTTCTGCCTTTAAACAAATCCGGCGTTAAAGAGAAAAGAGCTGGCGTCGACCTTCTTTCACAGTTGAGATGTTATTGCTGATTACTGTAATTCAAGTTTAGTTCTGTCAGAATTGCAGCGGGCGGGGAGTCGGGTGGGTGGCGGGGCACCGGCAAAATAAATAAATAAAATCCTGTCTCGGGGCGAAAGTGAAGGCGCATAAATTCAATATATGAAGAGCAACCGACATGTAGGGCCGACCACATCCTGTTCATTAAAAAGAAAACAAAAAAATAACACCTTTCTCCTCCCAGCTTGCATCTGATTCTCACACATTTCCTTTCAGTTATTGTGATTTAAGAAGCTCGCCTTGAAGACAGACCCATTTTCACCTGGCTCCATACATCTATGGTCCCCAACCACTGTGCTTTTATATCGTGACCGGGAGCGAAAACCGACGCCCCTTCCCGCCGGCAAACGCCACAGTAGCCAAGGTGGCCAAGGAGCTGGACGCGAGGCCTTCGTGCTACAGCAGCCGTCCAACCGCTGCGCCCGCGAGGAGAGAGAAGTCCCCCGCGAGATGCCGACGGAATCGCCGGGCGGCGTGTCGAACCGTAAGCGATGCGAGCGGCAGCAATTGGTCTGCGCAGGGGGTTGGGGCCAGGGCCGCCCCCTGAGCGTCGATGAGACGCCGGGACGCGTCATCGCCTCTCCCGGGGGCGGCCGAGGCCGACGCCGGAGCTCCCGGGTGCCCGTGAGCTCCCCCGAGTCCTCCCCCTCCCGCCACAACTTACCTGCGCCTCCAGTGCTGCACGTCGCGTCGGCTTCAACGTACACGCGTCGGAATAAATACGGGATTGCGGATATTTATAGAAACGTATCGCTATTCTTTCATCCGTTTCATGAATCAATATACAATGGGATTATTAAGGATTTTTAGGTCCAAATCAAATTTATTAAAGGCTATTATTAATCCTTCTAATTATTTTTGTTTATGTGGTATTTCTGTATATAGTGTATTTAATCCATTTCATTATCCATTAATATTTATTATTATTAGTATGGTTGTTATTGCTGATGCTTCCCTTCCTGTTATTTTTCCCCAGATCAACTCCACTTTCAAACAAATATTGTCAAATGCCACAAGCTCCATTTGAGAAATTTAAAGCACTTGAGAAAGAAAAAAGAAAATAAAACTTCCTGCTTTATAATTCAGAAGATAATTACTTCCTTACCATGGCTCCCCCCCCCTCAGCCTTCAATAGTGTTTAGGTTTAATAGTCTGTATAAGAAAATAGGTTTTTATCTCCGTCTCATTTTCATTAATTCCTAATTGGGGTGGGGGTTGCCTGTTATTATTTCTTAGATTAAAATAAACATAGCCAATTCCATGTTCAAACTCATTGCACTACATGGGGAAGATAAGGACTCACTGGTACTGTGAATAAATAAACAATTTCTTATGTACTGTTGAAATTAAGTTGCTTAGAGCCTTTGGCTAAGCCATTTTTTCCTGCGACTTAAAAGCATATTTTACTCCGCAAATGAAGTTTGAGCTTTTTTGACCTGCTTTATATGTATATCTTTAATTAGTGTCTTGTTTAGCTTAAACCAACTGATTATCACACAGTCGTGACCCAATTAACCGCCGCTGCTTAGCTGTAGACTTCTGCCCCGAGGAATGCGAAAGTTACCTTTAAAAGTTCTCTAATCATTAGCGGCAGCCTACTTAAATCCTGGTAAACATGCACTTTATCTGGGCGGCTTCTGCTTCGCCTTCTGCGGGAGCGCGGCTGCCGTTTAAAGGCGCCTTAATCGCCCTCGGCGCGTCCCGCTCCATCGAGCTGGGCTGGACGGGCGCTCGCCCGCAGGTTTCCGCAGGTGAGCGGTCGCCGGGGCACGGGGAGAAGGCCGCTCCGCCGTCCGGGGAATGTCGCGCGGGGGCCTCGGCCATCTCGGAGGGCTCCGGTAGGTGTTTGCGCGTAGGCGCTAAGCATGGCAGCAATGTGAGGAATGCGCGGCACGGTTGAGGGCGTTTGCAGCTGGACCCCTCTTCCTGCCCCGTTGTTTGCTTGTCGGGGATAAACGAGGGGCCCCGCACCGCACCTTGTGTGGGCACCCAAAGGACAGGACACGGGGACCGAGTGTCAGGTGGCTATGATCTGCATCCCTCCGACACATTTGACGAAACACCGGTTAACGTCGTTCGTGCGGTCGCTGCAGTCTGTGACAAAGCTACGCGCAGACGGCGCTCGCGAATAAAACGAGGAGGCGTGGCGTGTTGGACGACACGTTACCTGAAGAGGGCGAGGACGGATGCGGGCTGTCCTCCTGGGCGCTGCCGGTCTGGGAGAGACCCCCTCCAGCTCCGCTCTCTTCCGTCACGTTGGAGGAGCCTGGGGTGGTGGAGCGGCTGATGGACTGGGATTCGGGGTCGCTTGCGGAGCCGCGTCGTTCGTCTAGGCCTGTCCCGTGCTGGGGGCCGTCATCCGGGAGCCGTCGCTCCTTGCCGTGCACGCGGGAGTGGACCACCATCTGATGGTAAGTCCTAAAGATGCGGCCGCAGTCGGGGCACTCGCTAGGTTTGTCCTTGGCGCCGTACTCGTAGCCCTGGCCCGGGCCGCAGTGGGGCCCAAAGTCCCGGTGGCCGTCAAAACCCCCGTCATCTTTGCTGGACGGGGCCGCGTTACCGCTCTTGGTTCCCTGCATGGCCTCCAGGTGCAGCTTCTGCTTGTGACTGTCAGGTGCCAGCAGCGAGTATTCGTGCTTGTCCTTGGCGAAGACCGCTCCGGCGTTCACCAGATCTTCCTCTTGGCCGTGCGGCCCGTGGTGCTGCTCCTTCGGCATGAAGGGTCGATCGAGGGTCATGCTCCGTCCCACGATCTGCCACGTCTGGTAGCTGTTGAGGGGGTCCATCTCCGCCACCTTGGCTGCGGCCTGCAGGCGTTCCATGCAGCTGGACTTTAAAGGGGGAACCAGGTTCAAGCAGCCCAGCAGAGAGCGCTTCTCTGCCTCCGCTAAGCCGTGGCCCAGGCCTCCCACCGGAGCCAGCAGCTTGCCCAGCATCTCCTTCTCCTTCATGGCGATCCCCGCCTTGGCGAGCATCTGGTGCTGCTCGGAAAGCCCCTTGTCGGGAGAGAGGAGGCCGCTCTGCAGGCAGGAGATGTAGCGGGAGTAGAGGCTGGCCTGTGCCTCCTGTGCCATGGTGTTCATGCTCAGGGACACCTCGGTGTCGCCCGGCGGCTTGCTCTTGATAGCCAGCTTGTTCAGGTGGACCTTCATGTGGTTCTTCAGGAACCAGGGCTCCTTGAAACGACGGCCGCAAATCTGACAGCAGTGCTCAAAGGAGTCCTTGTGCTTGCGCATGTGGCCCTTGAGGAACCAGGCCTGGCTGAAGATCTGACCGCATACCTCGCAGCGGAACTCGCTGGCGGGCTTCTCTCCCCCGAGGCCAGAGCCCTGGCCTGGAGCTGACTCGGCCGTGATGTGCGCCTTCTCCACGTGAGCGATGAGGTCTTCCTCCTGGGAGGCCGCAAACTCACACAACGTGCACTTGTAGGGCTTGTGAAGGATGCGGATGTGGCGGTCGAGCTCCTCGCGCTTCTTGAACTTCCCCTTGCAGAAGGTGCAGCGGAAGCCTGCCAGCGGGGCGGCTTGGTCATCCTGGGTTCCGGCAGGCTTCGGGGAGGGCGATGGCTGCGACGGGTTCTCGGTCACGGTGCCCAGGCCGGCCGGGGTGAGGAGGCTGCAGGCGGAGGTGGGCTGCGGCTGCTGTTGGCCCTGGAGGGGAAGGTGCTGGTGCTGCAGGGGTTGAGAGGGCTGCTTGGGGTCCGGTCGAGGCTGCAGGTGGCTGTTCCTCATCTGCTTGTCCCTCAGGATGGCCCTCTCCTCCAGCTCGTGCAGGAGCCGGTTCTCCTCGCGTACCCGCCCACGGCCCTTGCCCAGGTTGCCCAGCTTGTGGGTGCGCAGGTGTATTTTCAGGTTGCCCTTCTGCGCCGCCCGATGGTCGCAGTAGGGGCACTTGAAGGGCTTCTCGCCCGTGTGCGTGCGCATGTGGAGCGACAGGATGCTGTTGAAGCGGAAGCGCTTCCCACACAGGGGGCACGGGTACTTCCGGTTTTTGCGAGCGTCATCCTCGATGTCGTTCATCTGGGACATGATGCCCAGATTCTGCCCGTTGAGGAACTGCTGCAGGTCCACCCGGCCATTCAAGCCCAAGCCCGCCGTGGCGTCGATGTCACGGTTTAACTGGTTGGCCAGCAGTGCCATTTGGCTGCTGATCGGCTGGTTGGCAATGGAGGCGTGGCTCTTCTCGTCCAACGGGGCCGCGGCCTTCTCCTCTGGTATCGGCTGTCGGCTCTGGAGGTCCGGGAAGGCATGGCCAAGCTGGGCGGTAAGCTGATGCAGCTTCTGACTGATCGGGTAGCGGCCATTGAGAACAGAGCTGCTGAGGTGGGCGTCAGCCTCAGATACTGCCGAAGACACGCCAAGGCACAGACTCGATTCCTCCATCCTAGGGGTGCAAAGGCGAGGAGCAGGAAGACAAGAGAGAATGCGAATCCGAGTTATTAAAACACGAACCAAACACTAAATCAGATCTCCGTTAAAAAAGAAAAAAAGGAAACATATGAGGAACATACGCTCTAAGTGCTCTGAACAGCAACAAAGGCGCCGCGAGTCCCGGAATGTGGATTTTATTAAAATAAAACTTTTGGGGTGCGGCGGGGGGCTCGCAACGTGCGACTTTCATCCGATTTTTTCCGGGGGGAGAAAAGGAAAAAAAAAAAAAAAGTCAACAGTCACGTCACGTGCCTTTGCGAGATCAAATATAGCTCCTCGGTACCATCTCCACGGCTCCTCGGCGCTACAAAAAACCTCAGACTTCACAAAGGAGCACCAGATTGGCGTTTGAGTAGCGCCCGTGAAAAGCTAGGAGAAATAATTACAGACAAGAATAGCAGTTAAGTGACGAGTAGGAAACATTTTTTGAATTTACAAAGTACATCGCATGCCCTCACGCTGGGGGAGGCTGTCACTCCGGGAGCGATCGCAAACCATAATACAACTGCGAATGGCGTAATTGCACTGTAAACAGGCATAGCGGCACATAATTAAACAACTTCGGCCCAACCTATCAGAATGGCTCCAATTACATGCCTTAATGAAAGTGAGCGCCGGCAGTGTCATGAAGCTGGCGGCACACAACTATTACGATATTAACATCAGCACTTAAAAACGAGGGTTTCCTCAAGCACGCGCGCTCTCGTCCCAGCCCCGCACACTTGCCGAGGCTTAATATGCCCTGAAAGGCAGCCCGTTTTGATACGGATCGCTTCAGACACTCCTGTCCTCTCCGGAGGCTTCAAAGCACGAGAGAACAACAGGTGGATTGACTTATCAAAAAAGTTCAAACATCTATCTGACGTCCTCCACCAGCCGTCCGCCGGGGCCATGAAAGCGCGTGCGCCGCCGTCTCGGTCCGCGCCAACTCCCCCCCGCCCCTCCGCGGCGGGACCGAACAGGGCAACGGGTATCTGCGCGGGCAGCCGGCCGCAGAGGCTTGTGGGGAAGCGCCCCCGCCCCCCCGCCCCCCCGGCCCGGACCGGTCAAGCTTTGGAAACAACAAAATGAGTTTTGCTTCAGTCAACAAAAAATCGTATAATATCTGATTAAGCTGATTAGGGTGCTGCCTAGTAACAGCGTTGGGTCCCACAACACATGATTATAATCAGTCCTTAAAAAATACAAATTCCAGTGTGTTCGGCACTAAGCATTAAAGAGGAATATTGATTTTGTGGGCAAGGTGACCAGAGGCTGGGTGTCGGCCAGGGCCGCACGGCGCCGCAAGCCGCGTAGGTTTTAATCCCGCAGGAGTCTGGGCTTTGCCTCCTTTTCTTTCCTTTTCTCCCCCAGAAAAGATTAGAGAGTCGCTGCGTCCGTGCTTGGGGAAGTCTGAGCCGTCGTCGGCGATCGGGGTTTCTCTACTCTGCCTCGGGGCAACCTTTTACCCACTGCAGCACATGTCCGGGTCTGAGAACCACAGAGGAATTAGGAACGTTACATTATTTAGCTGCCGAGCACATGCTTTTATTTAAAGCGATTTAGGTAGCTTACTTTTGTCGCTGTTATTTTTCATGCAGCTGGATGTTTGACTCAAGCACTCAAAGCGAAGCACTCTGCCCGAGGGCGCAACACCTACAGCGCCCTCGACGGGATTCGATCTTACAACTTCCTCGGCCTGCTTCCACAGGCGTCGTTCTCCCTCGCGGGCCCAAGCGAACCGGGACCGCTGCCGGGTTCCCCAGGGAGCCTGCCCTGGGGGCCCTGGCCTGCCCTCCACCTCGGGCCACTGCGCGGAACGACTACGAGCTACTACGTGAGCACCGCGCTGCAGCCACGTACGAGCACGTGACCTCCTCCTTCACCGATGGGCTTCGCCATTTCTCCTTCTGACAACGTGCAAGCGAACGCGCATAAAGGCACAATTGTCAGTCGAGCCAATTATGCTCCGCACAGAGCGCGTATCTGCCTTTGCACTTGCTAAGCTAACCCACATGTACACCTCCACATGTGCATGCTGAAGCGATGAGTAACTATGAATCACTTACCAAATGGGAGGCATCTGACTGGGTTAAGGGTGAAAACTAACTGTACTCTGAGCAGCTTTAATCCCAAGATGGGAGCCGGTGTCGTACCATCGTGCTGGAACTAAATATCCGCTATGCCTGCGTATACGGAGAGTGTATAATAATATCCTATTTAAGTCTCTGCTAAGCAAACAAATGATGTAATACAAAGAAACTGGAGGTTATTACTAAAGCAGGAGGTATATGTTCTGTACTGTGCTGCTGCAGTTGTTATGAGTTATTTTCAATTAATGGCCCCTTCTGGATGGAATGCAATAAATTTTTATCAAGCGTCTCTCAATTTCTGTTTAAAAAAAGGCCTTTTGATGCCAGACTCCATACTTTAAATATAAGACATTCAAATCCCATAAAGCATAAAATGACCAAAGCAAGTGCACTTAAACAGAATGAATCACCCTGCATGCTTTTGAACAGAAGAGTACAAAGTCAGAAACATGGTTATTATGTTTTATATTCAGACCATGGCAGAAATGTGGATGAAATGCAGGAACGGTTATTCTGTTGCACAAAGAATCTCGCTCGGCGCTGAAAGGCTGCACATTCGCTGTACATGTCGCAGCTTTGCAATGTAGAAATGTGATTTAAATCTGTCATCGGGGAAAAAAGCAGATGAGACAGCAGATAAAGCGCAGAGTGACAATGAAAGGCAAATGTGCTTTATGATGCGCTTCCGCTATGCTGTGCGTCGGACTGCAGGATCGGATCGCCACCCGCGTTTAAGCCATTCCTTCCCCTCTGCCGGAGCCTCGCGTGGAAACCACTTGCGTACACACAGAGTGCAGGAGGAGATGCTGGTGGCTGTGTACAGTACACGTGCTACCCACAATGCCTTGCAGCTCTTGGCAAACCAGCACGTCTAGCACAATTAATGCAGAAACAATTGCAAATCCTTTGCATGGCTGTCGCCGTTGGTGATACAAATCTGTGACTCGAGTGAGCCGACAAGGGCCGCTTTCTCGATGGCTACCGGATCTTCGGCATCCTCTTAGTCGGGGGAAAATGGCTAAATCATTTGAAAGGAAAGGACAAGCGCGTTCGTTCAATGGCCACTCTTACTGCCCTGCTCTTAGTGATAAACACGCCTCTTCCAGTCTAGGCCTTTTAAGGCCACATGCAATCCGTCTGATCGCGAAAGACATTTTTTAATACGTTTGAGAGTCTATAATGTGCTGAAAGGACGGAACACGCGGTCAAGCTACCACTGTCCACAGCACTTCAATATCTGTGCCCGCAAAGAAAAAAAAAAGAAACGACAGAAGCAATATTCTCAGAACATTATCGGTTTAATACCGATAATTAGTCTTAAAGAAGCATAATTTGTTCGGTACAATAACAGAAGCCTTTTAAAGTGAACCCTTATCGCAGAAGAAACAAAGCAAAATGAGTCCTGCACACTTTCATCTGGATAATTCGGTCCCACCATCCCAGAAAGCAATTCATCTGATACTAAAGACGAATCTGATTAAAAAGCAGATAAATAAGAGAAAATCTCTGCAACTGATGTTGGTCCACTTGAGCAAACGCAGACGCAGGGCTGCGCGCACAGTCATTGGAGAGGCGAACGCTGCAACGGCGTGACATTTCATGCCCCGCAAAAAAGGATTAATTGCGAAAGAAAGGTTCTGCTCAGGTTGTTTCAACATAAAAGGGAACGGCCGAAACACTGAAAAACATAACACTTCTTTTTTAACCCTTCGTTTTGTCGTTTTTTTCTATTTCTTTTTTTTTTTTTTTTGCACGCTAAGCTCGTGCACGGAGGCCGGCAGCAGGCTAGCAGCACGGTGAAAGTGGTGCTTCCTACCTTCTCGGCAAGCAGATTCAACGGCTCCCCTTCCTGGGCCGGCGTGGACCGCGCAGACGAGGACGCCTGCCTCGGGGCTTCTCCCACACGTAGCCCTGGCCCGCGCGCGCACACATTCGTCCGAGCTCGCCCCTTCGAGGGGGGTACGAGCGCGCCTCTTTCCCCGCGCTCTGTCTACCTGTCACACATAGCATTTACCCAGCATCAACAATGCACTTTCATAAATACCACAGCGCAGAAGTAGTTTCTCAAAGCCGCTAGGACTTCCTATTACACTGTCACCGAGACGTTGCGGTAGTCTGCTTTACAGTTTGTGGTTAATATTCACCGTTTCCAGCAACGTGACACACAAACTGATTTTGCAAATTGTTCAGCAACCCACAGCCGAGGCGACCGGGATATGTTTAAACTCCCCGAGTGTGCACTGGCGTCGGTGTACGCGTACAGCAGGTGTACCTACAGCGTACACAGAAAAACAAGCAGGTCTCGAGTTCACAGAAGTGGGTTACTATCATTTGCAACTGTACTTTGTGCAGTTATATGTCGGCTCCAAAAAGCGCAAGGTTGCATAACTGACGCGCAATCCATCTGACACAAAAAAGGAGAGCGCCATGCTGCAAAGCTGACACAGTAGATAACTTTGACCCTTCAAAGTGACAAAAAAATAAAAAAATAAAAAAAACATTAATTATGCTTTACTTTGTCAATTTAGGCATTTATTGACCAGAAATTATTGACCAATTACAATGCAATACCTCATTAGTTGCTACAAAGAAAGTCATCATTATAAATAAATCAATCTTTATTTACTATGTGCACAACATTCAATCTTACCAGCTTCAAATCGTCCACAACACCCAGATGAACTAAATAAATGAGCACAACAATGTTCAAGCGACGAGAGCAACCAACCAGCGCGGGGTTTCCTACGCGAGGAAGAGGTACGAGAAGCGGTGGATCGTTGTTCTCTAACAACCGCTTGCAGCCATGAGGCAGAAAACAGCGGCTTGCATCCCGCGGCGGGAGCGGCGATGACGCCGATACGCTCCCATCCCCAAGGCCAAAAAGAGACGACGCCGAGGGCAGGGATCACTCATTTGGGCAGAGATAGTCGGCCTTCTTCAGAATTTGCCCAAAAATACCTGGACGACAGGCTGTGAAAAACGCACGAAAGCAGGAATATCACCGCGGCACGATGGCCTCCCCCCGCCCCGGGTCAGACAGGGTGTCTTTTAGTAGACTTAAGGGGACTGTCAACAGGTGGTTCATCTTTCAGCTCATCCCCACAGATGAGGAGGAGGCTGAAAAATACGCCTTTTCAACCCGCGTCTAGCGGGTGCCAGAGGGCCAGATGAATGGAAAACCGACCACATTCCCACAGAGCCCAGCGATGGCGGCCGTGCAACGTGGACAGCATTTACAAGCGCCTGCTGAACGCGGACGACGCGGTTCACACGAGGCTCGGCGTTCGACCGGACAGGGGCCAGAAAGGAAAGCTCATCTTTCGACACAGAAACGCACGCATGTACAAGGACCCGGGCTCTGCGGCGAAGGGGGCCGCTCCTTTCGTGACCCCCCACAATGGCCGCGGTCACGCCACTGATCACGCAGGCTTCCGCCGAGCCACTAAAGGCCGCGCAGACAATGATCGCGCTGTTGCCTCGCGCCGAGGGTCAACCGAGACGACGTCACTCGGAGCCACAGCCTGCGTGTCACTTCTACACGCTGTACAGCGAGAGACAAAGAGACAAACCACAAACAGAGAGAAAAACTGGCCTCTGGTTTCCTAGAGGTCAAACCGTGCATGAAAAGTCTGTGGTGTGATTGTTTTACTTTTTGTGTGACAAGAGAGGAGAGTGGAAAAAAAATAAACAGGACCTGTTTTTGTTCTTTAAAATGCACACAAAGTGTCCCAGTGTGCCCGCTCGTGTTTCTTCCCCCCCGTGTAGGCAAGACGAGTCCCGTTGGGAGCGGGACAACGGGCGCCATTGCAGGACGCTGCGGAGAGGTGGCTGGTTTGAACTCGGTGTCGATACAAGCCCGCTAACCAAATATGAGAAATAATTGCTGTTTTCTCCCGCTTGCGGTGCCGCTGCTCTTATGATACGCATAGCGGCTCGAGCGAGCGCATTGTTGTGACAGGTGGTAAAATCAAACCGGGACACCACGGCGACAGGGTTCAATTTAGTTTGCGAATCCTTTAATTGTTGCGCGGCTAATTAAAAAAAAGGGGAAAAAAGAACGTCTTTACACTCGTGACTATTTACCCGCGCTTGTATGCATACATCGAAAATTAAATTGTGCCTCCAAGCCATGCGAAGTACAGCGAAAAAGTCTGGTGCCACTTCAACACACTTACCAGCTTCTCACAAACGGTGTCATGTAGTTTCTAGTCTGCACTAAACAAATACGGGCCTAATTAAATATACTCATTATGAAAGGAAAGCCTCGCAATTGCTTTCCATTGTGCGGCCTTTATCTGAACAATTCTTCGGTGCCTTTGGAAAATATCTTTCTCCCGCACCGCGAGATAAGAAGTTCGAATAAACAGGTACGGCGGTGCCATATGCTCTTGAATGTCGAGAAGCTCTGTGCTAAATGGGCTTTATAAATATTGAACTACCGCATGTCTTTTTAATACCGGGATCTTAAATCTCCCCTGTTCCATCAGGGTGATAAACGCGCGTGCTAATCTCCACGGCCGCTCTGGAGAAACTAAGTTTGAGAGCCGCTCAGTCACTTGGTTATGCAACGTACAGTATGGCCAGCGCGCAGCTCGAAGACAGCACACATCCTGTTTAAGCCGGTAGCCAACCTTATCGCACGCATCAGGAAGTCGTGCTCGGCTGTGAGCAGCGCTCACATCTCAGCGGCGCGCGGCAGTACCTCTGAAGCCGCCGTAGAGGTCGCGGCCCCGGCCTGCCGATGGCGGCGGGCTGCAGACGGGCGGGGGCACGTGGGACACGGTGGATTTATTACGGTCTAATTGAGAGAGGAAATCGGGCCGGGTGGCCGTTCACATGGGACAAGGTGGGGGCCCCGGGGCTGAGACCAGGGGCTGTCTGTGGGGCTTTATCGGAAAAGGCCCATGCTGGTCCATCAGAGTGTCCCAGGATCGGATGCAGTTTCTGGGAGGTGCGTGTGGTGCCATTGGGGGGGTATGCGCGCCCCTTTAATCCATCACCATAGACCATTTAAAGATGGCTCGGTGCCGGTCGCACGTTTGGGGGCGAATGCAAAACAGAGCAGAACAAAAACGGCTCTGGGGTGACACTGAAGGCTTTTCAAGGGGAGAAGCGCATAGCTGCTTCCTTCGGCGTTGGCCCCTGGAACCCAACCAGCCCACCTGGGCCTCTTTTTATGGGAAACAAGGAGGCCACCTTGCAATTTTTCATTTCATAAATCACCATCCAATTTCAGTTCTCTGGTCTCTGCTTCACGAGTCCACCGTACAAGTGCGTGAGAGGGCTGAAACTGACCTTTATCGTTGCGTGTACAAAAAAAAAGGCCTCCCCCACAGCCCCGTCCCCCCAGTTCGGGACTCCGGGACCTGCGCCTCCAGGTGAGTCGGTGTCGAGCGTGCAGATGAATGCCGTACTAAATGTTTTAACACGTTTTAATAGAGACCGGCCCCCGCCCCCTTGCCGCCCCCTCTCTCTCTCTCTCTCTCTCTCACACACACACACACACACACACACGCACGAGTTAAATTGCAAATGTGTCAAGGGGGACGCGATGTTTGGCCAGCGGTGGGATCCCTCACGTCTCTCCGCACTCTCCTGTGGTCGGGCCGCCTGGCTCCGCGTCTGCATTCTTACCATTTTTCTGTGGCCTCCTGACCTTGACGATGATAACTTATTCATCCCCTTTCAGACAAAGTCGCTACAATGGATAGCAGCAGAATGTGCAGCAGGCGCAGGGAGGGGGGAGAGAAGTACAATGTCAAGGAGGTTTAATGAAAAATGACCCCCGCTTGCTATACCCACTGGATACCTCCCAGGGGGCTCCCTGTTTGGAGAGCAACACGCCGATTTTTCTTTAATTGTCTTTCCCCGTGACCTCGTGCTCCGTAATTACACGTCCTTCTCTCACGCCCGGCCAGGGGTTCGGTCAGCAGATGCCCGGGCCTTGTTAATGCCGACGCCCCAAAAACCAGCAGCTCTCCGCACCAGCAACGCGCCGAAGGCCGTGACCTGCATGGATCACTTCCTTGTAGGCGAAGGCGTAGCGCGCCAGTCGCTTGGCTCCCCGACACGTGCGTGCGGTTCGCGCTAGAGCGTGCGGGAGGGCTCGTCCGCAAAGCCTCGGGTCGTCTGCAGAAAAAAAAAACGGAACCCTCCGGAAAACGAACGCCAAACGGGAGATTCGAATTTAATGTTAAAGCCAGGATTTGCTCTCGCCGAATACACATTTAGGCCATTACCCAACGAGGAATGGTAATCGGCGCTCCGGCACCTGCCCTGCTCGGTGTACAAACACGAACGCACACAGACACGCAAGCGCGCACGCGAGCGCGCAGCCCAGCCCCGTCCTCTTTGTAATACCAGGCATTAAATCAGCGGCATCCTACAGCTGGGATCTCTCTCCGGAGAGAGCGCAGCCGCCGCAGCGAGACCCGCGGCACGACGCGGCGTCGCCGTCGCCTTTCGACGGGGCAGCGGCGAGTCCGAGACACCTGTCCCGCGGCACTCCCTCGCCCGCGGGGACTCTGCCGCCGCGACCCCGCCAACGCGGCCCCCGTGGGCAGCGGGGTTTAATCTTCCTGCCCCCGCCGTCTCCGCGGACCCTCCTCCCGCCACATCTCCCCTCCTGCATCTGATTAAGTTAACAATGTGCCGTTATTTGCATGCTGATTTCGCAGGCCCCTCTTTACAGCTGCTCCTAAAAGGCAGGCTCGCGCGCCGTAATGCGATAGCACAGCAGTCAGTAAATGCAATCTTTGTCAAGCCCAGGTGTGCTCTTGACTTCGCTCTAATTTGTTCCAAGCTATTTTTTTCTTGCCATCCTCGCAGCTTTTATAAGGTTCTATTATAATCAAATCTGGAGCAAAACCACTGTCTTTTTTTCTATTAATTATAGACTGAAACTGATGTGAATGTATTCAGAAAGCATCTTCAAAATAGGTCGGCATACGCTTTTCTATTCTTATCACATTTAAATGTCAACATGGTGAAAAGCTCTACAAATTAGTTCAGACAGACTTCAGCCCCCATTTAACATTTAAATCTCCGTTCTGTAAGCCAAAAGTATGATTTAAATCATTTTACACATACAAAAAAGACACTGTTATGACTTTCAGACTTCTCATTCTAACACAGATATTAATGCCAGCCTTCATCTGAGAAAATGGTTGTAAGAAAGCCGATATAATAAAAACAGAAACACCGCAATGACCGTGGCGAACCGCGCAGCCCTGCCCCGGCGTTTGGGTCGGCACATCGGCTGCGCAAACGGGAGGTTCGGTAGGGAACGCGTTTTCGAGGAGCCCGCCCTTAGGAAGACCGCGTCGGCTTGCGACGGGATCAGCGATGACCCGATGTTTCCGTCACAGGACCGCGGAGGAACCGCGACCCGATGCACTTGGACTCGGATCGGACCACCTCGCTTTGTCCCAACCCCCCCGCCCCAAAACGGCCCTTCCCCCATTCTCCTCCACATCCATCTCCCTGGGGAAAGCGGTGCAACAACTGCTTAGGAAACCTGAGGGTTTGGGCCAATTCCCAGAAGGAACTCTGTCACTGCAGCTTTCGCAAAGATGCATCATGTGGACGGCACCGGAGAACACCCAGCTGCAACAATAAGTAGTGAATAAAACTGTAAAGGCTCCTAGTTGTGTCGAGTAAAACACCTGCCGAGTCAGTAAATGTCAGCAATAATAAGAAAGGCGCAGAATGAGGCCCGCCGGCCTTATCAGCCCGAACGGAGCGGAGTCGAGGACACCCGGACAGCGCACGCGTGGCTGTGAGGGCCCTGGCTGGTGCGTTTAGCCGCATCGCTCTAGGCCGCCGCATTTCAGCCGCTCGCCCATCTGCGCGCAGCCCGCGGTGGACGCACGCCCCCATCTATCAGCCTAGTGAGAACAAAGTCACGGAAATATGCTAATAGGTCTTTTTTAAAGTAAATGTTCTATGAATTTGCCTTTTACCAGATAGTTGAAATGTCACAGCGTTATATATCCTTTTACTCACAGAGAGACCCCGAGGGGCTTAATTGACTATGGTTTAAGTGAGTTTAAATCAAGTGAAAGAACCAGATAAAGATGAATATAATTCATTACCAGATAAACAGAACCCAATGGCTCAAATCAAATTGGCAGGGACTGAAGATGTGAAAGTTAAAACACATTTGTTCAGGGCCTAATTATCCAAGGGAACTTTTCTCGGCGCCCCGTGGGCACTCCCGGCAGGCTTAGCACGCTGGGCATGGGTGCGCGCGCACGCGGGGGTGCGTCCGCGCAGTCAGAGAGCCCGACGCCACGTCGCGCCTCTCGACGGCCACGGAGAAGGGGAACTTTCCGGAGCGGGTCGCCCATCCCCTCGCCGTCCCTCCCAACTTGCGCGACGGAGCTGCATTGTGTTATACAACTGCCTGGCGATTTCAAATATTTATCAAACGGAGAGGAGAAGAGAGGCTTGCGGTCCCAGGGTAGTCATTTACCAATTATTTTGAGTACCTGCTGACAGGTATGTGTGGCAGGCTGCTAACTCCCTCTCTCAGTCCTGGGCGTGGACTCTCCCCCAGCAGGGGGTGTGGTGACACTCCGGGTGGAGCTGGGGGGTTGGGGGGGGCGCCCTCATTATTCGGCTCTGCTTCTTTGATTGCTGACGCTGCTGGGAGGGAAGGGAGGGAGGCAGCGAGCTAGCGAGCGAGAGGAGCGGAATCGGCCGCACGTCGTCGCTCAGACGGGGTGTCGGCAGCCCTTCAAGACCCCCGCGCGGGAAGAAAGCGACAAAACTAACAAACAAACTCAAAGGATGGAGAAAACACAGAGACACACACCTTTGGACAGCTCTCTGCAGCGGCAAGGGACAACACCTGCGATACTCCGCTCGCTGCTTGTCATCCTCCAGGCTCCCCTACGACGAGCCCGTCATTCCCAAGATGAAAAATGCCTGCCTCCGCTCCACACCGCTCTATAAACAAGTTACTACTGTTCTTTCTAACAGCCCACAAAATGTCAAAATACTCGCTTACATTCAAGGCCGACTTCAAACCAGACAGAATACCTAGGCCGGCAAGCGGTGTGCTTGTTTTTAGTGTGGTTAAGGATCCGTCCTTGAAAACCGTCCCAAAACTCTGCTGCGTAAGAGAGTAAGGGCGGAGGCAGACACGCAGCCGCTTCACCACAATAGGTGTTTGCTGCCGATGAAGTGCGATAAAGGCCGAACAGTGAACTGCAGCGTGTGTGCATGCGTGCGTGTGCGCTCTCAGGAACGCACGGAACACGATCCATCCAAAATAGGTCTCGGGGTGGTGGGTCGGGAGCCAAAAAAGCTTCCCCCCCCCTCCCCAGTGACTCGGGTCACACCAGGGTCACGGTGCGGCAGAAGCTTCAGAAGCGCAGAGCCGCTGCTCGTGCAGTAAAGGCGAGATGCGGACGAGAGAAAGAAGCGAGAGAGACGCAAGGAGACGTGGACCTCGGTCAAAGGCAACAAAGGCCATCGGAATACAGATATTTGTTTGTAATCGTCGGGGGGGGGGAAACGGAGTATAAAATCAATGCCCCCTGTGTGCTGTAATGAAGTGCAAGGTGCGCAGCAGCCAAGGAGCTGTTCGCATCATGACCGAGTGCTCTTTCCCTCTTTCTTGCTTCTGCATTACACCGCTGTTCGACGCAATTAAAACTCCAGATTTCTCACAGAGGTCTCTGGGTCCAGCGAAGCCGCCATCTTGTCGCAAATGACAAATGATGTCAGCTTTGCAGGCAGCGGCTGATTTGTTTTCTGAACGGAGGCCAGGTTCCTGCCAGCCCCCCCCCCACCCCCCCACAGCTGCAGCAGCTCCTCGGGATTTACAGGAGATCATTTACACAGGCGGGGGCTGCCGGAGCATCGGGACGTTTAACGGTCCAACAGAGGGATCGCTTCTGCACGGCCGTGGCCGGCGGGGCCTTTTGTAGCGGTTCCGTGTACCGGAACCCCGCCCGGATGTTGAACCTGAAGCCCCTCGCTGACCCGGCCCATGTTGCGTGACTGTATCTACTGTACACAATCGAGCGATAATTAAAAACCCCGCACCATGTCTAAATCCTCCACGGGAACTGTCGAGCATCCCGGGCTGAGAAAACACCCGCGCCCTTACGACGGGAATGGAGTCAGAATGACAGGGCCAAATTGAAACATTAGGAAACGTTTGGCGACGTACAGCAGTGCGTAAATATATTCTTTCGATCTTTAATTAAAATAGTGCCCACCTCTGCAGAGAAGCATACAGTATTAATGTGACCCAGTTCACACACGCTGCTCAAGCCGTACGATTGAATGGCAGACACGAGTCTTCAAACAAAATTTGTAAACTTGAACCATAATATGGTAATTGGGACAAGTCATACGTCCTTCTGTGCATTTTGGGATCTGACATTAATTCATTTGGATAATACCACAAAATCATAACTGGGAAAAAAGAAGAAAAGAAGAGGAAAAAAAGATATTTGAAAGAGAAAAACTCATGAGGGAATATTTGATGAATCCAGGTCTTAAGGGTGTTCCACTGAGTAAAATAAGGTTGAACCTCAATAGGATCAGCATCCAGGGCAAAACTGTAGGAAAAGTGGAGAGCTGACGGAGAAAATGATCTGTAATTAGGACAAACAGCACCAAAAGCAAGTTCGGAGATAATTGTTTTGGAGGGATATGTGACTTGACGTGAACAAAAAAATTCCAGGCAGGGAAAAGCGGGATGGGGTGGGAACGGAGAGGGAGGGGAAACGTCACTGGAATTAAAAACGCCCCAAACAATGACGGCCCACAGAGCGAAGCTCGATCCATCATAAGACCAGCCATTAGGAACAAGTGTCCCAAACATGCTTATCGCCTCACACATCTCCTCACAAAGGAGCCCATTGTTGGTGTCTTTCACAACACGGCCCTTTGATGCATTCTCGTAAACTTGTATGGCGCAGGGGAAGAAGAAGCAGGAAAAGCGGACATGTAAAAGCCCGGATAATTCATAAGCGGAGAGTCCATGACGGGACAGTCGGAGGACGCCCGGAGTCACATGGTGAGGTTTTGGGAACGCGCCCCATGTTGGGGGACAGACGAGTGGCCACGTCGCGCGCGGTCTTTGCGCTGAAGTCTCAGCTTGTGGATGCCCTTGGCTTTCTATCATTCACACTGCTTCTACCTGCCATTTCCTTTACTTGCTGCATCCTGATTGGCTCGTGCCGCATTTCAGTGTGGTGACCAGTTCTCCCTCCCTAGGTTGTGCTCTCTCTCACACACACACACACACACGGTTCACAACAGCAACCTGTCTAAATAATAAGCACACTTGTTGTTTTCCTACTTGTATTTGGGATTTACACTGACTCCCAGTTTGACACAATAAATTATTCCTACCTTCACCCCAAATGAAGCTCGAAATAACATATTAAAACATAACCTTTTTTTACTATTTTGTTTATTATTTATTTGTTGTTTTTTGCGGATATCCCCACAACATATATGTTTTTGGGGTTTACTAGCATTGTAGAGAATGTTCTTCAAAAATGTCCCCTCAAGGTAAAGGATGCCAAACACACACTTTCACACAGATACACACACAGCTTAATGTAATTTGTTTTCTCGGGCCACTGTCATGTGACGCAGCCATTCTTTCAGGTCTCTGAAGCAGTGTAATGTTTGTGTTTCGGCGGTGTTTGAGCCCAGGGCTAAAAATACACACACACACACACACACACACACACACAGAGCGCAGCGATGAGGGGCGCATTTGTTCTTCAGCATGGTTTTAGCTCTTCAGCTTCTGCAGCCCGGGCCAGCGCTTCCCTCTGAGCTCACGGACACATGAATTCCCTGCCATTGCTTTAGCAACTCCGCACCGCATTCCACTTATTTCTTCGACTCACTGTATCTCTCAGATGCTCCGCGTTTCTCTTCTTGGGAGAAAAGAACAAATTGCAAGTGTGGAAAAAAGTTCTGACAGTCAAGTTTTGCAATTATAAAAAGTTTCAAAATAATTCTTATTCAATAGGAATAGTAATTCATATTCAACGCAAGTGTTCTGTACCCAATCAACAACATACGGATCATACGCTTGATAAAAAAAGGTTAATCAGCAGTTAATCGGTAAATTAATAACTTGTTATTTTCTTCATAAAACCATTAATAATGTGTTATTAATATTTCATGTTGATGGGTTTTTTGGAGACCGAGCAATAAGATGGCTAATGTGTATTAATCATGCTTTGTTAAAGATAAATTCATTCATGTTTATCAATACAACCTCGGAGAAAACATTACTCTTTACATTATTAAAAAGTTATTAATAAACTATGTATCAACAAGGCACTAAGAGACAGGAGTGACAGTCCGGGGATTTGCGTCCGCAGCCACCGCGGCGCCCAGGGCAAAAGTTCATTACCATTTCTGATGGAGAGCAATGGCGGTGGGAGCAGTGAAGAGTGACTGCATGCGGGGTTATGGGGTGTTGGGGGGGCAAATACCATATGTAATGTGTTTTTTTTTTTCTCTTTTTAGCAAATTACACTGCCGATTTGTTAATCAAAGCAAAATAAATATTGCTCTTCGTTCGCTCTATTTACTGAATGAACATAAAACGAACATAATTTTCCCCAAATACTCTTCCCAGCTAAAATGTAATTAAATTGTGCCTTTGGTGAAACCATGCGGTTGTACTCCAATTAGTTGTATTTTATCATTAGATGAACGGGTCCGGGCTCGCCGACGGCACCGCGCTGGCCCCCAACATGGCGATGCGATGCTGGATGTCCTGCAAGGGGGCGTCTCTCACGAACAGGCTTTGCTGCTCAAGGAGGTCTGACTCCCCACCCTCTGTACGCCAGGGAAGGAGACCCTCGCGTCCAAATGAGCAGACCCTTTTTCTCACGCACCGCCTATATCCAAACCGTACGCAACATTAAGGAAAACATAAAAATACGTGTAAAATATGGGGGGAGCCACACGAGCTTCACGCGTAAACAGCTGTGTTCCCGAAAGCGCTCACTCTTTTGTTACCTGAGCAGAACTGTTTTTCACAAAGGGCCAAAATAGATTTTTCCAGCAAAACGCTGTGCAGGCCATCCATCCACCTGTCGATATCTCTCTTCCCCAGTTCACCTTATAGGAATATTCAATATATCTACATTCAATGGCTATCAAGTGGAAGGCTGTCAATAAAAAAATATGAAAAACATGGCGGCCTGGGGCTTCAGCAAAATTAAATATTTGACACGAATCACAAATCAAAATCACGTACAGGCTGCAGCTTCTTCTGTCCTGGCCTAACGGTTCCTGGATGGAGCAACGGCCCTGCGCACAAGGGTCACTGGAGGTCTGCTTTGAGGTGACTGGTGATCTGGTTCTCACCGAGTGGCTGTGGGCTGACGGAGGGGGAGACGGGGTGAGGAGCCACCGAGCAGTCCGTCGCGTTGAGGACATCTGCTGAAGCTCAGCACACGCACAAACATGCCTTATATATGTGAATGAGTGGTGGTGGTGGTGGGGGGGTGATACAGAAAGCGAGTCTTTGGGATACGGACGCTCCTGAGGGGATCAGCTCACGCGGCACTTTCTCAGAACATAAAACCCGAAAGCTTCCCCTGAAAGCTGACATTTAAATAAGAAATAAACACGGGCACAAACAAAGCAAAGAATAATACATAAGGAAGAGCGCAAACTCGGTGGAAACGCAGCTCGTTCGCCCCGGCCCAGTCTTCCCTGCAGCCGAACCAAGGAGAGGGAGACAGAGAAAGAGAGAGAGAGGAGAGAGAGACACATAGAGAGAGAGCAGGAGATCCATTTTGTGTTCAGTTAAACACTGATTTCATCATCCGGGGTAAAACACATAACTTAAAAACGAAATCAAATATTAAAAATGACAGCCTATATGAGTGCGGTGAGTGAGCCGGGGTCACGGAGGGAGGGGGTAGCGGGCAGGTTGTCAGGCGCTATCTGTCAGAGTGAATTAGAAACAATCAGGGGAGACTGAGAGGGAAGGTGATTGTTATTAAGCAGCGGGGCTGCGCGCAAGCCGCCCAGATGTGGCCATGCATATAAAGAACAGGAAATCAGCGGTTTAATTCAGGAAGCGGCAGCGCGCCGGCCCGGCGCGAGGAATAAAAGTCCTCTGTCGCTAATAAGCTGGAAGTTACTTTGATAACGGGCAGGGCCGGGCGTCGGGAATAATGCGCGTTCCCTGTCACCAGAACCTCAACGCTAATATCTCAGGGGCATAACGGAAAGGGATGAATCGGGTCTGGACTGCAGATAAGTCGACCTCAGCACAGAGAGGGACAAGCCCATATATCAATTACCCTCCAGATTACAAGGAGATGATTCGGCGCAGCCGCTACAACCCCCGCACGGGCGGATTCGGCGCTGCCGTAGCCGGAATCGCCTCCCCCCAGGCCCCCCTGCTCGGCCCCGACCCCCCAGCTTCCTCTCCGTCGCTTGCTGGGCGCCTGAGGACGACCCGGGGCCTCCGTCAAGCTGTGCCCGGGGAGGTGAGACTTGCGGGAGGTTTCGAGGGCCGAGGGGGGCATCGAGCCGGTCTGACGGGGCTCGGGGACGGCTCTGTTGTGTTCAAGCGTTATGGACAAACAGCAGGAAGATGGGGTCCTGCACGCATGATCTCTGCCCGACCAAATGTTTCCACAGGAAGTGAAACACGACACACCAAAGTGTGTTATTAAAGCACGGCTGGTAGGTAACGCTCGGTATAATAAGATGCTGCTTCCACCAGAGGTTTACACACAAACCACAACTTTTACTGTGGAAACAGTGAAGCAGCTGATACTTTTCAGCGAGGAACGCGGCTTCAGAAATAATTTACGGTAAATATGTAACTTGTGGCATCCATTATACAAACATAAAACTGCAGCCCAGGAGAAGCAGGAATGAACTCCTCTGCAACTTTTGGCACGATTTGCTGCGGCTGCCGCGTTCCACTGCTTGGTTTGTTAGACGTCATCAGCCTTGCAGAACAGTTGCCATTTGCGAATGAGGCCGGCTGTCACTGTCACCGCGGCGCTCAGTCGGCAGTGGGACGGACTTGATCACCATTGTCTTGCTCGACATTAACAGAATAATTGTTTCGATATTACTGTGTCTCTTTGATAGATCCAAATTTAAATGAAGGCAAAATGGTTTTTAATCTTCTGTTTTGAAAAAATGCGCCCCGTACTCTGAGAAGCCGGCGTGTTTGCGTCCAGTTTCAGCTGTTAGCACCGTTCTGCTCCGCAAGTCATGACTCACAGGGAGTCGGGTTAATCGCTTAAGTGTCCCTGTGGACATTATCGCATATTCCCTGGAGGCAGAACAACAGATTGCTATCGTGGCCAGGGAGAGCGAGAGGGCCGGGTGCTGGGCGAAACCTCCTCGGGTCTCGCTGCAGGGAGAGAGAGCGCGGGCGGGACCGAGAGATAGAGCGAAGACGTGAGAGTGAGACAGGCACGGTGCGTGGCGTGCGGCTTCCTCCTTCCAGGACACGGCTAAGATTTCAGCGCGATTAGATTGCGAAGGATATGGAGATGTTCTGTGAGAGCATTAGCAATTAATCACATTGCAGTCCAGGATTAGCACTTTCGCTGTCTGGCCCTGGGTTGCTAAACCTTTCATCGCTCCAACAGCACACTCACGTTTTCCTTTAATCGCTATTTGTGCTTGGCATTAATATTTACAGTGTTACGATCGCCTCCTGCTGCGAGCTCCCGCGCCCGACGACCGCGCGCCGCACGTCGGTCCATTGGCGAAAGCGTCAAAGTTGGCTTTGCGGAGGTGGCCCTGCGCTGCACATTCGGAGCCATAAAGGCTGCACAGCCTACAGTCAAAGCCGCTCTTTTTTCATTTTTGGACCATGAATAAATTTAGTCTGTCCCGGACATGAAAATGTCAAATACCTAAAATACACCGAGGCTAAATAGCATATAAATGTTTAATGCTTGTGCTGCTATTTTCATATCTACCCCTGTCTGCCAACATCTGTTGTAGTCACTCTGACTGGAAATCCATCATGCGCACGTGTCGCACGAGCAGGTCCCGCTATCTGGTCCTCTGGTCCTGCTCCGCACTCTCCCACCTGGACCTCGGTGCTCCACTCGGCAGCCACATAAACACACGCAGGACAAAATGATGCAATTTGCCCTTGAAAGGGCCCAGCTGCTCGCACGATCCTCAGACGGGGGTCCCCAACGCTACGCGTGTGATGTGCGCCTTGTGTCTTCCTGCCTTTGTTAGAGCTACCACGTTGCTGTCATCTACTGATGTGACACAAATCAGGAGATGTTTAGAACTGCAACACTGAACAGTAGCTGAGATACGGCTGCGGCCGTGAGTTACGCCACCTGTAGTGCCGGTGTCTTTGCGGGATCGCGATATTGTAACGGACAGATGAACAACAGAATGGCGGCCCTTACCTTAACACACCAGCAGCATACCTGTCCCAGGCCGGCAGTCGGGGTACAATAAGCGCAGCTGAGGGTTAGGGGTTGGGAGGAGGCTCTCTGGTGACGGCCGGGTGCTGCTCTCTGGGTTCCTGTCATCAAAAAATGGAGGAAAGAGGGAGATGGGGGGGGGGGGTCGGTCAGAGAAATGATGTCAAGAGAAACATAACAAATTCACTGAATCTCAGAGATACGCAGAGGTCAAGGAAACCCGTCTGGAAAGGTTAAAGAGGAAACAGGAGACCGGCAGTGCGGTGCGGTGAAAATCTATCCCCAAAAGCGAGGCCGCGGCCGACGCGCCGCAGACAAGAAGCTAAATACTGTGCCTCACCCCGGGATCTTTCATTTTCATCGGATCAATAAGGGCTTGTATTTGTCAGGATCCCGAGCAGCTGCCACTTCTGACAGCCTCCACTTCGTTTTCTCACCCCTTCCCACGCCGCATCAGGCCCTCGACCGTGAAGGAGGAGCAGATCTTCCGATGCGGCCCCTCCCCCTGTGCCTTTACAGAAAAGGCGGTCCGACGGGTTCCCGGCCACATTCACAGGTGAACGGCACATCACCCGGGACAGCGGTTGTGCTTAACATCCCTTCCTTTAATCGTTCTGTCTAACCAGACCTTTCTTACAAGTGCTGCTTCGCAGAATAAAAAGAACTAAAACAGTTCCATCTCTAATCGTCTGTTCAACAATATTTGCTATCAGGCATTTTAAATAGATTATCACTGGTCCATCTGTGTTATTATTGATTTATAAGGCTGTGAGCTGCCTGGGAAAGGGAAGTTTCTCACTACAGCACTGGGTGTGCGCTGAAAACACGGGCGCAGGAGAGACGCGCGCAGGTTTCCTTTCGCTCCGCAGCTCGGTGAACCCGGCCCAAAGCACCAAGGTAGAGGAAATCGAGGAAATCGAGGAAATTGAGGGAAAAGGGACGCGCTTCATTCCTCCTAACCACAACTTGCATGAATGCGTAATTTTGTCTTCACAACAAGAGGGATGGAAATAAATGAAGGCACGCGCGCACGCGCGCACACAAACACAAACACAAAAAGCAATGCCATTAACATATGAATACTGTATGCAAATGGTTAGCTCGAGCAGATGTTGGTGCATTTAATTGACCTATATGTGAAACGCATCCAAACCTTAAACGGCGTGGTGGCGATGGGCAGCAGCTAGGCTCATGGGTGGTGGGGAATCTAACCGTCACCGGGGAGGGGGGAGAGACCTGGGCTGGGCTGGGCTGGGGGGGCTTGGGGTCGGAAGGTGCCCAAACAAGGTCGGCATCACCATCACTCCTCTGTCACCCTCACTTGCCTCACTCAGATGACATCATCATGCTGGTGATGTAAATCGATCACTTGCTGGCGTGTTGCTGGGGGGTGGGGGGGCTGCAGTCTGCTGTGGGTTATGCGGTGCGGCCCAGATTTACACCTCCTTCATCTCTCTCCTCTCCTCCTCTTCTCATTCTTCCTGTTCCCGTCCCCCTTCCATCTCTCTCTCTCTCTCTCTCTCTCTCTCTCTCTCTCTCTCTCTCTCTCTCTGTCCCTCTCCCTCTCACTCTCTGTCTCCATGGCGGAAACGACACCCATCTTAAGCTGAAATGTTTGCATGAGTGAACCATGAGAAACACAGATGCTATTTTAATCTGAGGGCCTTGCCATCACCTCCCCCACCACGTGCCCCTCCCCACACCCCCCCGATCCCCGCTTGCTCCCTCTCCTCGGGAATGTCATTAAATTGTATTAAACAGCCTTTTGTCCAGGGGGCAAGGACCACCCGATATATGATAATGCTTTAATGCCCCCGTGTTCCAGCCAGCGAGCTGAAACACGCTGGGGGTCGGCTGCGGCTGCGACGGTGGTCAGAAGCACAGGGGAGCGTCGGCCGTGCGCATGGCTCACTAACAACTGTGACACATACTAATAGAAACATACCTAATAAATTATAAGCTTTCGGGGCCTGGCATGCATGCTGACATTTCCCCCCACCACCCCCTCCTGCGGTGCAGGCAGGACAATTTCTTTATTTCTTTCTTTTTTTTTTTTTTTTTTTTTTTTTGCTGCACCAGGGCCAAATTGCATCACACGGAGATGCCAGCAGATTAGCATAAAAATTAACACTTAAAATTTCATCTTATTGTCAACCCATCTCCTTCTCCTGCTGCCACACAACAATCAATTCCTCTTATAAATCTGATTAGATTTCATGACACTTATTATTCTGGGCATGCCTGTACACAGCCTTCTCAGGCTTGAAGACTATTTGTTTAAATAGAATTAAGAAGCAGATAAATCTATAGGTGTTTCTCCCTCACTCCTCGCTCTTGTTGCCTCTTTCTGTCTCTCGCGCTCAGGTCGTCCCCGCGTCCGCCTCTCGCCCGCACCGGCACATCAGCGACCGATCGCCGGCGACATTGAACATACAAGGAGAGAAGGAAAAAAAAAAAAATTGTTTTGCATTTCGATTTATTATTTACAAATTCGTCTGGCCTGTCCTGGTACTCACTTGGAGCAAGGGGGCACACTTCTCCGCGCCGCGCGTAAAAGACGGGACGGGGAAAGCGGCGTGCGGAAGAAACGCAACCCCGACCGTCCCTAAACAAAATGTGATATGTGCGTTTGGTTGGATGCCTTCAACAGTCGTCCGGGCTGCGGACCGCTGTGCGAAAGCAAGGAGAAGCCTCTTCGTGTTTACTCTTAAGACAGCGCTGGAAACGGGAATGAATAAATAAATGTAATTCCTTTTATTAATGTTGAACATCAGTCAGCCGTTCAGAATTACGTCTGCAATCATCCCAAGGTCTTCTTTGATTAAGAAACAAAAAATCGATGCAGAATTTAATTATGTGCTGTTACAATCGTACGGTTCTCCGTATCGGGTCCGGTAATCTCATAAGCAACAACGCCGAACGCCAGCGTGGCAAGTACATCCTTACTTGGGCCTGGTTATCCCTGCAGAGTAAATAATACCTCCATCCGGCACTTCGCGGCGGCGCGCTCGACGACGGCCTCAAAGCAACTGTGGGAAAATCTTATCTTCCTTGGAACAAGGCCTTGGAAGACTTCAGGCCTTCAACTGTGAAATACTTGTCAGTATACTACTTTTAAAAACACTGTACAAGTGATAAAAACCAAAAAGCACGCTTGGGTGGCTTGTGGGATTTCTTTTTCTGTTTAGACAAATGGCATTTCATCGCATCCAGATGTCTTTAAGCACAGTTTATCCGCTATTCACCCTCCCTGCCTGCCAGCTCTGAAAAATTGAAAAGAAAAAAATGTCTCTAAACATGTATTTGTAACCCAATTCCTCCATGGACCTTAAAATTGCAGAACAGA
This sequence comes from Heterotis niloticus, assembly GCA_018136845.1. NCBI lineage: Eukaryota > Metazoa > Chordata > Actinopteri > Osteoglossiformes > Osteoglossidae > Heterotis > Heterotis niloticus. The sequence goes on from CM030904.1 coordinate 1,139,258, forward strand.
AGTATTTCATGCATCCTACACGAGTCAATTTTAAGGTGAGTTAATGTTAATCAGAAACAAAGGTTAGAGCTGTGGGTGTAATGCGATTAGCTGGAGATGGTGGCTCCGTGTTAGATGTGCACACCCAGGGCCCGGGACAGAGAGGCAGGAGAGCGGCCCCGCAACGCCCCCCACGCAAGACCCTGACCGACGGGGTCCCGCGTGCTGCCCGGGTGCGAGAGAGAGAGAGAGAGAGAGAGAGAGAGAGAGGAGCGCTGCAGACAGGGGAACGTCTGAAGTTTTAAGTGGATAACAACAGCTCCTGCTATGCAGCCACAGAGGCACAGAATAATTTAAACCAGCTAACCCCCCTATTCTTATGTTAACAGGGCAAAATGAAACTGGCCACCCAGCAGTGCAAACCTACGTCTGAGCTTTAGGAAAATAATCTACTTTCTTTCATTCTTCCGCCCATCTGATATACAGTAACATGTGGCTGCTGGGGAAAAAAAGCACAAGTGAGGGCTCCGAACCGGTGCCCCCGCTGCATATCCGCGCAGCTTTTCTGCATATTCCTTTTCAGGCACTTTAGCAATAATAAACTAGTTAGATGAGCCGACTTCTTTCCGTAACGCAGCACAATAGCGAGCGGAATTTGAAAGTCTTTAAATTCAGAGTAAACACTGAGGCCTTTGTTGCTTGTAAAGCCTTCCTTTTCATTTTTTTGTTCTTGTCCTGGCCTATTTTGTTTCGCGTTAAAACAACACATCCTCTTGTGCGGTGCCAGCGTACGCCTTACTATTTTATAGGTTAAATCCCGCCGTACAGAGAGCAGCGTTTTGTACTGCCGTTTTATTTTTACGAGTGCACATAATTAACACAGCATGGCCTATCTGTGGCCGTCGGAGCCGAGGCCTCTGTTTAAACAACTTATTGTGAAATGTTTGCCTTCTCAGCGTTCGGAGCCCACACACAGATTATTGTTTCATACTTCTTTAGAACATTCTGAAAAGTTTACGTACGGGGCGACTGTTTTCCGAGAGGCTTTTCTGGGATGAATCACTCTGTCAGACCGGCTGAAGCGTATTTACATTAAGGAACCCGGCAGCATTAAATCCATACCGTGCGTTCACGGTGGCGCACCGACTGCACCCACGCGATCGTGCGCGTGTGGCGAGGTGAAACTTGCCATTAAAGTGTACGTTAATGGGGGGCTTTCATTTTGGCTGAGCCAAACAAGTTCCCGTCCCCCTGTAGCGGACCGAAGCGACGCGGCCGCCTCCCTCGTGACTCTCTAACCGGTCCACCAACGGTGTGTCGCGGCGGCGCCAAAGTGAAGCCCCGTCCCGTCGGGCGGCAGTTTAAGGGCGACTTTCATGGAAAGGCTCGTGCTGCAGATTCAGGACTGACGGTGATTTACAGTGCGGAAGAGAACGCTTGGAAGACTGAGGAGCAGATGTTTTTCTTTTTTTACCGCTGCTCCTTAGCTGATGATGGACCACCATCTCCCTCCATCTCCATAAGGAACTGCAGAGCAGAGACACCAGGCAGCTTGCGTGTCTGTCACACGCAGAGATCATCCATGATGTCTGGTGCCTGCAGACAGGCCTCGAGTGCAGAAATGCTCGCCCGGACCTCAGCTTTTCAAGCCCTTGCCCTCTCCGTGCCAGCCCGACCCTTTTCTTGGCCGATGCCGAGCTGCCCGTGGGAAGCGCGCTCAGGTCGAGGCCGGGGGACGACCCCCTCGGTGGCGACCGCAACAGCTGCAGTGACTGCGGCGCCCGTCCTATGTTGTGCACATGGGGACTCTCAGTCCTCTTCTGTCCTCTTTTGATTAAGAAAAGGAAATGATTTCAGTTAAATGGTATCCTGCCCCCCCACCTCACACATTACTGTCCTCACGCACAGCCCCAACCCCCACAGAGCTGGTTGATGTATTTATTAAGTGCTGTTAGATATTTCACCACTTGCCGCCCTGGCCATAATCCCAACAAACTGCCCCTTTCTACTACAGCTATCCAAATAGCTCCACTGTAAAATACGCTCAACATCATCCAAGGCGTAAACAACTCGCTGGCGGAGCGCACAAGGTAAACAAGATGGATGTGTCCCGATTATTTTAAACAACGTTACTGAGGGCGAAGAAAAGTCCAGGCTGAAGCTAAACAAAAACGGCACCACGGCTTCCATCTGCTTTCTGAGTTTTCGGCAGCTCTGGTGTCCTGCATTGGCGGGGAAGGGGGGCCACGCGAATCCCAAGGCCAGTTTGCTTGTAATTGAGAAAGCAGAAGACCACCCTAACCTGCAGTGTCTGACTGCAGTGCATGGGCGGCTCAAGGCCACTTCCAGTGTCTGTAGTATCTGTCAGCCGCGTGCATCACGGCCCGAGAGTCGCAGTAAGTCTTTCGGGGGTACTATGCTTCGTGGCCAGCAGGGGGTGTAGCGGCTAAAGCTGTTGCGCCCTTGAGAAAAGCTGATTTATTGAGCGGTAAAGTGACTGCTAGTCGAAGGCATCGGGAAAGAAAATAAATGTATTTTAAAGCAAAATAAGAGTCCCCCCCCCCCCCCAATGACCTTTTTTTGTAGGTACACTCTCTCACCTGATCTGCACACCCACCCCAGTTGGTCCTTTCTCTCACCCCCCAAACCCCCCCAGACCCTGTGGGGGACTCATCCTTCCCCCAGTTCAAGTGAGACAAAGTGTGCGTGAGGACCAAGCGCTTCCTCTCTGGTGGGAAAACAGATCGAAGGAAAACACCTGAGGGCCGCCCAACTGCTGGGCCATCGGTGCTGAAAGAGGACCCACCCAGAGGGTTGGATCCGACACCCACCGTTCTCACCGTGTCCCACTATGCAGTTTGTGACTTTTGCCGCGTGCGGTACGGCCAAGGCCGGCACCTGGGCAAACGCTGCGTGTTGTCGGCTGCTCACTGCTGCTGGACCGCGACGGCCGATTCCCTCAAAGCCCCTCAGGAAGGTAAACTGAAGCCGAGCGCCGCAATACTCGTTCCTCTCTGTGTTACTCCACGCTGGACAACAATGAGTATCAGCAGTCCATAGCTCCCAAGAAACCGTGCAATGCGGTAAACAAATCGACAGACCGACCCTGTAGTTCAGGAGCACTCGCACATCCAAATGGCCCAAATCGCAGCCCCTCCACCTACCTCCCCCCCCCCCCCCCTTCGGAGCTCCATCGATTCCACTTGGCTCCAATGCGCTCTATGTGGTGTCGCTCAGACCCTCTCAATTTTTAATCACTCCTCATCTGAGTCTGCCCCCCCCCCCCCCCCCCCCCCTCACACCCCACCCCCCCCCCCC
>CM030904.1:2422851-2630351 GCA_018136845.1 Heterotis niloticus
ACACCTGCAGCGAGGCAATGGGTCGCCCCCCCCCCCATCTTTTTCGCTTTATTTTTAATTTATTAATATTGTTGTTGTCCAGCACGTTTGCAGTGTGTGCGGACGGCGCATCACCGCCTTGCTGTATTTTAACTACATTTACTGCCAATTGCAGGTTCCCCTATTATTATTATTATTATTATTATTATTATTATTATTATTATTATTATGTAACGTTCCTCCAATTTGGTAACGTCAGGGCGCTACGTACCAGCTTGTCATGGTAAAAAAACGGTACATTCAGGTCTCCGCTACAGCAAATTTTCTCCAAATTTTCGTGAAACATTTTTTTTTATTATTATTTTAAATTAGACATAGAGAACCAAGACGATGTTTTTTTTCCTTCTTCCACAAAATAAATTCTGATTCGAGTTGAGCTACCGTGTCAACATTTAATCGTTATTTTTATTACCCCCCCCTCCTTTATGTGAAGTTATGAATCGGGCATCGAAGTGCGGGTCGTCGTTTTGCAGGGAGCGGTTCGGGTGCGAGAACGACCGCATTAACAATGCGGGGCGGAAGTGGAGCCCTCTAGCGGGCAGACGGGAGGAGCACGACGCAAGTGCCGTGGCGGCCATCAGGGCCTTGGGGCTGAGGAGGTGACCGTGTGCCCCCCCCCCAGGTTCCCAAGCAGGGGGAGGGAGCTGTTTTACACACCACCTGGTTCCAATATTGACTAAAAACGGCGCTGCGTACAGCAAATAAAAATAATGACGCTTTATTATTTATTGTTGAATAAAAGCAAAGCACAAGAGAGCCTTAATGTGGTGATGTTTGTAAGTGGCTCAGCAATGGGAGCCATAATTATAATTACATCTTCAGCGATATCACCGTTTTAGGCCCAATTCCGGTCGCCGCTTAGTCTGCACTGCCATTCCCTTCTTTTGCACTTTAATATCCATAGCGGCCGGTGCACCTCGCTGCTCAGCAAGCGTCACTTCCGTCGACCCTCCGTGTAAATACGGAACGGAGTCAGTAAAACCGAGCAAAATCCTCACTTCTGTTTGCCCAATTATTAATACGGTTAATTTTCCCCCGTTTCATAATTACAGTAATATTAAAGCCACGCGACTCTATAGCCCGTATGGGCCTTAATTCTGATAAGTCGCGATTATAATTAGCTTCCAGCCAACGATTAAGTAGATGTGAACTTTCCTTTGCTGCTTTTGTCCAGTTTAATGTCCTTTGAAAAAATAATGTTGAGAAATTGAAGGGAAAAGTTGCCAGCATCAAGAACTCCACCAATCAGCTTCTGCTTCTCGATGCCTAGATGATGGATATGAACTTGCAGCATACAGGCAAAGTAAAGGACTCAAAAGAAGCAGCAGCACTTTTGAGGCAGCAGGTGGCGTAGTAGTTTGAGATGTTGCCTTGGAAAAATGATAGTTATTGGTTGAAATCACCCTTCTGCTTCCAGGCCTTTGATGAAAGTACTTACCCTGCGCTGAAGAGGTGAAAATTACCCTGTTGTGTAAAGGGGGAAAACGCGTCAAAAGTAGATTATTATACAAACCTGCTACTGAAGGTCATCGGATAAAAGTAATTTTTATTAAAAAAAAGTAATTATTCAAACGAATAAACATGAGATCATTATTCAGAAAAAGACCGCGGCTCTTATTAGCGCTTCGTTCAGAAACTCCAGACAGGGAGGCTGGTCCAGGAGTTGCAGCCCGGTGAGGACATGACCGCCGACGGGTGCGGTAATAATGGCTCATGCAGGTGCTCAGCGTGTTTGAACGCAACCCACGTTCTCCATCCCTGGCAATCTGATCTTATTCTCCCACTTCAGAGACAGTGAGAGCAGCTCTCACTCCACAGGCCTCACATAAAAGGAGTGCCCGCACCGGGCTCTGTGTCCGCTCGGCAGCGGTCATCGTAGACGGCAAAGTCAAACGTTTCTGATAGAGACCCAAACCCCTCACATCCAAGGGTAATTTTTAACATCCTAGTGAATCTCAGCATCACAGTTTCAGCACCTGGGTGGCAAAATGACAGCACTGGGTCAGATGCTCCGCCCATTCCTTACACTTCTCACAAAACACTTCTAGTTGTGTAAAACAGCACTATTTCTAAGTGCAGTAAAATGCAGTTTAGTGCTGCTGTATCCAGAGCAGTAACATTGCGGCACACATGCACATAATGCACTCTGCATCGCATATGTCTTTCTTCTTATTAATTCTCTCACTCTTTCTCTTCCCATTTCTGTGGTGCACATACCATGGTGTCTTTTCCCTTCACCACGGAGGGGCTTGTATATGATTTTTCGTTCATCGCAAACACCTTCGATTCCAAAGCTCTGGCACATCCGCTGCATACAGAGCAGTCCAATCTTGGCACACGCTCTCTTCTGCTGCACACAACTTGTGGGCATGCACTGCCATATGTATATTCTTCTGGTGTGTGATGGGGAGCACATTCTGGAATCTTTCTATCCCCCATTTGTGTGTGTGTGTGTATTTGTTTCCTGGATTGGAACCAGGTCAAGCTGACAAGAAGAGCTTGGCATGGACACACACTTCCTGTAATTATTTAGTTAAACACATATTAAAGAACTTGAAAAGCTGAACAGGAGCAGGAGAACTCCAATTTTACCTTCTTTTTACAGCATTTTTACTGTCTTTTCAACATTTCGGGTGCTGCCCTTCAATTTTCATGAATGTACTCATTACAGTTATGGATCCGAAACAGTTTCCGTGCTTCCGACATGTGGATTTCCATTAGCACTTCTTTACTCATCTGCTTTAATAGCGTTTGCACCTGCTTAATAAGTATTAGTATTTTCACCGATTAGTGAGAAGTTTAGTTCTGTTTCGGGCAGTTGCTTTATATCTGTTCAAAATAACGGCGCAGATGAGCGTTTTCCGGACGCCAGGCAACGCTGTCACAGTCTTTTCAAACATGGCGCACTGTCCCTCATTCAAAATGCATGCACCCAATATTTTTATCCACACAAAAATGTGACATGGCCACTAATCAGTATAGAAATTCAATTGTTCTTACCTGAGGAGTATTAAATTAGCAGCCGTAAATTTTTAATGATATTCTGAAAATATTGCTCGGCTTTAATTTGGCTCAGCCGAACCTCAGAGAGGTAATATTTAAACGAAAGGAGGGACGGTCGCCACGATATAATAACCGTGGAAAATCAATTTAGTGTGAGCGCCTTTCCAAAAGCCCTCTGTTTGTAGATATTACATTTTATTTCATTCCTGTTTCAAAATCATGAGTTCAGGTCCTGTATGCGAGAAACACACTTGCAGTTTTAATAACTATGAGGCCAAATGTGGAATATTGCATGAATCATACCTTTCGGAGTGATAACTGCAGCTCCTTGGTGGCCACCACTTTGCGTTGGTGGCCATCGGCCTGTTTCAGGCAAATTTAACGCTGAAAAAGACCCGAGCCCTAGCCGCTTGGTAGTCCCACCCACAAAGGGTCAAAATTAAAAGTTTGAAGGTTCTCGGTTTTGCCTCCAGTGTGATGGAATGAGCTCCCTCCACCACTCTGAGATGCCGAATCCCTTTCAGCATTCAGCAGGGTTTTCAAAATGGATCTCTTTCAGAACCACTTTTAATTGTCTCTGCATACCTGGTATCACCAATTCTTGGCCAAAGTTGGTGCTGAGCGGCTGAAGTTCTGGGTTGTGATGCTTGGTCCACATAGTAAATCTCTATCTTTTGCACCTGGAGCCAGTGGGTGATCCCAGACCAAGAAACTGACAGGCCTCCTTTTTTAAAGTTTAACTTTTTCAGTTTGCTATTTAGCCAGTTTGTCACCTGGTGTTCCTGGGCTAAATTGCATTTTTATTGTAAAATAACTGTGATACCTGCTGGACTGTAACTCCTGACCCACAGTGTCCGGCTCTGTGCACCTGTTTGTCCTCAGGAGGTCTGTAGGCGGAATTTTCCTTGCTTTAATTTACCTGGAAATGGTCTGAGACATTAAGATTTTTCCAGAAAACGTGACCCAAATTACACCAATCTGGACAACTCAGAACGCAGTGGGAATGTATTTGATCTCTCACTCCAATGCCACATAAAATATTAAATAATCTCCTTCGCAATAATCGATCCGACATAAAGCACTGTGTTTGCAATACACTGGTCTCAGCTAAGTACCTTAATCAATGGTACAGCAGCGGCGACTTTTGAACCCAGAACCTTCTGACTGAAAGTCAGCTTGTACAGCTACTGCAGTACCCACTGCAACCTCTTCATATCAGACATCAATTGTTTATGTGAAATAACAAGAAAGAAATGACAGAAAAACCTCATAATAATGTGGCCCTCGATAAGGCAAATTTGGATATCACCTGACTGGTGACTGGCTCCTGCTGGTCCCTTTCCAGTCACCAACATCTTCTTCTATCTCATCTTCTTCTTCTCATATGTACAAGATTTACTGAAGACAGCATACATTTGGGCAAAGTTTATATTATTATTATTATTATTATTATTATTATTATTATTATTATTATTATTATTATTATTATTATTATTATTATTACTACTACTACTACTACTTTGCTTGTATGCCTGTTTAATTGCCATATAGCACCTGTATAGTAACTACAGGTCGATATTGTAGGTACCGCTAACATCCTGCCAAGGACATGCTGGTGGCCAAAGTGGACACACCCGGGTGGCAGAAGAATATGCAGGTGAACCCGAGGTAGAACCTGCTGCAAATTAGGGGCCTTGCTTCTGAGCTCAAAGTCTTAGGGGGACAAATGTTGTTCACGGGCCGCGAGAGTCGCGGCGACACCTCTTTCACCTTCGCGGCATACCCCTCAGTCTCCGCCATCCATAGTACGAGCGGGTTATGTCCCGTTCTTCCGACCTAATAAAAGGATCATCTTTTTCAACAATAACGTTTTCGGTATCAACCCAGAAATCCCAGCACTGCAGAACGTACTCAAAGGCAGCTGAACGCATCACGTCAGACGACTGAAATCTTCCAGCGTACATTCATATGATCTGTGGCTGGAAAAAAGAAGCGATGTGCAGGACAAATTATGCCCCTGTTTAATTAAATTGTGTTGCTTTAGTTAAAAGTTTAATCTGCCGCCCGTTTCGGGGAGCCTCTCCTCTCCGACTCCTGCAGCTTCGCGCTTGTTAAGGGCTGCGAGCAAAAGGGTCGGAAGAAAAAGCCATATTTAATGAGCAAATGAGAGCTGCTGTTGAAAGAAGCGACGCCGTTTGTTTGAAGATCAAAGTCGACAGCGCCGCTGATCAAGAACCGTGGTAGCACCGCGTTTTACCGCGGTCGCGGCAACAAGCGCGAGGACATCTGCAGCGTTGACACTAGCCTTCTCGATGCGCACGGTGACTTTGGCCCAGTGGTTGTTTAGTGCTTGGAAAAAAAACCCTGTGACCCCCAGAAAGGCCTGGGTTTGAATCCCAACTCCAAGGTACTTACACGTAAATAGCAAATAATCGAATAAAGAATTCCTTCATTTGTTCACCTACAGGAAGATGTTACACTTTTTTTTTTTTTTTTTACTGCGTTGTCTACCTTTTATGACAGTTATGAACTTTCCTGCATGCAAAGTGCATTTTACTTATTTATTTTTAGCTTAAGTGAAGGATGTGGTGGCAGCAGTCAGGAGGGGACAAAGAGTTTCAACAGAGAAAGAGTTATTCCTGCTTTGTATTTGTAACATCAAATGGAGGAGTAAAAAATACCCCGCCGTATAAATAGGTAAATCAGTGTAAGTAGTGTTTAAACCCTACAGGTGAGCTTGGAGAAAAGGGCTCGACAAATAAATAGCAACAGAACCACAAACAATCCGCAATAAAAGCACAGTGCTTCACAGTTAGAGGAGTTAACACCTACACAGATAAAGTAAGTTTGTTTAAATAAATAAAAGTGTCGCTCACAGCTGACAAAGGAGTGACAGATATTTTGCTCAGCTTCTGTGTGATTCATCTACAGCGAACGTGTGACTGAGAAGATGTGCAATTAAAAAAATATATATATTTATGACTCAAAGGGAGTAAATTTAAGTTGTTTTCAAAACCCAGTCACGTGAGGGGCTCGGGGTGCCTGCTGATGCGCCAGGGCCATGGTCCACGGCAACATGCTGACACAAAACATGACGCTCGTGCACGGAGATGAAAATGTGACGGATTCACTCGGGACTTAGACTCCCTGGCGACTTAACTTCAGATGGATGTACAAAGTTTTGAATGGCCGGGTTTAAAATCCAAAGTGTGAGACCTTTGAACACAAAAGTTTTCAGATCAAAACTCAACTTCTGAGTTTGTCAAAAAAATGCTAATGTGCTACTAGGGCGTGTATTTTATCGGGCTCGAGCCACAAAGCAAAAAACAACGCGATCGATCTGTGACTTTCAGCAGCCGGGCTAGTGCCCTGTGTCCCGTTCACCACAGGCTACCGTACAGGTGACGGTTCAGAACAGACAGGTCCCCAAAGTAGAAAGAAAGTGAGAGAGCGCGCGCGAGAGAGAACAGTCAAACTGGCTGTCCTGCCGCTGCAGATCCCGAACCAAGGACGCATCAAAGCTACCAAACGGCACCGGTTATGATCCCCCGCTGCGTCTGTCCCCAGGTTTGACTGACAAATTTAAACAAGCGACACTTTGTTTTCATCACCTACAAAACACTCTCAGCGGCAGCCCAAAACAACAGACCGTCGCCCGAGTAACAAAATAAGCACTTAAACGGTTTACGAATTTCAAATAATTTCTTCAACATCAGCCGTGACACTCCTACCTGGATTTGAGGGCCCCCGCGATCCCATATTCTTCTTTTCTTATTTTTAATTTCACTTTTTTACATTTCCGCTCCAACCATTTCTACTCAGCATCTGTCATTTCACAGATGCTGTGTCAAGGGTGACTCATAAATTAATACCAAATATAAAAAAGCCATTCTAAGGGAGGGTGCAAGTGGAAATAAAGCTACGCCGCCGTTCGCGACACAGCGTAAGCGTGGAAGACAGGTGACCGACGGGTTCCGATGAGGCTCGCTTCCGAAATGTGCTGCTGGAAAACAAGCTCGGTGTCCACGTGAAAGAGTGTTTGCTCTTCAATTTAAATCAAAATTTAATTTTTAACAAGCAATTTCATAGAAACGGTGGGAACGAACCTGCAGGTGTTTTACAAATACGCACGTATCGATGCCTCGAACCCACGTTGGTGGACACATGCCAGAAATCACTGCAAATTATGCTAGTAAATGTATTCTGCTTAACTTCTGTCCGCTGGCAGCGGAGTCGTAAACACTGGCGTTCATGTGCCAAATAACATTTGCAAAGCGGATACTGAGGATTGTTTCTCTGGCAGATGTCATGCTGCGTGTTTTGCTGTAGCCCAGCCGTTTGAGTTCCGCACTAATGCAGCGCAAACAGCGAGACTTGACCCCGACCGGGTTGTTGTTGATCTAGACCCAAAGAGGCTGCGATTGAACCACGCGAACGAAGGAGATTGTTTCAGGCCTAAAGACTACACGTGGTTGGGTTGCGTTTAAACCAAGGTGAACCTAGGCCGTACCCTTGCTGCCTAAATTGACAAAAAAATTATTCTTGGAAAAAAGAAATATTGAATAACTTGTTTAATAACAAAGTGGGACACCAGGAAGCATCCCATCAATACAATGAGTCCCATGTGCAGTCAATCAAATAGTAAAGGAAGAGTAGAAGAAGAAGAAGAAGAAGAAGAAGAAGAAGAAGAAGGCAGAAGCAGCTTTCCAGCTAGCTCTACTAGTTTGTCTGGGTTGTTAGCTAGCTACCTTGTTACATTAGTATTATATTTTATACTTTAGCTGCTGCAGTAAAGAGAATTTATCTCTTCACTGTTCACTTAATAAACAACCATTTTGAAAGTTCTTTCTTGGCAAGGAACACCACTTACCTTTGCGCCGCCCTGTGCGGGATGCAGAAAAAGTGCTGCCCTTGAACAACACGTCGCCCTTCAGCGGTGGCTGAATCAATGGACTTCAGTGCGGCGTGGATGGTGGCAGCTCAAGAAGGGTAATACATTCTGCTGCACATTTCCTGGTCCTGCTCATTCCATTAGAAGGCCACCTTTACGCCACACGCCAAGGCGCCGTCCTTAGTCATTACCTTTGTCTTCAGGTAGCCGGCCCTTCGAGGGGGTGTCGGCTACAAGGGGCCACTTCCGATAACATCAGTCCTTCAGCATAGATGAACTAAAGTCATTCATCATTTTACCTGTTTTGTATTCATGTTCAAGGAAATAAAAACTCCTGCAAAAAGGAATCGGGTTCAAACACAGGTCCTAATCTAATGAGCGACACGAGGCGCTCGGTTGGACCCGACCGCAGCTAGATCACAGCAGCCCGTGAAGTGTACAAAGTAAAGCTGTAAGGTGCTGCAGATTATATCTCTGACCACCAAATCAATGATAAAGTAAAACATGGAGGATACGGAATACATAGTGATGCCGAGGAAATGAATATATCTCGGTAGTGGTGCCGTCTGGAAGTTAATGTCTCACCAGGAGAAACAGTTCAGCTTTAATATCGACATTTAAATCAGCCTGTAAATGGAGACACTCATACTGCACCGATTGTTGTTCTTCTTCTTCTAACAGTGGCACAGCAGTTAGAAACACCGCCTTGTAATAAATGACTGGGCTTTGATACCCATGTCCTGCTGCTGGGGCCTTGATCAGGGATTTACCCTGAACTGTTAAAGTAAAAATCACCCATATATGTGAATGGGTAAATCAGTGTCAGTGGCTCGGTGTAACACGTCTGATAAATAAAATGTAAATACATCAATTGCAAAAACATAAACCCTGGTGCAGAGGGCCATGGTGAGAACTAACTGGTCTTTTTAAAATGCCAAAAACAACTTGCTTGTATGTACCTGGAAAAAGGTTAAACCAATTGAACAGTATGTCTTTATACTGTGTGTGTGTGTGTGTGTGTGTGTGTGTGTGTGTGTGTGTGTGTGTGTGTGTGTGTGTATAAATAACTATATCGCCTAATTCGATATATAAACCATTTTTTTATTTTCATTGTAATTTTTGTTGTGCATGAAATTACTTTTGTATGTGTGTTACAATATTGATTCAAAATAAATCAGCTTCAAAAAAAGTTTTACACCAAGGGGAAAAAAAAGCGCATCTCAAAAAATTGTAATTGTAAATTTAGGATATTTACAACTAAATTGTTAGCCAGCTTTTATGCTTTTTTGGTTTTAATGCTGTATCATATTTGGTAGTTTATGAACTGTGAAGTGTGGGATTCGGTCTTAGGGGTTTTTATAAAGAGCCACAGCATCTCTGGGGGAGGGGGGGGGTCTCAGGACAGATGCCTGTGTGGAACTGCTGAGCTGGACCCCACCAGCAGCCGCCGCAGGAGCTCCTCAGGGTCAATAGCGGGAATCAATCCGAGACACAAAAAAGATCCCCATTGATCAATGACCGCATTATTAGCAGAGGTGCATTTTAGCCTGATTGCTTCCTCTCCAGCCCGCTGGACGACCACCTTCTCTCGCCGCCGCTTTGGTGATGCTTTTTGGCACCTGCCCCATTCTTTTGATTCTAATTGCTGAGCAGACATTTTTATTTAAACTGACTTTCATTTTTAATTCTATTTTATTTGTTTTTTTTTTTTTTTTTTTTTTTTCCCCCCCCGAACAGCTCGCATTAGAAAGTTTACCCCTGTTCCGGCAGCATGAACTGACAGCGGGTCGCCTCTAACACCGCCACGTAAAAAGTACCTCGGTCTGGGTGAATGTGAGACAGAGTGCATTTTCGGTTGTTATTATCAATTATTCATATAGTCAACGCTTTTTTCCCCAAAGCAATTTGCAGTGATGTGCGGTTTGTACACCGAGCTACTTGCAGCGATTTGTCCATTTACAGAAGGGTAATTTTTACTGTCAGCTCAGTACCCTCCTCACGGGCACTACACTAGGAAGTAAGGTTCAAACTTGATTCTACCTGGTGAAAGGCAGCAACTTTAACCATTAGCCTGCCTGCTGCCCTTTTCTGTCGTGGTGACCAAGCATCCAGATAATTTGGTGTTAGAGATGCGCCTGAATGAGGAGTCGTGCACATATCCTGTGTGCAGGGTGTAGCAGGTGGCGTAGGGGTTACAGCCCTTCTAGGTTCAAATAACTTCCTCGCTTGAGCCACAAGGATGCATCCTAAACTGCCCTGTTGGATGCTGCCCATGATCTGAATTTGTTTCACGGATTTAGTTTCACCCCATCTGCAGTTATGCTGCGATGATTCGTCAGTCTCATCTCAGGGGTGTCATGATTTTTAATACGCACTTATCGGCAATGGGAGTTTTTTATTTATTAATTTTCTTAGTTCTTTTTTCTGCGTGACCTGGAGGCCTGCGGGTTCAGTTATTCTCTGTCCAAGGTTAGCTGGTCTCAATTTGCAAGCGTTTTTCACCCAGGTGACCGAGGATCCCTGGGTAAACGTACGGTTCAGTTCCACAAAAACCTAATAGAATGTATTTATTGATTTCCTCTTGAAGTAATACAGAGATTCCCTTCTTAAAAGGTTTTTTTTTTTTTTTTTTTTGGTGTGTGTGCAATAACAGTCACAAGCAAGTGAACAAACACTCCATTAATATGTATGTGTCATCTGGGTAATGGAATTTCTGCCACTTACATAACAAATAAAATCAGTCTTTCAGACAAGAAAGCGAACTCAAACATTTTCTTTTCATGTCTGGATGTTAAAAGGGGAGAAAAATGGCGAGAGATGACACAGGGGATCACTACCCCTTGGCGTCGTACCATTTCCCGGTTTGCACCTCTCCGAGTGTCCGCTGCTCAAAGACAGACAAAGAAAGAGAGGAAGAGAAAAAGGGAGAAAAGGAAACATAAACAATCGCGACGACGGATAAATCTCAGACGCTGCGGGGTCTTCCTGCAAAAGGCCACAGGAGAGGGGATGACAGTAAGGTGACATTGCAGTGATTTGTTGAAGGACTGAAACACACGCGCAGGTATTTTGGCAGTCAATTGCCGCGTATGTCATCATGCCTGGCATATTAATACGTCTAAAAGTCATGTTTTAATTGGTAGCAACTTAAGGTTAATCGTTTTCCCGCCCAAATCGGCCGCGTAGAAGCTTCACCCATAATCTGCTGTACTCCTTGCAGTTTCCGCAGGCTCAATATTTGGTGGGTGAGCGTATACAGGATTTGTATGACGCGACCTCTTAGATCTCAGCACAGAACACTGGCCACAACCTGTAACCATAATCTATCAAACCTTTCACCTCATTTGTTCAGCACAGAGGTTCAACATAAGATCGTGTGGATCCACAGCACATTATTTTCACAGCAGAAACGCTTTGCCGTGAGACTTACGCGAGTTATAAAGCAATAACGTTAAAAACGGCCGTCCCAAAGTATGTACTTTGCTCAGGGGAGCGACAGCAGAAAGTGCCACTCGAACCAACATCCTTGGATTGCAAGGCATTGGGTCTAACTGCTATGCCACCTGCTGGCTTCTGTTAGTCGACCATAATTGTTTATATTAATTTAGGGAAAAAAAAAAAAAAAAATTACAAAATGTACTAATTTATTTTGCACAAAGTTTCTGCATTGTCCTTTTTTCTTATTTAAAGTAATAAAGAATCCTGTTTGCCCCCTACCTCTACTTCCAAATGCATTCTCCTGGTGTTATTTAATGGACTCAAACTCCCATAATTCCTCTGTGGGCCACTGTGGCAAGCAGGCTGTCATTTTAGCCACAGGTAGAAGCGTTTTCTCCCCATGAACCAACACTGAACATTTTCTGCAAACCTGGTCTCAGTCACGGTATACTTGCAAACAGCGTGACCTTTCGTAAGCGCGGAGAAACCGGTTCATCGCGGACCAAAAGCGGGTACAACCACCAACACATGGACGTCCTGCCGGAAACATGTGGGTTAAAGTCAAGCTGCCAAGTGACTTTGCTTCTGCAAAAAAAAGGGAATTATTTCAATTTAACTGGGCTGTGGCTAACTAATTAGCTTCCGATGTTGAAACAGTCCTGAGAGCCCATCGGTCGCGGTGACAAATGGCTCAAGATGCATGGGACAACTGACGTCGCCACAGGAAACCACGGGAACAGAGTAAAGGTTAATGGGGATTATTTTTAGTGTTTGATGCGGTTCTAAAAGCGGACTTTGACGGTCGTAATAAATAAAAAGGTGAAGTAAGAGCACGGAAACCTGCCTCCTAATGGCCTTCATTACGAGCGATGAGCGATTTATCGAGGAGGATGTGGAGGAAGACCTGTTGCCATTCATCTCCCTCTGAAATGAGTTTTCATTGTTCTTGTACAGCTTTGTACTGTAACACAGCGAGTGGCGAAAAGACACAATTAGTGAGGGAAAAAAAAGATGTTTCTGGAAGAAAATTTTAACAGATTTCAAATAAGGAACACAAAGGTTCTAATATAAATGTATAATAAAGATTGACTAGAAGAGGCAACGCGTCGGTCTCGGCGAAAATGTATAAATATGTAGAAACGAGTATAAATAACACACATGAGAAACTTTAGTATCGGAGTGTTTTTTCTTCTTCTTTCTTTTTTGTTTTAGTCCAGAAGGGAGTGATGTGCTTTGAAGAGGCCGGCTGTTCGATTGCGCCTAACCCCCAGATACCGTGCAAACCCAGGTTCTGCCGTCCAACGCTCTTGTTCCATCTTTTTCAATTCGTTTGAGTTTAGTATTAGCAGCTGGGGGTTATTATCACAAATAAAAATATTTTGTTATTTTTTCCCCACGGTGGCATCCTGCCCCCAGTCCACCTCGCGGTACCTTTTGACCTGTGTTTCTGGGACCACCGGGACCCTTACTTAGATCAGCGGTTAACATAACCTCAGCTTGTCAGCGCTGAAACTGCGGGTCCAAAATCGGTTAAAAATAAACAGTGAGCACAAATAAAATCCACCTGCATGAATTTTGTTCCATCCGCGGAACCCCCTCAACCGCCCGACTGCCAGCTATAAGTGTTCCGCTAAAATATATCGACGGAGGCTGTTTGTGTCTGCTGCGTCCAGGAGGCTCGATATATCTGACTAAATAGTTCAAGGCCAGACACGCGGATTGCCCGTCCCACGTCGACATTTAGACCGTAATTATTTTTCAACAAACAGAGAGGAGCCCACCGCACAAATATGCAGACGTGGCCTTTCGGCAGATTAAATGGGATCGCGGAGCTAATTGAAACGGCGGCGCGGCGGTTCTGCTGCCCACGTGGAGCATCCGGGCGTCGACGTGTAAGAATGTCACCAGGCCTCACATGCTGACAAATGCCACCCATGACACATGCTTTCCTTTGGGTCCCGCAGACCAATAAACTCGCGCGTGCCCATGCGGCGAACTCGAGTCCGAACGCACCTGTCCGCCCGCCGCACCGCCAGGTAACCGTCGCAAAACCTCATTGTTTTGCTGCACAGCAGCACTTTGCCTCGAAAATAACTTATTAAGCCCCCGAGTTGCCAATTACGGCGAGAAGGGGAAATAAATTCACTTTTGAAAAGAGCAAAAAGTACAGAAATCCTAATGGCTGACTTAGTAATGCCTCATTTGCTTCTGATGCTCGACAATTTGTCTCATCTGCATGGGACATCGGTCTGTGGGAAATGTCTAATAGTCCATTGTTGCTAAATGTTGTCGGACTCCTCCGGTGTTTTTGTTCGCCGCGGCACACGTTTGTGTAAAATTGTTTGTGATAATAAAGCCCTCTTTCCTCCATTCGCAGCATCAAACGGGTTGCACTTTCATGAGAGCTGCATAACAAAACCCTTTCCGAATGGCCGCCGTACAGTTTCCCTGCTTGGTAATTAGTCACGGTTTTATTGCTTTGGACATAAATCGCTGCAGAACAATTGCCCACTTCAAACAGCCCTCCCCAGCCATCATTTTGAGTTATATCCTCCATAAGACTCAGTTCTTCATTTTTGTCCACTGCAGAGGACATTTTTTTTTTTTTAATAGCATTTCCCCCGAACTCTCCATGCTTCAATGCTGAATGCACCTTGTAGGGGACATCCTATGTTTTTAAATCGTGTTTGGGAGGGTGGGGCTTGGACAGTGTCCTACAAATTCTCGAAATTTCCCAAACCGTTTCGTTGTTGCATCTCAGGAGGCTCAACCGCAGCTTGGTAGCTGTTGATACCATTTGCCCCAGTTACAGAAATGTCGTTCATTTTAGAAGAACCGAGGTAATGATGATAATTTATCCACGTGTAAAAATGTCCATGTTAAGCTTCCAGACCCATTTAGGGCCAGAAGTCGTGGAAAGGTTTGCATGGACATTTGCACATGTGGATACATTACGCGTGTTTTTCCACCAAACCGGCGTATTTTTGCGTCATTGCCACTGAATTTGCGGTTCCACGATCTTGGCGCGTTTGCGCTACTGACCTATAAAAGCTCAGACAGAGACCCGGGTTTTACCGTGGTGCGAAGGGCTCCATTTAACACCGTACCGGTGTAACAAATTTAACCATCTCTTCAAACATATCAGCGTATTTGGCTGTTTTTTCAGCTGCTATTTTTAACGCTCCGTTTTGAAGGAAGCACAAAGAACACATCATAAATAAAATAAAAAAAAGAAATCAGTCTTTGACACTCGGTTTATTTCGGTATACAAACATTCATTCAAATGTCACCCCTTGTTGTGTCAGAAATACAGACGTGTCGTCCTGACAATTTCAAAGACGGCTTCCTCTCCCTCGAAACGTACAGGGATGAGATTCTGTTTCTTCACCTCGTCGCTGTTGTCACTCAACTTTGTTTTGACAGGGCTGTTAAAAAAAAATAAAAAATAAAAATAAAAATCCGATAAAAATAATGATAAATATGTGTTTAAAAAGTGCTTTGAATTTTCTTGGAAAGTATCACGGTTTGCCATCATGAAATAATTATTGGAGTTATTTAAGAGAAGGAGTCAGGGCCAAAGGTGTTGAGGTGGACACGCTGGTGTTTTTGTGCTTTATTTCTAATGCAACGGCATCAATAAACCCCCTCCAACAGACAATTTTCAGCTTTTAAACCTTAGTCTCTCCTAAACTGTTTGAATCCCACCTCCTGCTGTAGTCCCCTTGATCGAGGCTCTTACCAGCAACCGAGGCGTTAAACATTCGCCACTATGCAGAGGGGTAAACCGGTGTAAATGTGATTATCAGACACCGAGCAGCTATGGATGATGCTGCTGGGTAAAGCGGGGTAAAATGTACTCCTCAGACACCACTGTAAGCTTCAGTTAAGAGGCACTTGAGGCTGCTTTGACCTCAGGTGTTAAACAATGGTTGCTAAAGGGGTTGTTGGTGAAGCTGGTGTTGTGGTGTGAGGTCCCACCTGCGGGGATCCATTACAGGTCTGAAAAACACACAGCTTTTCCTCACATGGCTGACATACCTGGGGGGGGTCCACTTATGTGATTGAGATTCCAAAGTATGATGTTATTTTTTGTTTTTTCCTCACCTGAGGATATTTGATCACTTAATAATAATAATAATAATAATAATAATAATAATAATAATAATAATAATAATAATAATCTAATAGCATGCAAACATTTTTTTAACCTATTTTTTGTAATAAGTTTTAATACAATATATGTGTTGAGTTACATGCTTGCAAATCACTAGCAATATTAAAACGTGAATATTATTTATTAGGAGCGCTTCATTTCGCACCGTTTCCTGCCCCTGAAGGGAAACACGGCTGGCATCACCGACTAAAGCTGTGCATGGCAGTCGCTGTAAAGGTTCATCAACAGAAAGCAGCACAGCGGTATAAAAAGCTCTGCGTTGAAAGCAGGAAGCGAGAGGCCCCCCCCCTTTTTTTTTTTAATAAAAACTTCATCAAACAATTTTTATCACTAAAAATCCTGATGTTTGCAAACTTGTCAATATATGATCTATTGCCTCATTTTTGTCAAGCATCCGTCCAGTTTTTTTGTGTTTTAATTTTTTTTTTTTTTTTTTTATGTCTTGAGCTGTAAATTACATATCAGTTGTGGATGTTTAAACTTAAATAAATACATATCGTTTTTTTATTTCCTCATTTAAGCAGTTGTTTGCTTTTTTATTTGTCTAATTTAATAAACATTCGGAAATGATGCGGCGCTCCTGCGGTGGACCGGCCTCCCATCTAGGGTGCAGTTCCATAGCCCGGTGATTCCGGGGCCGACTCGAGACCATTGCCTCTCCGACCCGGATGAAGCGGTTGATGATGATGGATGAGAGGATGGATAGATGTTACTCTACTGTAAATCTGCTTGTACTGGCTTTGCCCCAGGGTAATCCTTTGTTCTCTTGACCTTTTTACCTCACTTCCGAATGTCTGAAGACCTCCATCTCATCTCTCAGCTTTGACCTAAAGCCCATTTCTTCTTCGAAGGCCCGTTGCCATTTTGGGCTCATGGCACAACCCCCGCTGTGCTTAGAGAGGCATCCTTTGTCACCTGGCACGGAACGACACAAATCATCGCGGTGCCTCAGATGTCGCTGGCAACAGGAAAAAAGGCATAAAAGGAAGAAACAAATAAGAGAGAAAAAGCAGCGCTTGTACTCGGGTGTCTACCGCTGTAACCTTGAGCAAAGGACTCGTGAGGAAACGTATCCATGTTTTCCGACTTGTGACTTCAGAGGGATTTCGGAGAGCGGAGCGTGGGCTGTGTTGAACACGGTAAACTCGGCATTTTGGTGTTTGTCTTTCGTTTTCAGCTCAGCGTCAGAAAGATGTTTTAACTGAGCTCACCTGGCTCACGCTGCGCTGCGACCTGCGGTTTATTGGTCAAACCGATATATGCGGTCAATATATCTGAACGGCACGCAGGGGGGTCCTGTGAAGCGCTAAAAGGCTTGGTTGGGAAAGCCGACTTCACTCACTTCTCACCCTCTCTTTTCTGTGAATTTATCTACTGCAGCCTTATTATTTTATTTAAATTGCGCCCTGCTTGCAATAAATATGATGGAAAAAAAAAAAAATAAAAAAAAAATAAATAAATTTAAAAAAATGTGTTTGAAGCTGTTTGAGAAGAGTTTGAGGGCATCGTGAGTCAGAGAGGGAGGGTAGGTCCACTTCACATCGCACTGAAGATCTATAGAAATATATAGCTAAACTGATATGTAGATGATATGTAGCTAAAGTCAACATGACAATGACCTCAAGATCAGGGCGTGATGTTTATAAAAATATTTATAATTCTCATATAATCTTTACACTGGCATAGCCAAATAGTTACAGCCTTGCATCCCTGAAGGACCTGGGTTCAGACCCCGACTCCTGCTGAGCTTGTGTGTAAATCACGGTACGCAGTTCAATGTTACGTTGCTTTGTAGTGTCACAAAAATAAATGCTGTGGCATAAAAAGAGGTCAGTAGTTGTGTTTTTATCCGGAAAATAAATCAGGACTGATTATACGAATCGAAATTTTTGCGTTCGTATAGCTACGAGTGTAATTTGATTTTTTTATAGTAGTTCTGCCGTTTTTTTACATATCCTCTCCATTTTTACCATGTTTATGATGCTGTCATGCAGGCTCTGTCACCCATCCACAAGGGTTTGTGTGCATCTGTTTGAAGATGAGGGCCTCGCTGAAAGGGACCAGGGGAAAGGACCACGTCGTGACGGGGGTCCAGACGTTGGCAGCGTGTTTCGGTCACCCTGAGGTCAGAGGTGTGCAAGGTCACCCAGGGCCTTCATCTTGCGGCCAAGGAAGAGCGTTGGCCACCTCATCTCTGGGTGCTCAGACCAGGAGAATGCAGAGACCCATTTCCCGAGAGGACCCTCTCAACGGGGGGGTTGAGCGCCACTCGAATTAATAATGGTCGTATACGGCCCCCGCCCCAGCGGATTATTAGAGATGCCATTAGAAAATGTGTTTTCGGTCGTCCTCTGGAACGCGCGTGGGGGAACACACACCTCCGGAGGGACCGCGCCACAGGCCTGCCAGTGTTTTGTTCCGGAAATTTAATTGCACCATCTACAAACTTGTTCCTGCGAGTATTACAATATAATGACTCTGTTCGAACATGAAATTAAAGCAAAAAGTCTTTTTCTTTGGCCTCAGATAATCTTAATGGAACAATATTACAGTTAAGCTGTAAGTCCTATTTGACTTGAAGCTTCGTTTTATCAATTCGACGATAAAACTCCATCGGTCTCGACTGCCATTCAAAAGCAGTAAATGGTGTAATTTTCTTATCTTGGAGCTCTCATTTTTGTAATGATTTTTTTTACCCTTCCTTTTTTTTTTTGCTGTCTGTCTCCCCCCCCCCACTTTATTTTCTGTTAAGATGGCTGCTCTGCATTTAGAGGATTTCAGATGAACAATTTCCCTTTAGGAAGAGTGCAGCCAGTCTGGATCAATTCATTTAAAAGCACAAAAAGGAATTGTTTGCAGATGTAATAAGAAAGCTCTTTGCGAAAGCGCCCTTTTCCAAATTACATTCAGACTCCAATTGGTGCGGAATATGCAATATTACCCACTTTACATATACAGTACGCCTTCACCCACAGTGTATGTTACTGTCGTGCTGCTTCTTGACTCATAGGGGCCATTAAGGAAAAGTGCACAAGATGGCGAATGCAATCCTGACACTTTATTGCTCATAAATTTCAGTGCATAATCGTTTTTTTTAGCAGATAACAGAATGTAATACATATATGTATACTTTTTAAAATGAGCTTTACATGTGTAATATATTCTCTGGCATACATTGCAGAATTTTTTATTGTATATCTGATGTAATGCATTACTCTTCATATATTTTATGAACTCGTACTACATTTTCTTTTTTTAAAAGGCCATTTTCAAGTATTTAGTTATACATTTTCCAAAAACTGCTTATTCAGGACCAATCACCATGAGCAATTCAGGGAAAATCTCAGGAAGTGCTGGGAAGTACAACAATCTCTCTCTCTCTCTCTCTCTCTCTCTCTCTCTCTCTCTCACACACACACACACACACACACACACAAAGAGCTGGACCTGCATTCGAACCCTGACCACCTGCAGTGGAGCTGCCCTCTAAGCTACAGAACTGGAATGTACAGCATTAAATGGACAATGTGAGAAAATTCAAATAAAGCTAAAGAACAGAAGGCAGAAAAAAATTATAGGAAAATAAAATAGAGGAACTTTATAACTTGTACACACCATTCCATTATTCCTTTGTTCTGTCATTTTCACTGAGACATTTGCCACAAAATGATAATGTACATTTTTTGCTGTATAATTTACAAGTCCTTACCCCGCACTGTGCGTACTGTAAAGCCTTTACTGTATCAGTTCATGGTCAGTACCTTCTTTTACATATAAACCGCATGTGTATTAACTTTTACAGCTGAACGTGGATGTGCAAGATGCCCGAGTCAGAAAGCGGGGCCTTGCATTGTGATTTGCGCACCAGGTCGCACGCCCTGCCTTAAATTTATCCGCGTCCGGATTTTGGGATGCGCACACAGGCACACGTGGAGGAACGCAGATGTAGCTCGCGCCGCACAACAACCCCCATCCATTTCCATTATGAGCTATAGCGGCATCCAAAAATTTGCCGTTTAATTCAACAAATTCAACATGGCATGCAAAGGTATGAAAGGGCGACATTTGCGGCTGGGAGACGTCGTGTGTTCTGCTGTTTGCTGAAGAGGAAACGCTCGTGTAGAGGTGGAGGCCCGGTCAGGTCGGCTAGTGAATGAAGGCCTCTGTGGCAAAAGGGAGTGAGCGGGTCCAGTTCCTCACGTGCGCTGCTGCGGGGAAGATACCACAAAGGTAGACGATTAATCTTTTATTGTCAGCGAGTGAAGAACGTGAAACAGGCGTGTGACGCCGGGGCCGTCGCTGAGAGTTACGTATCTGCCGCAGTTCACGCTTCATTACCTCCACCCGCATCCGCGAGATGCAAACATGAACGTTAAATACAGCTCCAGCCACACACCAGAGATCTCTCTTCAGGCCTCTCGTGTTGTAGTTGGATATCCGCAGCCGCAGGGGGCGCTTTCTGTGAGGAGTGGGGGTATAAGGGCATTTCTGGAGATGTTCTTATAACCTGAAGTTTAGGCATTGCAAGCATCTCCTGTAAAACCGGTGATAAAGGAACCAAACCTTAATAATCCAACGGAATGTCCAGGTTGGCTTTTGATGGCGGGGGTGCGCTGTCCAGCAAAAATGACGGCAACAGGACCGTGTTCATTATCGGGACTTGCAGGTATTTCCACTTTGGCCTCAAGTCCACAGGAGGGTTTAAACCTGCTGTCTGGTGACCTTGAGGACTACCAAACCTGCGGAACGAATGCACAGATTTACTTGGATGTTAGAGAGAGATACAATTTGTAATCATTGACAAATTCAATAAGAAGTTCCATATTTGTCCAACACCTTTTTCCAGTGTGGCTTCGAACGCTGGGCTTGTTCAATAAGCTAATGAGTTTGCCTGTTTACGCAGCAAAGTAATTTTTACCGTATTGACTCAGCTCATTGCATTAATGGGGGACACCGCAGCAAGAGCGGGATTTGAACTCACCGCCTGCTGCGCCACATGGCAAGAAGTGGAAACAGAGACCCACCCTTCCGTGCGCCAGTGCTTTTCAAACAACCTCACTGCAGATCTGACTGGAATGTTCCTGTGTTTTCCGTTTACCGTGTTTTTGCCACAAAACTGAAAAAACGACTATGGGAAATTCCACAGGCGTGCGTCTTTATTTTACAGTCACACAGGCGACCTGCTGTCAACTTACCGCTTTATTACAACAGTTAGGTGAACCCTGGCTCTTTAGGGAGTGAATATTTATGCACTCTGTTTGGTTTTTGCATTCATAATTAAAAATTGTTTGCTGTTGGGGGGGTTGAATACTTTTTTGTTTTGGGACAGGGTTGCTCAGTCTCTGACGGCTTGTGGTTGAGTTGGATTGAGCTTTGGCCATACACTCAGAAACAGGCAGGCTGTGTGTTTGCAGGACGGGATCACCTGGCTGGTGTCGGGAGGAACGGTGCCACCGAAGCGCTCGCAATGCCATGTCGCCGATTGATTTACCGGTCTATCGTGCCACTGAGCTCACGGTGCTGTCATGGTGATCGTATCTGACGGGCGTAAAAGGCCGCTAAAGAAGTCGTTGTCGGCGGGCCTCTCGAGCCTCGGGGGTCGAACCTCTGCGGCACGTCGCCACGCTAACAACGGCAACAGGGCTAACAATGCTAGTGCTAATCTGACCGAATAAACTGGATAGCCTAACAAACGCCGGGCTGCTACGTGCGCCAGCAGGTTTCCGCAATACGTGATGAGTACTGGAATAGATTTTTTTGGCAGGAAGCAGTTCTCACTGCAGAGCGAATCCCCGAGCCAAAGCACCGGATGATGGATGGCTAAATAATGATGCTTGGCAGCCGTTGCGCACCGTGCGCCCAACATCGCGGGCCGACACCGGCGACAGGGGAGGCGCTCTGCCCTTCTCCCGAGAGCACTTTTCGGCTTCTGCTCCTATGCATGAATATCAGTGTCATTCATTTGTACAGTTAGTCAGCGTAATGCATTTAGTTCTTTGTCCAGTTATGTCAGCGCAACACATTTATGAAACATAGGTGTTCGCGTGGAGCCGAGCTGGAATTTTCCTGCATGAACGGCATTGTCCCGAATTATCGTGACGGCACAAATAAACAGGTTATTCGTAATTTTTTTTTTTTTTTCTTGTATTTATGTTTTCCCTTCCACTTCCCCCCTTTTGATTTGTCGTAAAACCTGCCAAGTACCGGAAAAAACACGACGATTAAAAAAATAGCGTAAAAAAAAATAAAATAAAAAAGGGTGATGCGGGGTTTCCAGTGGATTATGCAGACTTGTTTTTGGAGCGCAAGGAATTAATGACATTTCAGTTTATTGCCTCTCACAAGGTCCCCAGTCTGAACCTAATGAGTCTCTCAAGTATATATATATTTGCATACATTTTGAGTTCTGCTGTGCGGAAATTAATTTTAGCAACATGATGTTTATTCCCACATTTAAATACTTCTATTTAAATGGCTGTTTTGCTATTTGTACTGTGTCGCCGCAGACGCGACAAACACCGGAAACTGGAGGCATTTGAGTCGGACCACCTCATTATGTCTTAGCTGCTCCGCTGAATTTTAATCACGCCGCTAAAAACTTATTATTTCTATATATAGGCCTGCACATGAAACAGGCCCGTTTTTTTGGAAAGAGATTCGAGGTGACTTTAAAAACGCGCGTTCGCCGAAGTCGCGGAAGCCGTTCCGCCGTGTCTAGTGCCTCTTGCCGTCATTTTTATTCATACTTTGAACCCGGTTTCAAGGTTTGGTTAATAGACAGCCGCGGCGCTAGCGTATCAATTGCCTCTTTGCCAGAGAAAAGAGCCCTCACTCAATATTTTAATGAGATTTAAAACAAATACAGCAAAAAAGGGAACAGAAAGCGGCGTATTGTTATTATTCTTTCACAGCTTTGCGTCATAGGCAATAAGCTGGTACAAGCAATCCAAAAAATAAATGAATTAAACTCATTGTTCCATTCAGCTGAAAAGAGAGGAACAAAGAGGACTTTTCTTCCCACAACAGAAGACACTTGACTTTTACACCGGTGCGCAAGCACCTCCCAAGGTAAATTTTACTCTTGCTTTTAGTTTGCAGTTAAGATGACAGAAACGGTTTTTGACTTTTCCAGTCTGAGACTTTTGTTCAAAGTACCACGTAGTAGGGCATAATAAATTTTACTGTGATTTGTACGGTAAACTATGATGTCAGTTCAAGGTAATCTTGGTTATTGCAGCAGGATAGTCGATTTAAGCCAGGGACCATCTGGCTGTGGAGTAACAGGCCTAACCACTGTGCCATCTGCTGCCCGCAAAATGCAAAGCAAACATCTACAATGGAAAGACATGAAGTTTTACTTTATGGTTAAACTAATATGATGTAAGGTGGTAAGCGGTAAGTCAAGGTATTAGAGTCCAAAAGGTGTGGTGAAGATCTTCAAAAGGCTTTTCTACAGTTTATATCCTTTAAATCTGTCCATCGCTCAGTGATCTCCCTTCCCAAGCTTGGCCAGTCGGCAGACGCTGATCCACCCTCTTCTTATCTGACAAAGACGTCTCATCCGCTCCTTAACCTCAAGATTATTCAAACTCTCGACAGATTAAAACATCCTCTACAGTTTTCCCCCTTGCATTTATGATTTAGAGCAGATTTTCCACAGATTCATAATTTAATGTTCTGTCTCCCTTGTTATGGTGCGGATCGGTCAACATTTCCGAATCGTCTATCCTGCACTCCCGGTCGAACACGTCTTTTTTTTTTGGACAACAGAAACGCTTGTAAATAATTTCCCAACAAATGTCACCTTTGTAAAGAGCAGCACGTTTGATGCTGAGCCAGGACTTTAATTCCCTCTTTTATTCATTTGGTTTTAGTCTGTTTTTTCCCCCAAAAAATTGAAAAGTCCGGAAGCATAAACTTTACTGCCGCAGAGACTGACAAAATGGGTCAGACTGCACCGGACCGACAGCTGATTCAGATCGCAAAGCCACCTTCTGCAAGACATTATCTACTGGACTCCATCAATGCCACATGACCCGTGGGACAGCGTCTATTAGGCTGCAACCTTGCTTTCCGATGGGCTTTCCTGCCAGGGGTCTCGATCAGGTACCCTTCATCTCCCTCTGCCTCTAAGTAACTGGATCGATATGCCTCTTATATATAATTCTGTCAAATGTAAACTTTACTCCATCTTGTTATTTTCTTCTGTTTATTCGGTGAGTGCCCCTCATTCATTCAGCTTGGCATTTCAGTGCACGTCTGCTGTTGCTCTTTCAAGGATACCACATTCAGACTCGGGTCAAGAACAGGCAACCTCCCGATGACAGATGCGTCCTGAACCACGACACCACCTGTGTCTCCAATTCGCTTATGTTGTTAAAAAACGCCGCTGTGATCTGAGTTAATCTCATTATCCTTGGGGCAGGTGAGTTGACGGCCGAGGAGCGACCTCTGTGATGCGGTCCGATAGCCGTGACGTTTCTCTGCATTGATCTCATTCCGCCTGAGACCCACCTGCCCTGCTGAGCAGCACTGTACAGTACAGCATCATTTCAAAGGTGTACGGTATGTCTGCATATCCTTGACTCTACCGTGATGTGACTTCATGCAGTTTCTTCTGCCCGTTTACCTTTCATCGTCCAGAAACATAACAGGCCTACTGTACAGACGGTCCGAGACTTACAATGGGATTCTGTTTCAGTAAACCCATTGTAAGTTAAAGATATCACAAGTCCAAAATGCATTTAATACACCTAACCTACTGTCCTGTCACACCTGCAGCCACTTCAGCAATAGAACGTAAGTGGTCTCTTCGCCCCCCCATCGTCAGACTGAGCACTGATTGGATGACAGATTAGCGTAGGAACCAATCGTGGACCAGATTTAGTTCGTACCCGGACTTCCTGTCAGTGCTCAGTCTTCCGGTAGCCTCAACTGGTTGTGAACACTGGCAACCGCATGGCAGACTGAGAGATGCGGGTCGCTGCTGCTGCCCAGCATCACAACAGGGTATCGTATCGCATATCGCTTGCTCCGGAGAAAATCAAAATTCAAAATTCCAGGTGCGGTTTCTACAGAATGCACATAAAGTCAAAAAAGTATAAAAATTTTTTTGTAAAGTCAGATCATTATAACTCTGGGACCATCTGTATTTACCCGAACGTGCACAGATATGAGTTTAATTCTATTACCACAATCCCTTGGTATCCAAACTCTCTGAGTCTGAATTTTTGCTACAACAGCCCTTAAAAATTAACACTTAAATTTCTATCTGTATGGACACGTTGCGCTAACATTTTCATTCGCAGCTTTTCTGAAATAATAAAAAAAATTGAAACGTAAATAAAAATCCAAATAAATTTTTAGACATCAAAAAAATGAACATCATGAAGTACTGTACAGACTATTGTAATAAAAAAATAATAATGTATGTGTTGTAATAACCTGTACTGTATATTGTAATGAATTTATCTGGACACGTTTGCGCGCTCTGGTGTCGTGACCACATTCGCACGGCATCGCCGCATCCACTGTGATGTCTGTCCCTTCAGTTCATTCAAAGGGCCGAGGGAAGGCTGTTAGGTTTGTTTGTTCAAATTGTCATCTGCGAACGTTTTTAACTTAATTTCTTTCATTTTTAACAAACCCACGTTTAAGTGTTCTGTACTGTACAGACTGTACATTCAAATTAATAACAAAAATAACTATATTTTAACCAAGCAAACGGTGTTTACGGTGTTTTGTCCTGCTGGCTGACAGTCATACAGAGGTGTCTTCAAATGTGCGGGGAGGACTTTATTATTATTTTTCCCTAATTTAAAATAATAGGGAACTTGACATTTGGTATGAAAAAAAATTGAATCTGATGGGTTTTCGGATTTGCATGGAAAGGAATTAATGTGTAGCCACTTCATGCTGAGATGGAGCACTTATAACATCGGAAAGGAGGAAAATGCATCAGTGTTTAAACCTTAACATTCAGCATCCATGATGTGAGTGTTGCTTTTCTAAAGGATGAAGGGATGGCAGCTCCAGAAAGTGGTCACAATATTGGCATCACCATATAGGAAAACTTCTGGCCCTGGTGTGTGAATATAAAAATAAATGCGAGTTAAAAGGATCATCGCCTCCTCACAGGAGGCATCGCATCCAATCCGAGTTTTTATCATTTTTAAGGAGCGCCTATTTTTTGTGTGGAACAGGGTGTGGAAAGGTCTCCTTCCTCGGTAAGTGTCTGGAGACTGTCTGGACACCTTCTCGCTGTGATGAGGATCTCGCCTTAACTGCTGGTCCCTTCTTCCCCTGCATGGCTTCTGAAGCAGCCCACCTTCCCCCTGCAGATCCCTGGGCAGACTCAGGTGCCGTCCATCTGTGGAGAGACACGGTCTGGTGGGTTTTCTCAGCTGTGATTACTTCTCCAGACCAGTTTGCCGAGGTTGATGTGCTGCCTGGGTGAAACTGAAGCCTGCGTCATTGCAGCCCTGCTGGCCTGAGAGCTGCCTCTCGGTTATATGCAGCATATTACATACAAGCAGGGCATCTGGGGACTTCACCAACTCTCCACGTGACATTCAGGGAAGGGACTTTCTCATATCCATCATGATGGTCCTCCATGGTTTCCCTCTTGCCCTTAATGGATATCTCAACATGTGCCTCCTGTTTAGAGTTTTTTCCTCCCAGATGGCCCTTATCACTCTACTCCATTCATTTGACTTGAAATTGGCGATACAGTTCTTCACAAAACGACAATGACTATACAGACGATAAAAGTCCGACCCAGCTGTAAAAAAAATAAAAATAAGAAAACAAGACTTTTATTTTTATACTATATTGATCTAAAAATGGCTAAAAATTAGCTTTGTTCCCAAACTCCTATCCGGTGCCAAATTTTGACCAAATTCACCTCGCAAATGTGCAGCGTTCCTCATCTTGTTACTGCTCGCCAAAACTCAGGAACACCACACAGGAGCTGTAATCACTTCACATTATGTTCCTACAATCCTGCTTCATTTGGATGCTCTTTACTGCCATCTACATGTGTGAAGGGTTAGCACAGGTTGTGTTCACGGTGCGACAGACTGGTATGTTTTGTAAGCAGGTGATGGACGAAAATGGAACTAAGAACAAATACAGAATGTGTACGTTTGAAAATCTATGACTCGATAGTATGCGACACAAGGAGACAGTGTACCGTCTTAGTACACTTCACTTTCTCTTCATTTCGTATTCGGAACCAGGTGTGAGCCTGCAGGGTCAAAACTTTTCATTGATTTCAGTGACAGGTAGGCAATGGGTGACTTTGTCACCTCTCATATGTATGCATCAAAATTTCGGGCCATGCAGCCAAGATTTCCAGATGTGTGTTTTAAAGGTTGGGGCTGCCTGCTGTTGCTCTTGATGGAATCTCCTCTGGGGGGGTTTGGGGGAGGTCATGGATGCCCGCTGTGGGCAATAGAACTGCCAACGAACTTTGACAAACCGCCAGCTGGAGCTGCTTTTGCAGAACACGTCACCTGGATGCCCCAGCGACGCCCAGGAGAGGTCGGCCTAGGTCAAAAGGGTGGCATAACTGGATGCAGTTAGAAGTCATTAGGGTTTACAGTTACAGAACTTCTATTCTGAGGGTCAACGTAATGGAGTTTTGCCACTTAGAGGCAGGGCGAGCTATCTGAATTACACAGGTTTCACGTTCCCTCTTTACCCCCAGTGCAAAGTTACAGTAGCGGGAAGAGGAGAAGCTGCTGGATTTGTACAAAGGGCTGACATTTAAACCCAGGCACAGCAAACTGTTGTTGGTTTTGGTTTGCATTATTTTTTCGAGCAGTCCACTTCAGTGAAATACCTCCCCGAGCCACGTAACAAGGATCAGCAGGTGGCGTAGAGGTTAAAGCCACCAACCTTGCGACAGTCACAGTCGAATCCCGGATCCTGGTGTCGTACCCTTGATAAAGTGATGAAGTCATTTCTGCTGAACCAATACTGCCCGCAACAACACAGAAAATAAAACACTTGGGTGTCACAACAGCACATAAAAAAAAGAACATACGAAAGTCATTTCGCTGACACTATAGCCGCACACCCAGCTTGACCGCTCCTCCCAGACCGTGGCCCACAGGCGCCGATCCGCACAACAGTACGAGGAGCAACGGGAGAATAGGAGGGAACCCTTTGTGCTACCCAAGCCACGTTCGAGTCCTGCAGATCAGCACAAGGCCCGAATACATTGTGCTCATCGCACTGCAACGCGGGACGGAGCTCTTTGTTAGTAAATAATTTAAAATGTGTGAGACCATCTACACTGAGCGCTGCTCCTTCACAGATTACCAAACCCATTAAACTTTTACTTCAGCTCCCGCAGCTACAGTCAGCGTTTCCTCTTTTTGTTTTGGTTTGTTTTCAGCATTTATTTAATTTGCCAGACTTTAAGGGCAGCAGGAACAAAACAAAGCAAACTGCTTGGAGCTCAGTGCAGCAGGGGGGCAGGAACCGCAGGGGGAGGTTTGGAGAAATACCACCTTCCAGTTTATATACATGCCATGCAACTGTTTGTTCTGTGTCTGGAATTTTTTGTCCCCCATCACATGCCAAAGGGACAATTTTGCGGCCAGGGGTTTGGAGTCTCGCCCTTTCAGGTCTCCATGGCATCTGTGCCCTTTTTGGCCAGCGGGAAATTTTGCTTATGCCCTTTTCTCATTTTGAGCCCCTGCCCCCCGAAAAGACTGCGTGGACCCGACTCTCAATTGCCACCAATGGCCACGTCTGTTTCTCCGCTTCATTTTATCCTGAATTCAACAACATGCCTGCCTGTCTGCCGAACAGGGTCCAGCCAGTTCTTCCCTCCTCCTCCGGTCAGTCCATCTCCCTGCCCTGCAAGCCCCCAGCTTTGCGCTCAGAGCCCTAGACCTTGATGTTTGCTGCTGGGGGACGCGCAGTCGAGCGGGTGACGTTATTCATCTGCACATTCGTCCCCACCTCTGCCCACCCCCACCTCGACCCCAACCACCACCTCCTCTTCTGTCGAAACCAGGATCCCCCCTTCAAGGCTACCGTCCCGTACAAGTGCCGGCTGGCGTTAACAGGCATTTGCAGCGAGCGCGGCAGGTGATGACGCTTTAATGAAGATGAATATTCAGCCGGGTCCCGGACAACTCCTGGACTGTTTCCCAGCTTGCTTTCCATGCCCCAGTCAACTGGCAGAAAGATAAGAGGAGTCGAGGATGCCAAGGAGGTAGAAATAGGCACACGGCGAAACGCGCACCAGTGCTCCTCAGTTTGAAATATTTCACAAATAAAATGAAATTAAAAAAACGGAACTTGACCAGTTCCGGAAAAGTCTACAGGGATTTCTCCGAAGATCGAGCGGTGAAGGGAGACGCAATGGAAGGGAGGAGTGCGCGCGCAAACCCGAGCCCTTCATCGGGGACTTCCGGGTTTGCAAGGAGGCGGTTTGCATGGGCTGGAAATGAGGCGCCAATTAGCGGGCGATGGTTTCACGAGACTCCTCTGGCCTGTCGTACCGCGGTGCCGTGCACGGACTGCCAGCGAGGACGGCGCAGAGCGCAAAGTGAGAGAGACATGTCGGCCATGTGAGATTCGGGAGAGACGCTCCGCTGGGCGACCCGGGGGGGAGACTGATGCAAGAGCTGAATAAATCCCGTCCCGGAGACAAAAAAGAAACCGATGGAAGGAGCAAAACACACAAGCGAGCGCAACATGAAAGGGCCTTTTAAACACGGACACACAGTTGTCACTCGGTGGCTGTCCGCGCTCACAGAGCAGCCTCTAAATGACGATTACATGAAAGCTGAAATGTCCTCTTATGTCCCTTTGAATCTCATCACGCTGCTTGGATTTTATTAAAAACTTCACTCGAGACACTTTCCTCTGACAGATAAGGGTATTTGCCCCCCCCGCCGGAGCTCGCAAATAACCTTCGCAAAGGAGGGGGGAGGAAAGGACCCCTTTGAAGTAAACACAGGTTACTGTGGGTTTTTTTAAGAAGAGGGACTGTTTTATTTATTTATTATTGCCAAAGCTGCCGTGTCCCCGGGTTCAGATAGCTATGCTAATGCTGCCGTCCGCACTTCCTGGAGCGGCTGGTTCCGATGTCTCAGAGATAGCCGGAAACATCAGAGTCTGTCAAAGCCGAGAGGCCAGACCCCCGCACCCCTGACCACCCG
Source organism: Heterotis niloticus (assembly GCA_018136845.1). NCBI lineage: Eukaryota > Metazoa > Chordata > Actinopteri > Osteoglossiformes > Osteoglossidae > Heterotis > Heterotis niloticus. Next base: position 2,452,577 of record CM030904.1, read on the forward strand.
CCACAGCCAAATCGAGCACCTCTGTATCAAGCTGCGCTTCGACGTTTCTCCGGCATGAAAGTCCAGCCTCGATATTCCCCGAGCAGACAGGCAAACAACGCGCACCCCTTGCGCACGCGGCTAACGCTTGGCCACCGAGGTTTCCGGCACACTGTGGCGAAATGCGGTTTCGCTGCTGTTTTACCAGGGTGAAAGGAGAGCACCTTCAAGGAAGCACTGTGCTAAATTAAAGTGTGTAAAGGGAGTCTGGCGCTGTTTGCTCTCTATTCCCAGTTCGGAACCTCAGTGTGTGAAGGATGGAGATGAGCTGCAGTATGGCGGAGGAGCTTATGGCCACGGTGCGCAGGGAAACGAAGGAAGAAAGAAGGAAACGGCCCTCGGACTGCAGTATTTTCAAGCAATTCGCACAAAAACTGCAGTGCACGGTTATCTAAAAACTGATTCGTCTCCATGGAACACATAAAAAAAACAAAAAAAAAAAGAATTATAAAACAGATTAAAAAATCTGAATTGAAATTGAAAATTCATCCCATGGGACTCACCTACCTGGATCCTAATAATCGTATTCAGTATCACTTGTAAGGCACCTGTTTCAGTGGACCGGTCAGATGTTAGGTGCATTCACCGAAACTGTTTGCTGAATTTTATGAACTGTGAAGCTATACAAAACAAGGGCATCGGGGAGTGCAGCGGTGGAAGTTTCCACCTTGCACTCAACGGACAAACATTCAGACGTCCGAAACTCACCTCCGGCCGTTGTACCCTTGACCAAGGCACTTTGAGTAACAGAGTAAAATGTCCCTGCCGTGTAAAATGCGTCAATTTTTTAAGCTGCTGTAAAGCGAAGGGTCAGCTAAAGAAATCGTGTAAATGTCCGAAATAAATATGAACCAGATGCGATCATTTACGGCTCCGAGTAAATCACATCGCAGGTACAGCAGCGTGCGGCCTCTTTCTGCAAATCTAAGTGCGTTGCTCGCAGGGGGCATTGATATCGCATGCAAATGATCCAAAATGCTTTTCAAATTCCGGAATGAAAGGGCGAACGCAACCTTGACTCTCCTTCGTGTTGCGGAACTCGGCAATTAGTCAGCGCGGCAACTTTACGCACGGGGACGCACGAGCGGCAAACACGCGCGCCCTAATTCACACTTATCGCTTTTTTGCCCCCAGCCCCCATTTGCCCCGCAGACAGCAGTTAGTCAGCCGAGGTCCCGGAGGCTGCCCGTCTCCTCATTTGTTAATGGCAACCATTTGGGTGTCTATTGATTTCCTGTGCCACCAATTACGAGCGCGCTCATTAAAAAAGCGGCACGGCGCCGGTTCCTTCTCCGCTTCCTCCTCGGCCACGCGCCCCTCTTTCTCGCCCGTGCACGGAGGGTCCGTCCACCGCCGCTCGCGGTCCCGGCCCCGCGCCTTTTCGCGGTCTTTGCGGCTCGGCCGACGTCAGCAGGAGGGGTGTTTGGCACGGAGAGGTTTGACCTTTCGTTTCGGCGACTGCTCCGCTCCTGGTCGGCGGAAACGTGTCGCCGCTCTCGCAAAACGTGGAAAATATCAACAAGTTTTTTTTTTTTTTTTTTTTAGCACGGCGCCCTGCTTTGCGCGTCATCGCCAATTCCGGACTTAACCCCGGGCACTGGCAGGGTTAGCTACGGCTAGCACATGTTCGGTCATCGCAAGAGCACGAGTTGGCATTGTAACTGCGTTACCCAGCTTATTTCTATATCCTTCATCCCTGAAAGGAATATCAGCGGAACAGAAAATATTGCTAAATTATACAAGAAAAAAGGTATCAGTCCAAATATGCGTTGCTATTCGTTGTCAATAATTTGCATGCTTTTAAGTAATAATCTTCCTCGCCTACCCTATAATTTGACGCAAGAGCCATTTATTACGCAGTGTTTCAACCCAAAGAAGCAAAAAAGCATTAGTAAATGTCAGTATAATAAAGCGTACACATTATAGCAACAAGGCGATGCTTAACAATTCATGAGGCCCGGAACGATGTCCGCCTGCAATAAAAGTACTCATCATCGGTGCAAGTCGCAGATAAACACTAAATTGCTAATACATTACATAAACATTATTTGCAGGCCTAAAGGAAAGGGAAGTGGGTGGTGAGGTTTTAGTATTAAAGAGATAATGGACGGAACGGGAATGGAAAATCCGGCCTGGCTGTGACTTCCCATACGATAGAGAAGCACTTTTTAAAACGCATTTATAGTTCATATTTATATACACATGCGCGACAGTTTAGCTTTGAAGGAGAGGGCAAAAACACGTTGTGCTGTGTCTCAATATCATTTTTGGACACACATTCAAATGAATAAAAACAGGGATGCAGTGCTACATCGGATCCCAACCAAGGTGTCACAAGCCTGGCATCCTACGGTTTAGGCTCCCGACCACAACCACGACATAGACAAGCGGTTAATAAAAGTTACTGAGCAAATACACTGTAATATACCGAAGCGTTTGCGCTATTTTTCCACATTTTTCGGGATCCTCGTGAGTGCGTGGTGAATTTGAGTTCTTTACCGTTCGGCCCACGCTATGTCTCCGTGCTCCATTCTTCCTTATTATTGCTTGGTCCCTGCGTCATAGCTACGATGCTACCATGGACTGGAAAGTGTAAACCGGCACAGTTACCTTCGCCTTTGGGTTGCTGATGGTCAAGCTGATCGGCGATTCGAAAGCGCGAGGCATCCATGTGTTGGATTGCGGTAGGTGTTCCCTGCGAGGTTATTTTTATCGGCCAAATAAATCAAGGGACCCTAATCCCACTCCACGTGTTGTCGCGCAGGGTCTCCAAATAGCATTTGTTTTACCCTGGTCATTGTGACGCTCGGCACCGCCTCACGCATTCATCAGTGTCGCCAGCGTTGGCCTCTCTGGGCGGAATATGGATCACCCTTACCTGAGAGAGCCCAGCACGAACGCCTCCTCGGGTCAGCAGTAAAGTCCCGCGTGTCGGCGGAGCGTCTGCGCAACAACAAACAACCAAGGCGAGGCTCGTGCGCCGTTATTTTTTACTGCGCCAAAGGGGACAACAAGGACATGTGTTGGGGCTGGTGGGTGGGGTGGCCCTGTTTGACGCCAGCTTCCCCGTTACTCCCCCCTCCGTCTTGGAACTCGTGCATACAATGCAGGTATTAAATAGCGCAAAACACACTCGGCGGGTAACCGAGCCACACAGAAATAATAATCCGCGGGATTCTGCCGTTCACGTTGGCCACCGCTACACAGAATTATGCATTTTTAAATACGCTTTTTTTTTTTTTTTTTTTGAGCATTGCAGAGTTTAGCATGTGCTGCAGGAGCGGATCAAAACGCCATAGTACAAAGGGTTCGACTTCCTGGTGTTGCTAATGCGGTCTCCCTGTCTGAGCCCTGGGCGAATAACGCTGCTTGTTGAAGGTGGGAGCCAAACCCCATGACAATATCAATGGTAAACAGGGAAAGCAACACGCGACCAGCTTGGGAGGCGGGCCGTGCGACGCAGGGACATCAAAGCACTCCAACAGGCAAAACGGAACGGAACGCCGGAGCCAGCGAAATGCTTCCATGGGGAGCCACACAATGGCGAGGAGTGAGAAAATAACACCCAGCGCGGGGCCGAGAGATAAGTCTCTAGGAGGAGCATAGCGCCCTCATTTACAGTGTTTTTTAATGGGGAGAAGGACGACATCGCGGCTGGCAGTCTAGTTTCCGCTGCAACTGGGCTCCTCTGTCGCTGTTGGGTGGCCCACCGCAGAGGCCAAAAAGATAAAGTTTGGGATGCTGTGGCAAAGTGAGTGCACTTTCCAGAATAACAACAAAGCGAACGGGAAAAAAACTTGCGAAATTCACAATCACAGAGCTATCAAATAGCAGCGGATCTACTTCCCTGCTTTACATTTATTCATTTATGCGTTTAGTAAATACTTTTCCCCAAATCAGCACACAGCAGTTACTACCGAGTGTTCAGCTGACTCCTTTATCCAAGGTGACTTAGACATTTACATACAAATCACTAAAAACATCCTAAGATTAGCAGGGCAGTTTGACATCGCAGGGCATCGGTTAGAATCACCAGTCCGTGTGAAACACACGGCTAGAGGACAAAAACCAAAAGTTAATATGCAAACAAGCTGTGTTCGAACCCGTGTCTGAACCAGCCTGCGGCTTGCAGACACGAGAGGAAAACCCCGTACAACTATGAGCAAAGGATTCTCACTTGGTGTTTGTTGGCACACCTTGCTGATTTTAGGGATGTTTCATTTACTAATCGTTCAGTTCGGCTTTGCCGATGCCACGTGTGATCACGCTGCAGGTTAACTCACTTCCCCACCAACCACCCGTGGATTTAGAGGCCTGCCTGAGAATGGAGGCCTCCCGGTAAGTGGAGACCTCTAACTTGAGAGTTCATCTGCAGCAGTGCAGAAATATCAGCAGTAATTATTGCAAGAAAAACACGAAACAACCAACTGTGACCCGAGGACAAACATACAAGTGTGCACGAAGGGAAAGTGTGCTGTGTAACTTTACCCATTGATACAGCAGGGTCTTTTTCACTCAGTTCAGGGTAAATACTTTGGCCAAGGATAGGCTACTTCAGTGGCGGTTCTAACTATGACACCACCTGCTGCCTTACATCAGCCGGGATCACCTGACTTGTCTGTGTACCTACCGTACATGGCAGAGTCGCGAGGTGACCGTCAAGTGATCAGGTAGCGCAGGTGCAACCGGCACACTAAATCACCGCACAGGCCCTCAGTCTGCCGAAACTCGCACACACCTGTACTTGTCTGAGCACAAACATCACAACGAATGCATCACTGATTCTTACTTTGAGCCACTTTTTTTTTAAAATTAATAATTTATTTTATTTATTATTTAAGCCTGTACCCCAGGACCTTTTGAAATAACAGGGCACAGTAATTGCAGGTAGCAGGTGCAAAGGAAAAGTAGGACCCAGTGGCGGGCGGGCGGGCGGGTGTTGCAGCCAACGTCGGCCCACCTCAGGAAAAGCAATTTATCGGCACTAACCAAATCACCTTCCAAACACACACGGCGGGTCTCCTGACATATATATCCGAGGCTTGCGAGATGGAGCTGTGCGTCCCGTCCCCCGACAGCAGTATTAATTAGAATCATGATGTCTGCTCCAAGACCTGCAGGAGACACTCTTACAGGGCGCGCCTGGCGCGGCGATCTGATCTCTCCCTGCTCCTTTCATTTAGGATTCTGTTCTGTTACCGATGCAGGTGTCGTCCGCGCGTTTTGGACAGCGCAGGAATGCTAATGCACCGATCTAATAAGGTCTTTGAAGTGTGCAGCACGCAGTGGCGGAATCATAATGCATAAATCCTCCCCCCGCTCCGCCACCCCACCCCACCCCACCGGCAGTCTCTCGGCAGCCCCTGTCGGCGCAGGCTGCATCAACAAGTTCCATTTTCACGCCCCCCCCCCCCGGCCGTCCTTTTAAGTCTTTGTCTTTTGCTGTATATTCGCCTTGTTTTTAAACCTCCTCTCGCTCGCTATCTTGCTTATCGTAGCCTTTCTGACAGCCAGGAGCGGCGACGTTGTGCCATACGTGACGCGGAGGCTGCCCGAATGGCGCGGGTGATGGACGCGCCAACCCAGGGGGAGCAGACGCTGATGTGGGCTGAGCATGTGCGTGCATGTGTGCGTGTGTGTGCGTGAGTGAAGGAAGCCAACAGATAATATTTATGTCAGATGTTATTATTTGAACGTATTACTAAATATATACTATTACCTTTTTGCTGAGCTCACATTGTATGTACCGTATATCCCGTATAAATAAAACCACATACGCAGTAATTATGGATACATGTCGGTGAAAAGATGCAGAATTCAGGACAACATTGAAACTGATATATTCATTGAAGCATCCAAAATCACAGCAAATAGGTCTGTTTCGTTTGGTTTTTTCCCCCCTATTTATTTATTTATTTATTTATTCATTGTCCCTGGAAGAATGGGACATTCATCGCTAACTAAAACAAGTGGCTATGCGAATAGACGAGAGGCCTTGGCTCCCATCCACCTCATCCAACCACCTCAGACTCAATGATGCAATTTGGAAGCAAATCAAATAACTGGCTGTTATGACTCAAAGATGCAATAAGACAAGAGGAGTTGAGTAGCTGTGCTGAATATTGATATTCTTAAAAAAGTAAATTCTGAGACGAAAGTGGATATAAAATGCTTATTGTCTTCAGCCTTTTCTCATGTTGAAGCTGAAATTACTAATTGTTATTTATCTGACTCTTTTGTTCAAGGGCATAAAGGTTATGTTTGTGTGTTAAGCCACTTTTAAGAAGTTGCCCCTCTGCTGGGCTGGGGCATTTTTACTGTGTCATTTGAGGGCGGGTAAGAGGGGCTACAGCAGGAGCCATGGGTTGAACTTGAACCGGACGGCTCTAACCGCCGCGCCACCTGCTGGTCCGCATGTGTAGCGAAAACAGTGGGTCTCAGAAAAAAATCACTTCTTGCGTAGCCGCAGTCACAGTCAGTTTCGAATCAATCCCTTTATCTGCTGTAATTTCATAATCCATATCGAGTCTGTGTCACAATCTCCACAGCGCATTTCTCCAAACCGCCTCCACACAAAGAGATCGCAGATAAGCCCCAACTGCGGCGCCTCCATCAGTCACAGTGGTGGATGTGAGGTTGTCAAAACAGAGAGTAGCGTGTTTTCCCACCGGCGACGCTGCACTCAAAGCGGCGCGGTAAATTACGGCCCCGTGAACTCCGGCTTTGTGCGTGACGTATTTCGCACCTTTTCCGCCGCTCCCGACAAAATCGGTGCGGCGGTCGCAAGCGTGAGGAGCCCGAATTAATTCCCGTTTGTGGCCCTAAATCCCTCTTGCGTCACTGCAGCTAAATCCTAAAGGTTTGATCCTTTCCCCACAGACCGGTTCTGAGAACGACCGAAAGCGAACGGGGCCTTGAGGTCAGGTCCTTCAACTCCAGCGCCAACACCAGACTATATTTAAATTATCCAAACAGTCGCTTTTGCCCAAGGTAACCTGCAAGTCAGGGTGACGAAAGCGTATCGGCTTCGGACGGAGAGCACCCAGAACAGCAGGAAGATGAAAACTTTTACCCTTCCACAGGGAAGTAGCGGGAAGCCATACAGGCACCTCGAGATAAGTCTGGGAATATTTATTAAGTAGAAATAACTCAATATCTAAATGATCAAAACAACAAAACGGGATTTATCCGCTATTGCAAATATTAAATTATAATAAAGTTCGATAAAGTGAAAACAACACTCAATGGCAATTTTGCTCACAAGAGGCTGAATATACACATACTGTACATCAATATTATTCTTATTTTATTTTATTCTGATTATTTTTCTGCCACTAAGCCAAACACTACATTAGGCCATATTTTTGCGATTATTGTTATTTATCGGACACTTCTCTTTAAGGCGACTTAAAACGTAAAGTTTTGTACCCTAAGCTATTTGCACCGATTTACCCCTTCATACAGCGGGAGTCGGTGTTTAAACCCGCATTCCTCAACCTGCTTCCCCCAACACACAAACACACGCGCGCGCGCGCGTTGCTGACTGGTAATATGTTCGGATGGGCTCTCCCTTCACATTTATTGACCCTGCGGAGCAGCGCCGCTCACTCGCGTCTCAGAATTGAAATCAATAAGGAAACACGGTCCCTCCTGAGAGAGCGGATGGACGGCAAATTGATTTCTCCAGCCATAGGTGATTAACATTTCTGTAATGTCATAAACCGGCGTGCGAACAATTGTTATGGAGCTGCGCTTTGGGCCGGGGGAATAAATTCATAATAATAATAAGCTTGTGTAACAGAAAAGAAAACCATTGTCAAACACAGTAATTAAATATAAAAATGTACAATTGCTCGCGGAGGATAGCATGACTTCTATCATCATTGGCACCGTTTTAATTAGCCGCACGCTTCCGACAGTCGTGGGCTCGCGTTCGAAGGCCTTTGCCTCTCGAGTGAAATTTGCTGCGTTCTCCGTTTCTTTATCATAATTTTGCACAAAACACTCCGCCGTATGAATAACGCTTACAAACATCTAAACGTATGGTCATTTGGCCCCTCCGGCAAATGTGTCAACGCGCTGAAATTTCCAGATGCATGCAGCACACGGGCAGTTTCACATTGCTAGGCAACAGGATCTACGCAAACGGCATCGTGACCTTCACGACCTTTCTGTAAAATAAAGCATCGTACATACCTTTACCCAATTTAGAGTCGTTCACGAATGGTACATACAGTATTTCAGAATCGATGAGCAGATGCTTAAATGGAGACAGAAGAAAGCCTTTCTTGAATTTTAGGTATAGATTGACATAGAAGAACACAAAATCCTGCAAACATTAGAAAGTAACTCCCCGCAAGTCCCTCCCTGTCCTCGAGGCGAAGGAATAGTTCTCAGGGACTGTGATGGAGTTGTCTTTAAAGTGCAATGTAAGCTCTAGTGCAGGGCTACACCCTAGCTTCTGGGGCAAATCTCATAATCCCTCTGATCCCCACATCTGAACCCACAGTGAGGTGGTTATGTGTGTCTCAGAGCTGCTTGGTGTTAGGTGAGCACATATACCCTGGTGTCTGCTCGGACCCTCTGGCTCCATACCGTTTTGGGTCAGTTCCCGCCTGCCCAGTTGGCTTAGATCAAACGCCCGCATTAGACCAGGATGGACAGGGCATTGAGGAGGGACCACCTTTGATTCGCTCTGACATGTGTTGAAACAACCATGATGCTGAGGATCTTCTATGATGGAGTTATGGTGACATGGGCAACAAAGAGGACTTCAGCGAAAAGTGTTGAGACTGACTGTACTGCCCACATCCCACATACTGTGGGAGCCAAGGTCAAGGCCTCGTGACTCTACATCAGTCATAAAACCAGGTTTTTATTGTTTGTGTTCCATAGCCAAAGCTGTAACACCTATTTTGAGATGGCAGCCAACAGTGATGTTTATGCAACTCTGACCCATAGAGGGGGAGGAAGTGGTCTCCCAAGAGATTTTTGAAATACGTTGGCTCCATCACAGTGGAACAGAGACAATGAGCAAGTGCCCAGGTGAAAGAAGCATTTCAAAGGCAGTAATACAAGACCAGCTGGTGACATTCGATCCATGAGGCTGAGCGCCACTCATCTGATAAAATGGTGAAGAAAGATACAGCTGCTGCCTTGAAGTTGATATCAATAAGTTAACCGCTGCACATGATGTAGAGAAGTTTTTTTGGAGCAATGCTACAAAGTATAACAGAAGGTGGGGGAAGACTGTTGAAAGCAGATAAGGTCCTCAACCCCAATAAAGACCAGTATGGTATGTCATATTTGAAAATACACCCCCGGAGATGTGCTACATGCAAGACTCCGAACTCAGTCTACTCAGTCCACTCAGTCTAGTATCTCGCACTATAAGGCTTGGAGACTCCTGCTATTGGAGCTCAATGCTGATGTTCACACCAGCTCTCCATCCTAAAGGATCTGCTTCCAGATGAGAGCCGTGGCAAGCCAATCCCAGCACATGGAAGCGGTAGAAATGTAACTCGGTATTGTCGACCCATGCGTGTGCATGTGAAAGAGGTGAGCATTTTCTGCTTAGGTTGTGAGCTATTTTTTTTTTTTCCCCTTCTTCGTCTTCTTCACATGAGGAGACACGCAGACCGTCAGTTAATGGTCAGAACAACACGATCGCTTTGAAGGCTGACACAATGCGGCGCCTTTGAAAAATCTGCCTCGGATAAAAGGAGACGCACATCAATGATTTAAGATTTCACACTTGAGTACAAGCGCCGCTACAAGGCTGAAGATTTCCTCGTGGGGGCTCACACTTTGTAACTGCTGTGGACAGCTTTACGGCGGAGCGGTCAAAGAAAGGCACCGCTTCTCCTTGCAGGACACCCTTTCTCTCCTTCTTGGTTACACAAACCTGCTGTCTGGATAATTTCTAATTTGCTGATTCACCGGTTTTCGGGGGCCCCCCCGTGTTCGCAAATGTCAAAGGGCACGGCTACTGCTTTTTCTTCACGCTTAATTCCTCTGGAGAACTTATAGATTCAAACGGAAAAGCAACTGGAACAACAGATAATCGGTCGATTTGATGTTTCAGCCGTTTCTTGACTTTTGCCGTGATGATTTTCTGTGACCGAAGAAATGTGTTGCCGAACCGACGCGAACCTCACGCTAAAGGGTAACAGGAATACAACCCCGCTTTAAAGAGCAAAGTTTGAGACCTAATTCAAATTAATGGGTGTTTCAAGTGGAAACAGGCTGAAGATTAGCTGGGTAGCAAGGCCGCATTTGAAATAGAATGGCAGTTGTCGGTGGCGACGAGGAGCGACCAGTAGAGACAAAAAGTTGCTGTGTCCCACCCCTTAGGGACTCCTTAGGAGGTAATTTGCATAGCTCCGCCTCCTTACTGCACAGACCTTCAAACGCTAAAAAAGTTGATGAGATGGAGCAAAAGGTTCAAGACCAGCCTATCAATGCGTTGGTCTACACTTGTTTGAATTTCAGTTTGTAATATTCCAGAAACTTCATTAAAGTTGTCAATATCCCTCATCTATTCTGTTCCTGCACTTTCCCTGCACGAGTTTCCATGGCCTTCACGCGGATGAACTCCCATGAAGATCCAATCGCAGCAACTACACAGAAAACAGCTTCCGTTCTTGTTGTCCTCATCTAGTGCATTCTACTACTGCTGGTGCTGAGAATCTCTGCATAAAACTGGTTTTATTTGACTCTACAAAAAAGTGTGCAGCATAGGGCGCATCCCACAATTCCACGCGTCATATGCTGACGAACATCCACCTCTTTGTAGCAGTGGTGCTGTTCTTTTCATTCAGTGCATTCCCTCCCATCACCTGCGGACTCCTTGAGTTAGTAGTGGTATAATGTGGCTTTTGAATCATCGAGAAGGTACTTGCCCTTTCTCGACCTTCTCGGCGTCCTCCAGAGGACAGCAGCCGGGAAAGCAATCGGCGGGAGTGCAGGCTGACCGCCCCGGCAGATAAATATAGGCGGCTTTTAGCAGATGAGCCGTGGCATCGTCAATTAAGATTAGGGCCACTCCTGTCCACGTGTCGTGAAGAACGGGAGGGCGCTCCCACCTCGGTGTCAAAAGTAGAACAAACTTACGCAGCTAAGGAAAAGAGGGGTAAAAACAATATACATAATGCAGGGATTTAATAAACAGCTCCTTCGGATGTTACTGCGATAAATGAGGGACGTGGTGAAGACCTCTTGACTGGGATAAGGTGATATGTGTTCAGGTGCTGAGCGCGCTAGATTTTGGGACCGAATTAATTCACCTCCATCACGTTTGCAGTGTCCTGGAGATAAATGCTGCACATGTGAATGGGATGAATCAGTTAGCAACCGGAGCTGAGTAGGAGTCTGGAGAGATTATTTTCATTTTTAGTCATAAATCTTGGTTAGCATTAATGAAGCTTGGAGTTAAGGGAAACTTTAAAATTCTTACACATTGTAATTTATTTTAATACTTTTTTGCAGTGTTTTTATTCACAATATACTTATTTGAGAGGTTACGTTTTTGTACAGACATCCCTCAATTTATTTACAGGTCAAGTGCTGCAAAACTTTCTCATCTTAAATAAAATAGTGGGTCATGCTGTTATAATTGTATTATGCTATTAGCATGGCTTAGTGGTAAAAGGGACCTATTAACACTTTATAATTTATAATTTATTATTGACTACTGTACACACTTATCTGGTTTCCCACAACTAGACCCAGTAGGTGCAAGTTTATGTCCCTCAGCATTAAAAAGTAGTCATGGAAAAAACACAGCAGCTGTAATGGCTGTGCTTCACCTAAATGGAAGGTATTATCATCTGGATAACTCATCAGGAATCAGACCAAGCGATACCGGTGGAAGGGGTTTATTGCAGTAAAGCTTTGGGATTTTGGGCAAATATTTACAAAAAAAAAATTATAATGCACTCAAAAGGTGTCAAAGTGAAAACAAACTAACTATTCTAGTATGTGTGAACCAAATATCAATTGTCTATCTTAAGCCAGGCAAGAAAAAGTGGCTAGCCACATCGCAAGACCAAAACCGCACAATTCAAACTCCAACACTACACCATCCTCTTCCTCTGTGGGGTTCCTACAGGGACACTGAGCGGGGCCACCAAACAGAGGTCAATTGCTGCAGATGATCTCAGTTTGAAGTCTCCACAGGCCTAATAAGGAAACCACGGAAGAGACAAACACACAGCCCACCCCTGAACTGTTACAACACTCTAATAATGAATATATGTGCTAACTGGGTCTTTATTGATATTAACACGTGTTATCGCAAATGGCTCGGTAATGCATTTCAGGTGTGGAGCAAAGTCATTCTTCCCTCACACGTGTTGCTGCTCTTCTGTGCGCAAACCAAAGGGCCCTTTTTTAATAAAGCCATTATTTTAGCTTTAAGTGGTTATATAAATCCGGCAGCTGATGGGATCTGCCGCCTAGCGAGCGGGTTAGCTAGCGTCAGCAAATGTATTGGCGCAGGGCTCGAGATGCGCAATCCGAAAGCCGGAGGCTCGAAACTGGCCCACGTCCGCAGGACTGAGACGTCGAGGTGCTTTCGGCGCCAAAAAAAAAAAAAAAACGACCGGTAGCTGCCGGGCTCCTAACTCGATCGCACATTTGTTCTGCATAATTTTAGCTCTGTTTTATTAAAAGGGACGTGTCAGATTGTTCTAAGACTGTGAGCGGTGTAGGTGTGCCGCTCAAAGCCAGCGTGCGTTTCCCTTTCTTAAACCAACACCCTTCCGGTTGAATCTTCTGGTTCCACCGCGCAAGCCCCGTTGCCTGCAATTAGGCTTCGGGCGTAGTGTTCATTTTCGGAGCCGAGCATCTCCGCATGCGACGTGCTGCCATTCCACAGCCAAACTCCTAAACGGCCCGAAATAGGAATAAATGCTCTGGGACACGGAATAAAAAAAATAAAATAAAATAAAATAAAATAAAAAAAAAACACAAGAAGCTCAGGCAGCAAACACGGCAGTGTTTATTGTTCCTGTCTCTCCGTGCCCCCGGAATTATACTTTCAGATTTTCCCCCAGCTGAGTGCGGCCGACAAACAAGTCTGTCTGAGTTTATCAAAAAATTAATCTTGTTCACAGGCGAGCGGCGGGATCATCGCTCACTCCTGACAAGCGTCACATAACTTTGCGAGTAAATATGAGGCAGGGAGGCGCTGAAGGTCGCAGGGAGGCTATTGATCAGCTCCTTCCTGAACGGTCTTTCCTTCTGCCTCGCAATTTGAGCCGTTTAACTTGAACCCGCACACCGCGCCGGGGTAAAAACTGTATAACACTGCGTTCGGGATTTGTATTTTATTGGGACAACACTCACCTCCCTCCCAATGGCCCGCGCAGCTGGACGTTTTAATCATTTACATCCATCCACTTAGCCGACACTTTTCTTCACAGCAGCTTACAGTGTTAAGCTGCTTACGCCGAATTTCCCGTTGACATAGCTGGGTAATTTTTACAGGAGCATTTAAGGGTTTGTACCTCGATCAAATATACTACCACATGCGGTGGGACTCGAACTTACAACCAACAAACCCGGACGTGGCATCTCCATCCGCTAACCATCCAGAAACGGTTCAAAGTGGTACAACAGCAGGATCCCGCTCGGCATCTAAACTGGAATCTCACAATTTAAAATCGATCAATGTGTTAATAAGATTGGTTTATGCTGCTAAACTTTTTTTTTTTTTTTTTCCCCAAAAGCAAATTACCATTTTGAGTTTATATATTTATATTTTATAAATTTATTACGGTCACTTTCCCATTAGTACTGCAGGCTCATTTTTACTGCATCATTCCAGGTTGAGGCCATTACAGCAGGAGCGAGGTTTGAAGTGGGATCTTTCGACTGTAAAGCTACGTCTTTAATCGCTACACCACCTGCTGTCCTAAATCCACCCCAGAACCCCCTCCAGCTTGGCCCTCGATGCCTCACATTTCATCCAAAAGGACCGGAGAGTAACAGGGTCTGGCTGGGCAAAGTGGAGATCGATCCGATTGACCGCGCTGGCCTTAGTTTTTGCTAACAGCACACGACACGGCCCCACGCGCGTCCCACGTACACCAGCGGCCCCTACATGCAAATAAATACATTCATAAAAACGTAAATTGGCATAATGAAAAACATCTGTATTTTAGATTGGCCTCAACCCGTGAATTAAACTGCTCACAGCCTCCATAAACAGAACGCAGGCAAGGCGGCGCAGCAGGTGCTCCTCATCATTATCAAGTTTAACCTTTATTACATTTATTACATAAAATTTTAAAACAATGAATCGCATCTGCGCCGCAATTAGCTTTGTGTTCAGGCGCCCCTGTATTGGCTCCCGTACGGAGCCTCGCATCATTAACCTTTTGCACGTTTAACTTTTTGACAAAGCCTCTTCAGAAGTCAGAATGCGGTTTAAAATCCCCGTTTCATCGTTCAAGCGTGGACTCGGTTGCAAAATTATGAGCAAACGCACACACGCACGCACGCACACTTAGTCGCTCGCTCTTGCAGTGCTCAAAACGTACCCTACCGAGCCAGATTGAACATTTTTCTTCCTTTCCGGAGCGTTCTGGCTCCCGGCATGCAAAGGCCGAACGTGTTTGTATCCTACAGGCCCGGTTTCGCCGCACCGTCTCGCACCCTCTGCCTCCTCCCGTCCATCGCTGACCATCAATAAATAATCCAGGCCGCAGCTCGCCAAATGTCACCCGTGCGGTCCAGAGTCGAGCATCCAGAAATCACACCCTTGTCGAATGCTTGCCAGGGCATATTCCATCCGTAATAACTGAATAATTTATAAATTTATAAATTTATAAACTCGGAGTCGGTGTCTTTCATTTAATCTAAATGCTGCCTCTTTCATTCGCCCGTACGCTGATCCTTTTCTCCGACTTAATTTGTGAGATAACATTTCGCGACAGTCCGCTGCGACGTACTGTAAATAAAGAGAAGCGTGACGACAGGGGGGGCCTAAAAATTCCTCCGTATCGTCTTATTTCCCCGACTCTTGAATGAGATGTTCGTCTGCGGATGGAGGGCGGTTATTAATTTGTCACCCGGGGGGCCGCGACGGAGCGGCTTCCTTTGTCCCTACGTTTTATTGGAATTCCTCATTAATTTGCCGCCTTAAATATTGCATGAATGATGTATTTATGAACAAAAGCACTTCTGGCAGATGTAATTGTCAAGGAATTTTTTTTTTTTTTTTGTCTAACATCACAGATTCCTTTACCTTTGTTTTAACTTTGTTTCGTGCCATAATGATCCTCATTGAGTCGCTCATTCACGGCCTTCCTACTTTATTAACTACTCTTAATTCTTATTAATGTGACTCCTTGGGCCCGAGCAACTTTTAATGTGATATTTGTACACTGAGCTACTTATACCGATTTGCCCATTTGTACAAGCCGGGTCATTGTTACCTTATCTATTCATTGTAAGTAAGATCAATGGCACTACAGCTGGAGGTGGGATCTGAACCAAAAACCACAAAAAAGTGAAATCATGTCATCATTTACTGTTAACCAATTTTGGTGTCAGAATGTGTTCTGGTCATCAAAGCATACATTTAAATAAAGAAATGTAAATGTAGAGAAGCAAGAGATGTTCAGATGGTTCTGGCTGGACAGGTAGCAGACATATTCGGTAACACTGAATTCATGCTACTTTGTCTAAGGTGACAATGTCAGATAACCTTACTCTGGTTTATCCTGGGAAACAGCAGGGTAATTTTTACCAAAGCAGTTCAGGGTAAATATGCTTAAACAACATTGCCGCAGTAAAAAGGGACTTTTGCCTTACTGTTCGCTGTTCACCACGGTACGTGAGCTGGGGTGTCTTTTTTTATGTGTCCAAAGGAACCAGAAGATGTGAAGCTCAGCTGAGAGGTGATGACCAGGAGCCATGGAATTTGTTTCATGGTCACTTTGTGTGTGTGTGTGTGGGGGGGGGGGGGGTAATCTGACCACAGTGGGATTTCTCCCAAACTGTGAAAGATGGAACTTTTGCAGAAGCTGCTTTTTTGGTCCTAGTGGAGTGTAATGAGTTTTGCACTCATTGAAACGAATGGTGGCCGTATGCTGTTGTTGGGGGGTTCCACTGAGGGGGTCAGTCAGCAGCTTCTGTGTCAAGAAAGCCCATATTCCTTCGTTCTCAATGATGAAACACTTAGACTTTTTTACTGCTTGTTGCTGTAGATCTGCACCTTCATCCCTGAAAGCACACAGTATAGAGTAGGCACTCACCAGGTGGCGAGTGGTGTGTGTGTGTGTGTGTGTGTGTGTGTGTGTGTGTGTGTGTGTGTGTGTGTGTGTGTGTGTGTGTTGGGGGGGTCGCCTTAGAACCTCTCAATTGAGACAGCAGAGTAATTGTCACTCTTCTATTTGGACCAGTAAAAATGACCCTGCTATGTGAAATGTGAAGAATTTTTCTAAGGCTGATTATCTAACAAGCTGCCTTGAAAAAAGTGTCAGTTAAATAAATAGCAAATATTAAGTTTTAAGTAAGCAATGTTGTGTAAAGTAAGTAACTGTTATTTTTAAACAACTGTTTCTTAATAATTAAGCCAACATGGTTGCCACCATCGAACTGTAACCAGAACTGCCCAAATATTTTTTAATGCTAATACTGTATTTGCATTTATTACTTAAATTAAATGAGCTCCCTCACACTAAAAATACTTTTGTTGGCACATTAGGTAACAATAATAATAAAGTTAAAGGCACTGTGCTGCAGGAAGTTGTACAGTGACAGTAACAGAGGGCCTACGCAAAAGCCTCAGGTTCAAATCCCCCCTCCTGCTGCAGCAGCTTTGATCAAAGTAATACCATGAATTTATACAGTAAAATGACCTCTGCAACACTGTATGTTACTTTGGGGAAATGATCGTGAGTTTTATATTTTAAAAAGCAGCAAAGTAAATTTCCTTCTAAATGTTTTTACTGCAGTAAAAAGTTACCAAAGCAATGTAATAGTTCTCACTTTGCCCACTGCACTCCTCTCTGAAGTTCCCGTTCTCCTCCGTAGATCCTCCAGTATTCAAGTGTGTATATTTAATTTGTCTGGACACGTGTGTGTGTGTGTGTGTATGCGTTTCTCTCCGGTTGTTTCCTTAGCATTACACACCCATCTACAGCCTCTATAGTGGCCTGCAGGCGCTTGCCCGCCGCCGCCCCGCCTGTGTATTTCAACTAAAAGGCCATCTCTCATAGCTAGGCCTCCTGGACAGGAATCACCACCGCGTCTCCCGTCCCTCCGCCGCATCACAGCTAATGATAATGAAGTCCGCTGGAATGCGAGCCCACGTTGTTCCTGCGCCTCTTGTTCGTCCGCATCCTCCCATTAAGGAGGTGCGCCGGGGAGGGGGTGGGCACGGGACAGGACTGCCCTGCAGGGGGTCGCCCAAGGAGAAGGTGATGAACGATCCACCTGCAGTGCCCTTAACCCCCGCCATCAGCAGGCCAGCAGGAGACTATTGTTGTCGCCGCGGGCGATGAAACACTTCCTGGCTGCCTCACGGAGGGGGTGTGGGGCTTTTTTTGGGTGGGGGGGTCCCTCCGCCAGAAAGGACGGGACTGTCCGCTGTGATTACACCCCATGTCTGCAAACTGTAATGGGGTCGATCCTCACCAGCATAAGCCCCAATTTATGAGGCGGTACAGTGGCGCAGCGGGGATGGCGGGGTGGTCGTGGAAGTTCCTGCCAGGTGAAACTTTTTACTCCTAGGAGAACAAAACTGCATTTTTTTAACGCAGATGTATTTTTTTACAGAATGATGAGCACGCCATATGTTCATTCTGATGCAGCAAACAGCACTGGGGTTCGCCAGTAACTGCAATTGCCAGGGGTTCAATCCAGGTAAAGGCGCGCGATGCATCTCAGGTTATCATGGTTCCGCGCGCTGCTGCCTTGCACGGACAAGCCAATAATTGCTATTTTGAAAATAATTACTTTTACCGATATACTGATGAGAAATGTAAATAAAAATGACTGCAATCTGGCTTCCCGGTGTGGAAAAAGTCCCTTATTAGAAGCGGATGAAATTAGGTTCGGGGAACGAGACCCCCGCCGTATTTAACGGACTGCGCTTTTAAACAAAGCGACGATCCTCAAGGCACAAATGCGCAGAAACACAAACAGGCAGAAGTCCAAGAATCCAAACTTATTTTATTGTGTTTGCATTTCACAGCTCAAACAGCAATTATCCTCAACACAACGGGGAAATTTGGATTTATGTCTGTTGTCGGGCGAGATACCGGAATACCAGAATTGAAATCCAAAACGGAGTTTAGACAAACAAAACACGCTTGTTTTTAAATGAACTCGTGACCGCGCCAAGTGAAAAGAAAAAAAAACTTATATTTTTTTCTGTCGCGCCAACTGGCGGGGACGGGCTACGGATGGCGTTTCTGGCTCAAGCCGGGCATGCTCGGGTTGAGCCGCCGCTGTCGCTCACACAGACGGCGGCCGGGGCGCGGTTCACGCCCCGCTAGCGCGGCGCGAGCTGGTGGCCTTTCCTGACTGCCGCCTTTCCGCTGTGGATGAAGACGCCCGCTAGGATGTAAAGGTGAGGGGGGTGAGTACTGGAAACGGAATGGCGCTGGGGAAGCGCCGGGCTCTTATCCTGGCTTTCATAAATTATCAAGGAGGTGCAGTTATGTGCTTAGGAGAAATTAGGGTGAACAAGCAGCTTGATGAGTATGTTCTATAATGCTCATATATATATTTGGGCCCATGGGGTAGGTGTTCGGATGCAGCAAAAGTTTGGATTAACGGCGCATAATTTATTTGTAATATTTTTACTGTGGTGCTGTGTAGTACTGTGCTGTACTACGGCAACTACGGATCAGAGTGGCACTACAGGAGGCCTAGGGGGCGCTGTGCTGCCTTCATCACTAACAGTGAAGACGGTGATTTTTTACTGGCAATAATAGTATCATTAAATTATTGATGGTAAAGTTTTAACAGTTATTTTTTCACTCAAATGTAAAAAAAAAAATGCATTTATATTCATATTTAATATATGTATGTATTTTTGCAATGCTACTCCTATTTCCAATTTTTTTTTTGTTTTGAGTATTTAGGATTTTTCCAATTTTTTTGGAATATTTTTGCAATTTTCTGTAAAATCCAAAGTTTTTAAAAGATTATATATCTACATGTCTGCACGTGTGTTTCCTGTAAGAGTCAGGTGTGAGTAACTGAGCAGACTGCATAGCCTCTAGTGATGATGGAGGTGGAGAGGAGAATCGCAGCACTAAATGATGTTACTGTAGAGTGTGTGGTGGGCTTGTTGAAGTTCGGACTGCAGCACACATGGTCGCGCGAGGGCCTGGAATGTTCCAGGTCCTCGGTTGGAGGGAATTTCCGCAGAAAAGGACATTTGAAAGCTGACAATCAATTACATAATGCTGTTATCCTGTTGCTAACTGTGCTTTTTTGTTTTATTTTAATATTGTTGAGCTTAAAAGTGCAAAGTTAGGGTTCTAAGGCACAACAGTCACAGTTAAACAGCAGGGTAATTTTACTTCTTCTTTCTACTTCCAGGGTGTTGTTGAACAGTCCGAACCCAGTACCTTGAGAGCCAAGCCAACACCCACTGACCGGTATGCAGCGGAAAGATATAGATGGAAGGTACTTCTACTGTAAAACTTCAGCCAAATACCTTGACCATGGATTCGTAGCAGAAGTAGGATTGGAACTTGGGACCTTCATGGTTATAACCACACTCCTCACCTTCTGTCCTCCATGTTAAAATTAAACCAAAATATCCACTGGCGTCTATTATGGATCAAATCACCTATTTAGAAGGTAATAGATCGATATCACTCGCAACAGCTGAGCTGAGAAAGCAAGTCCAGTCCCCATCGCCCTCCTACCAGGCCTTTGTTGCTCCTGAATCGACCACGGTAAAAATTACCCAGCTGTACAAATGGTTAAACCTGCTGTAAGTTGTTTTGAAATGAAGCATCAGCTAAATAAATACTGATTTCTTATGACAGAAGCAGGAATTATTAGCCTGCTACAGTCTTAAAATCCTTTAACCGGGTTTTATCTATCATTTCTTGTGCACCTTACAGCTGACATACTCCATGGTGACTAATCAGTTTTTACTAATTAATTTACCTATTTTACATTCCGGGGATTTTTACTACCAAAATCAGGTCAACAGCAGAGTGTGGGATTCAAACCAATAACCTTCAGACAGCACGGTGATGCCCGTAACCGCTACGCAACGGGACAGAATAAATAATGGATTCTTTCCTTACGTGAAATATGTGCATTCTGTCAAGATTTCGTCAATTGTCTGCAGTCATCCTCATGCAACCCGCCAGTATTAAACAGCACCTTTGTGACAAGTCCTGCAGGCTGAATGGAAAGAGGAGAGGACAATAAATGCGGGACAGAAAAGAGATTTGATTTTTGAAGGAGAAAAAAAAAAAAAACACATTGTTTGCTGTGTTTATTTGCTGCTTTTTAGGCAGAGGGAGCACAGGCCTCTATACATATTTGATTAAAATTCCAAGACGGATTTCACATTTACTTGTTCACATCCTCGCTCCAGGGGTCAGCTATCACAAAAGTATATTTATGAAGACGCCGGCAATACGACGCATCGATCATCCGCTTCAATTTCTGGACACTAACACGTAAACGAGGTCTGAGCCGGGCGCCATGGCATGCAAATATGTTGTTGTTAAACACGCCTGGTAATATCGCACAAAGCAGAAGGTTCAATAACGGAGAAAAGTCACAACTGATGTCTGTGAATATACTTTTTTCACATTATTTGCCTTTGGCTTCTTTCCGCCGCCTGTCTTTTTTCTTTTTTTTTTGTGGGACAAAAGGAAAGTTATTGAGCATCAATGGAATATTTAGTCAAAAACAAAACAAGTTTTTCTGTTGTTTTGGGACAAAAATTGTGATTTGTTGTTCTTGTGATGGTAGGCAGATGCAGTTTGTTGTTCGTAGCATTTGTTTTGCTTTTTTATAATTTTTAATTGTTATTTTTCAAAGTGCGTTGTTTGGCGCCCTTCAGAGCTGAGATTTGAAAGATGAACTCTCGGCCTCAGTTTGGCAAGGCTCACCTGCTCAAGTAAGGGACAATTCATAATTCATGCACTTCACAGTACTCCGGCGCAGCCTGGAAATAAGCAAACCGCTCCGGTTTTATGAACGTGTAGCGGATTAGAAGAAGCGGCGTTGGAGAGGGGTGGGCCTTCACGCAGGGGGCATTGTGAGGGCGAAATTGTGAAAGTCATCACTGTATGATGACAGCAGACAAGGTACGTAGGAGGAGTTCTTCTTTGCATGGTTACTGGGCTACGCAGCCAGGACCACTAACCACTCCACACTTAAAGAAATTATATGAAAAAAATATTATTTTCCTATTACAGGAGTAATACACATTTTGTTCAACGATCAGACGGCTCCCCAAAGGGACTTAAAATGTTAAGTTTTTAAACAGTGAGATACTTATTCATTTGTACAGTAGCCAGAGGTACAGGTAAAGGTGGGAAATACTGTGTGCAAATACCCTGTTGAAATGTGAATGTTTGTTATTAACACTATTGTTTGCTAGAAACAATGTTAAATAATGAAAATGCGGTGATTCCATTCATCGATCAAAGGAGTTGAGGCTAAGAGGTTGATCGAAGAGGCTACAGCTGGAGCTGGGTTTTCAAACCAATCACCTTCTATTGTAAGGGAGAGCCAGCTATTAAACCAGGGTACAAAGGAGGATGTTAAGATGTACAAATGCAGCCAAAACAGGTTAAGTTGTTCTGCCTTCCTTTAACTATAAAATGTTGTCTTTTCCATCAAGATTTTTACAAATGTTACAGCATTGGCCCTGCTAGGGATTCAGTTCTTGTACTGCTGTTCACACCAGGGTCTTTATTTTTGTTAATTAATTTATCGTGATCAATTTCTAATTTATTTTTTTTACTAATTCAAAACACATTTGTGCTTTTTTTTGTAAATTTGCTATCCATAAAAAAGACACTAGTTTATTCCCATTAAAGGTATGACTGATCTATAGCCATTATGCTGCACATGCAAGCTTAAGCCCCATTTACCCACAGTACTGCATTACTGCCTTTCAGTGCTGCTTCTGACAGTGTGGTGCGAACCGCATTCCTGTGTTCCTAGACATCGACACCGCTGCGTTCCTCACTTTCCTGAGACCACAGCAGGTCAAACACCCTGGAATGAGGAACACAGCGGTGCAAAGAACTGAATACGCGTTTCTCTGGTCAGACATGTGCCCACCACCTTTGTCAGCATCCATTTGCTCAGATTGTATATTATAAAGCAGGTGGATTTGGGGGGTGCGGGTGCGGCTTGCTGTTTACGTAACGTGACCGACATTGGCGCTTAGAACACTTGTAAAATTATATCATAAATAGTAAACATTTTTGTTCAATCGTGTTAATACGCTGAACTGAATGCTCACCACACTGAAGTAAAATTCAACAGAATAAATTATTTTTCAACCTGAAAGACTATGCCTTTATGCGGGCCTTGGCCAAAAAGGTCGGAGCACCTCTTGGAGCGAGCTAAGTTTGCTTAGATTTTTTTCTTAAAGATAGAGAATAGAAAAGGAAACAAAAACAAAAGACCGCCTATTGTATAGTTTAGCACTGCTTACGATGGATAAGTTGATAGCTGTGAAGAGCAGAATGTTTTATGAATGAAGCACTGACATATGAACCGGAGGGAGCAGCTTAGGATAACCGAGCAGCAAATGTCGTGAACAGCAGCAGCATCCACAGAGATATTCCTCTGCCATCGAAGGTGCCCATTAACAATCATGTCCGCCGCTTGCGTTTAGTTAAACTTCTGCTGAGGAGTGGGATGCACATGGACACGGTCGCATCGGACGTTAAGAAACAAAAGATCAATTCCCCTGTTGTTACTAAGATAAATTATAAACCATCTCCACTACCCATGTTAAGAGGTTAAAGAAGTGTTGCAGCTGGGCGCTCTGGTTTTTGTTCATTATAGGTTCAAATCTTCATCTCTTGCTTGGTAGTACCTTTTGCTCAAGGTATTTACCTCAGCAAAAAATTCTATTATCCAAATGGCTAGAGAATCGTGAGGCTGACGTGAGGTTTTAGAGATGAGTAAAGGTAAACAATAAAATCTGCATTATTATTAAAAGTACTTTATTAAACATCTCGAAGAGGGACTGACTTTTTTCCAGAGATGTGTACAGGTGTAAGCATGAATCCAAGGTCGGGTAAAATGACTGAGCAGCTGGATTAATATCTGAGGGCGGGCCACAACAAAGCGCTCTGCAGCATAAACAAGAGGGCGGAGCACCCCTGGGGGTGGGGGAGGAGGCACCAGGGCGGGGGGGGGGGGTGGCATGGGGTGTTCTGGCAGTCCGACCGGGCCGATACCGCTTGCCAGCGGTGCAGATGGGGTCCTGGACAGCGAGCTGGGCTGGTCACACCGCTGTCCCTGCCAGTTATTCACCCTGACATTCGGGCCATAAACATCCCGGGCGTTTTAATTAGGAGCACTACAGGTGACGGCAATCTTTATCTAAATGAGTTAATTTGCTGTCAGAACTTTCTGGAAACCGAGCGCTGGCGACCGGAAAGGGGGTTGCCGGGGAAAGGCAGCCGCCCACACAAATGCAAACGTCCGGAGGCAAATTTGTGATCGCTGCGCTGCTTATTCATACATCCGGAATAATATCACATTCGACCGACGGGAAAAAAACGACCCAAGTCCGGCATCACGGCGTCCACTTGTGGATGAATTACAGCAAACGTGAAATGTCGAATCGCTCCGGAAGTATTTCCGCACGGCAGTCAAAGGGAATGAAATGTTTACGTGTGCTAATATGTCTATCCGATTTTTGCCACCGAAAGGGCAACACTCGAAGCCCTTCAGACAAAAATACGCTGCTTTAGAAAGACGGGCGACTTCTTGAGCCTTCGTTTTTTTTTTTTTTTTTTTTTTTTTTCCCAACTTCGCCGAGATCCTCCTGTCCGAGGCTGTCGTATTAAAATAATTTACATGCCACAGTCTTGTAATCCCTTGCAAATCTGCTAATGAATTCATCAACACATTTAAAGGTCATGTGGAATCGCACGGGGGGGAAGCTGAAATTAGTTCAAAGGGATGGAGCTCATCTCTGCATCGATTTACACTGTGCTCGGTTTTAATATGAGGAGCGAGATGGAGGAGGAACTTTTTGGCGAGAAGGTCATGGCGACCACACGTCCTCCGCGCATCTGACGCCCACGGTCGCGGGACTGGTTGTTCTCCGGCTTCGCACCCGCTCCGTGCCGAGTTTACAGGCTGCGTCAAAGCGGAATCCACAAATGTGCATCCATCCATCCGTTCGTGCAGCCATCCCTCATCCTTAACCGCCTTATCCTGCTCAGAGTCACGGTGGTCCATAACCGCCGGCCGCCAGGCTATGAAATTGTCCCGAGATGCCACGCGCCCAAACATACACACGCTGCAGGTAATTTAGAGCCACCGATCCACGTGAAACACACATTTGGACGGTGGGAGGAAACAAGCGCATCGGGAAGGAAACAAAATATCTACATTTATATATTCTTACACAGGTGGCACAAGAGCGAGTAGTGATGGTGCCGTACAGCTCTTGGGATGTGGGGTTGAATCTGCATTGGTCTGTGCAGACTTTTACCATGGGTTTTGTCTCACAGTCCGAAGCTGAGTTTTTCACACGGACCGGTCTCGCCAAATCGCCCCTAGTGTGTGTTTGCTCGCGTGAGTCAGACGCAATCCCAAGCTAACGCAAGCGGCCTGTCGCGAAACAGCGCTACCTGGATGCGTTTCTCTGTTTCCACGGAGACGGGCGAGCACTGTCCCACAATACGGGGGTATTAAGGAGGTGAAGGATGCCCAAGTCCCTGAGTACAGTACAGCTGGACATCGACTATTTGTAACCTTCATTTTTATTTCATGAAATGACAGCACTTACTTTTTTATTACTATTACTTTGACACAAATTCCCATAGAGCTGAATGTTTACTGGAGCCATTTTAAGTTGGATACTTTGCCTACAGCATAGAATTTGAACTTAAATGTTGAACTGCTCAGATGTAGCTCTTTAACTACCATTGCTCTTGGTCGGCTGTATTTAGATGCTTTTGCTTGATTGACGCTGGGATCCAACGTCAGCGCAAGCAGTCTTTGGCGCGAGGGAGCTAAATAACAGCCCAGCGTCTGAAACTTAATAGTGAAGCAGTAACAGCGGGCAGCAGGTGAAGTGGTTATTATGCTGCGAACAAATAATTTTGGTTCAAATCCCTGCTCCTGCTGTAATATCGAACATCAAAGTACCTACCGATGCAGTAAAAGTTGCCCAAATTAATGGGTAAATCATTGTAGCTTTGGATACAAACTTTACATTATAAGATACATTGAAATAAGGTTTCTGATAAGCAGTAGGTGCTGCTTATTGTGTGCACTTGTTTGTTCTCCAAAATTGTGGTGTGAAGTGATTTGTGTTTGCCCTTTGAACCCACACAGAAATGGAGCCCAAGACCACCTAAATTCAATTCACTTCAGCGGTATCTACACCCCCTGTCCAGTGTTCCTTTGTGAAAAACACTCACGCACGACATGAACAGATTAACAACATCTGGCACTGAATAGACGTTTGTGGAGCAAATTGTTATTTTTAGTCCTTTTAAATTACAGATGGTCCCAGAGTTACGATGGTCCAACTTACAATTTTTCAGCTTTATGATGATGCGATAGCGAGAAGTATTCAGTAGAAACAGTACTTGGAATTTTGAATTTTGATTTTTTTTCCTGGGCAAGCGATATGCGGTATGATACTCTCTCATGATGCTGGGCAGCAGCAGAGATACACATCTCCCAGTCTGCCATGCAGTCGCTAGCATGTACAGCTGATGCTCTGCAGTGTTCTGTGTTGCCAGCCTTTTTTTTTGGATCACCCCGTATCTATGTTGTGTTATGTGCATCCACCATGTCTATGAAATGCCCATCTGTGTCTGTGTCTCCTGAAAGCGGCATGAAAGCAGAACACCCGTAATGACTTTTAAAGGTAGGCTAGGCTAGGCTATGATATTTGGTAGGTGTTATAGCGTGGGTGGGTGGAAGCAATCACGAGACATCATGGTAAGTTTAAGTTCGGTTTAACTCTTTACTGCATGCTGTTTCCGACAAAGATTGCTGCCATTAACTGGGAGCTAGTGCTAAACATTATCAATTGGCAGTAAACAAAAAAGGTAACATCCCACAATTAAAAAAAAACAAAATAAACAAACAACGAGGTCTTAGCAAGACAGTGGTTGCAGGAGAGGTCACAAGAGGGACTGAGCACTGACAGGAAGTCTGGGTAGGAACTAAATCCCATCAGTGATTTGTTCCTATGTCAACCGGTAAGCCAATCAGTGCTCAGTCTGACGGTGGGGACGGAGAGACTGCCTACATTCCGTTGCTGAAGCGGCTACAGGTGTGACAGTAGGTTAGCTGTATTAAATGCGTTTTTGACTTACAATATTTACGACTTATGATGGATTTATTTAAACGTAACCCCTTCGTAAGTCGGGGACTGCCTGTAGATACAATGGGGTTGTAAGTTAATAAAACATTGGTGAAAAAAGAAATTCCTTAAAAGTATTATTTGTTTACTTAAATTATATTTTTTTATCTATATTAGCTATAGCTAACTTTTTTACCAAACCAAAGAAGTGAAAAATTTGAGAGAAATCTGGGTTATTACACCTTTTTTTATGACAAATTATCAGTAAAGGTGACAAGCAAAACGCATCAGGTACAGAACTCACACTCATCTGCATCAGAGTGCCTGGAGCCTGGTGTCAGTCGCCCTGGAGAGGAACGGGAGCCAGAAATGGCAGTGAGAGTGTCAGGAAAAGTGGGACACAAAAAGTGCCGCAGCGCAAGTGACGCTGCGAGTCAAACAGCCCTAAAAATGCAGGTATTAAAGGGGAAAATAAGACTTCAGCATTATTTGAGGTCGAAGTGCTTCACTTTATATCCTAACACAATGAGTGGTCATTTTTCTTTGCACCAGGACATCTGCAGGGGTAATCAATCTAACAAGAATGGAGGACTCTGTCTGTACAGAGAGACAGAGGCACTTTAAAGCAACTGATCTCTATATTATTGTTTTCCTCAAAGTGTTTTGTTGGAGAAAATGAGTTTAGGACTATGACAGGAATTCCATCAAAGAAATAAAATGGCACCACAGACTACCCCACTACAGGAAAGAGCGAGAGCTGTTTTCGTTTTACTTTTAATTCATTTTCTTCCCATTCCCTGAGGACTCGGAAGCTTTACTTTGAGCTTGTACGTGCATGTGTGTTTTTTCTTCCTTCTTCACAGGTTACGGACCGTCTTTGGATGAACCTGGTAATTAATAGACGCGAAGGTTCAGACAAGGTGTCGTTTTCCTTTTAACATCTTGAGGAGTGAGTGAGTGAGTGAGAGAGAATGCGTAATGCCGCCAAATGGACCGAGTGTCACTAAAACTCTCTCTGACGGTACTTTGAGGCCCTGCAGTTGAACAGTGGAATCCATTTTTAATTTCAGCGGAGGCTCAGGTGGTCCAAAGCAAGAAGTAGGCCTCACTCTACGGAGGACCCCACTCTCTTTACTGTGGGACCTCCCCCCCAGCAAACTCAGGTGAATATAGGAAGGGAGTTTACCAGCTACTGACGCTGAAAACCTGGAACTACAAGGTGACATCTGAGCCTGGTAAGATCCTGTGCTTCTGTAATAGCAGTTGAGTCGCGCAGTGAGAAACAGAGGTTTGATTCCTGGTACCAGTATATAATAAGACTGCAAACAGTACAACTGGCTACCTCCAAATGTGGGAGGGAAAACAACTAAGAAAGTCATGCTGGTTCAGACGTTGCCTGAACTGGCGAGTCCAAGTCTTGATTTTGAAGAACCAGAACAATTTGATGGTATGTTTGCTACTGGAGTCAATCATAGATGGAGAAGTTCTGATAATCTGGACTTGATGTAATGCTACTACGGTATTAAACTCAATGAGAGGCCACATGGATAAGGAAAAGGGCTTCTTCTGCACTCACAGAGAAAGCAACACCCAACACTCAGACATCAAAAGAAGCCTTTTATCACAACTGGTGAACGGTGGCATATAAAGCAGATGCCAAGGCTGAAATCCCATGCCAAAACATATGAAACAGTCGTAGAAGGGAGCTACAGATATGTGGGGATTCTTGAATCACACGGGAATCGTCAGACAGAATGTAAGAAGATAGCACCAACCAAGCATCTTCATAAAGTAAGACAGGTCCTAAAGAGCCAGAGAAATGGAAGAACAAGATCGGAGCTATCGGCACATGTGTTCTGCCAGTCATCAGATGCCCAAGAAAGAAACTGAAAGCTGGTGACCTCAAGACTCAAAAATCCTACACCCAGAAACACCAGTCGGATGGAATGGCAAAGAGGTTTAGAAAGTGGGTAACTACTGACCTGAATGAGACATGAAGCATCCATGAATACATCCTAGCAATGTCCCCTACAAATGAGCTTCTAGGAGAATGTCTGACAGACAGGGGATATGGGAAGAAAAGGAGCTGCCATGACAAGATAGGTCTGTCCATGGAATGTACCACCCACAGGGAGCAGAGATGGCTGACATGAGGAAATCCTACCAATGCTTAGAAAAGGCAAGACTGAAGGACAATACAGGGGTGCTAATCACAGCACAAGAACAAGAAGTCAGCACCTGGTCAGTCGAAACAGAGGTGAACATATTAGGCAAAACCCCAGGTGCAGACTGTGCGAAGGCGCCCCTGAGACATTCCAGCACCTCGTAGCAGCAACAGGAAGCGGATATAAAGCACATGCAGTGGTAGTGGATAAGGAGGAGAAAACACCGGTAGTGATAGATGTGGTGATTCCAAGCAAAAGAAACATCAAAAAGAAATACGAGAGGCAGGGGAAATGCCAGAGAGAGGGAGAGAGGAACAGGAAAGAATGTGGGAGGTGAAAATCTCCAAGGTTGTCCCATTGGTGACAGGAGCACTTGGGGCCGTGACCCATGAAAATGTCTAATTGAGTGTTCCAGCAGGGATGCTAACAAACGTGAATTCATGTATGTATATATGACCAAAACAATGGTGAGTGAAAGTGCTAGAATAACAGGCATAAATAGTTTTAAGAAAAACAAGTGCAGAAATAGAAAATGGATGCAAATAGGAGAAAAGTCAATAGCAAGCTCAGCACTTGGACAGTAAGAGGTCAGAAACACCCTGACAGCCCGAGGACTCATTACAGAGCTTAATGGCTGCTGGCAGGAATGACCTCAATTGGCTCTGTGGTGCAGCACAGCTGGACGTTTGCTGCTGAAGGTGCTCCTCTGTTTGGTCAGGGTGGCAGGCAGAGGGTGAGAGGTATTGTCCATGATGGATAGTAGTTTGTTTAAGGTTCTTCTCTGTACCACTTCCAACTCCCAGCACCGAGGCAGCCGCCCTCAATAGCCTATTCAGTCTGCTGGCATCACCATTAGAGGGACCATCACCCCAGCATAGAGCTGCATAGAGGACTGAACGCACTACAACACACTGGTTGAATATCTCTAGCAGTGGCCTGGAGACTCCAAAGAACCTTCTCACACAGTCAAAGCCACTGTAGATCTTCTCGCAGAACCTCGGTGTTGTCGTTTTTGCCTCTAAACTTTAACAAAAGCGCAAGATTTTTCATCCATGTGTCACCGCTGGTTTCGCTAACAATGTCCAACCTGTGATTTTTGTCGACTTTTGTCTGAAACCGAATCCAGGTGTTTTGTTCAGAGCCACTATAAGCTAATGTGCCTGCCGGCTATCGATGCTGGAAACATGGGGTCGGATCTCCGGAGCTGAGACGACAGGCGATGAGCTGCATTACCACCTCTGGCTCTCTCCCACATACAGCCGGGACCCCCCCACACACGCGCGCACGCGCGCGCGCACGCACGTGTCTTGGATAATGGGTTTTGCTACGGATCGCAGGACTATAATGGCCTCCTCGTTCCGTTTTCACAGCGCGCAGCAAAGTCATCG
The DNA here is from genome assembly GCA_018136845.1 of Heterotis niloticus. Lineage (NCBI taxonomy): Eukaryota > Metazoa > Chordata > Actinopteri > Osteoglossiformes > Osteoglossidae > Heterotis > Heterotis niloticus. The sequence goes on from CM030904.1 coordinate 2,482,687, forward strand.
GGTGCGACCCGGCAGCTGTCTGCAGAGCCCCATTGTAGCGTACCTGTGAATACCTACAACTGCAGATAACGCCACTAGAACGCGGCAAACCCGCGGAGGCGGCCAGAGAGCGAGCGAGCGAGCGAGAGAGAGACTTTGAGAATTAATCAATACCTGTGACTTAGCGAAGACAAAAGGTGCGTGAAGCAGAGGAGCCAGACCCGTCCATAGGAGACAGCGCCAATGTCACCGGCGCCGTCGGCTGACACCAGCCACAAAGGAATGATCCAGAAACAAACGCGCACAAATGCAGGTATTTCATTATCAAGGTCTGGCTCTAAAGACGTACTAACAAGTTTCTTCTAAATGAAAAATTAAATAAATAAAGGCGCCATAATTAGGACCGTAAATCATCCAGTTGCCATGAGTTCTTTTTTCCTTTCTTTTCCCTCCAAACCCTTTTTGCTAGAATTCATTACAGCGTGACTTTTGCGAAAGAAAAAAAAAAAAAATAAATAAAAACGCATAATGAGATATTGGATGTTACGTCCCGAGGGGGTCCGTTCGACTCGTGCCGCGTGCATCGTGAACCGGAGCGGCGCGATGGCGACGGGTGCTTCGCAGGTGGAGCAATCGATGACGGTCCCACCTTTATAAAGCAGTTCAAGGCCTAACATTGTACTCCCAGCTGTCAAGGGAGCGCCGCCAATGCTGAAGTCAGCATTTACTCGCCGGCGCTTTCTATGGCTTTCGAGTCCGCCATTGTTCTTAACCACTTGCCGAGGCGGCTCTTTGATATTTTTACTTAACCCCACTCACGGTCGTATGCTATTTTCTTGGGCGCGCGCTACATAGCATTTTAAAACTGTATATTTTTGATGTGGCCTTTCGGTGTTCTTTATACTGCAGAAAATAAGATATTTTTTAAGCTTCCGGGAAAAAAAAAAAAATTGCTGAGGATCAACCCACTTGGAGGCTTAAATATTTCCAAATATTTTCAGAAATAGAATCTTGAGTCGGCAAAACCTTAGCTAAAAAAAGACGTTCTCCGCTAAAGCTAAAGCACATAGCCTGAAGTCTTTGCTAGCGAGGTCTGACAAGAGTGTTGCGAAACACCCAAAACCCCCCGGAGGAAGCGTGATAGATGAGGGCCACCGAGCGGAAGGTGTCAGGGGGAGAATCCCGTTCGGCCTCTTTAGTCCACCTTACAAAGAAAGAGCTCAAAGATCTGAGAAAAAAAATCCGGCCCGAAGACCTCCTCCGTGTCCCTCAATCACTCCCACGCACGCGTACACGCAAGTACGTGCTCTCGCTCTCCCCTGAGCTGCATACATTAGCTCTCACCAGGTAGTCGAGTGACATTTGGGAAGAACGCGGAATGACGTGAGATGTGACCGCCCGTCCTCCCCCATCGCGTGCACCTGAGCGAGCCGCTCCGTCCGCAGCGGTCCCATTTCCTTGTCATTCACACCAGAGTAATTCCGCCACAGATTGGTGCCCTCGGCGCCCGCAGCGGGAGGCCGTACGGGAGCGGTGCTGATGGGTTTGTTTTGGGAACCCACTGTGATTTTGACAGCGACTCCTGAACCCTGCCGGAAATACGCAAGGACTCGGATTCTAATTCTGATCAAATGAGCACTTCCGAGCGGCCGTATCTACGGGATCCTCTTTAACTGCCTCTTACACGCTGCACTAAAGCCTGGAAGCGGAAGCACCTTCTGGGATCCTGTAATGTTTGATCATTACTGAAATACCAGCAGGTTTTCCCACTATTATTACCATTATCCGCTGTTCGCTTGTCTGGAACTACTTGTTCCACCTCAGTTTATGCTCTGATGCAACTCGTACTAACAGCTCGAGCTGCACCGTGTGAAAAAGTGCTGAGAGAAGCGAGACGCGCGGAGGTTACAGGTCCAGAACCTTAGCCGCTATGGCGCATTTTTGGAGCCGAGTGCTCCCGGGGCGCCTGTCACACCGTCAATCGCCACTGTCACTAAGATTGAACACGGCCTGTGATCTGCATGAGCGTGCGAGGCTCCGCGCACTGTCTGTCTGACACCTGGAACACCGATCCACCTGCAGCTACAAAGGCTCTCGACCAAAGAAGGGCCAGAGAAATGGAGTTTGATATGCATGGTTTTCCTAAAAAACATTTTCTGAATGTTGCCGAAAGAAGCCCGGGTGAATTGCTTCCCTTTTTTTTTTTTTTTGCTTTTCCTTGATCCGTCCTTGAGCAGGGGATGGGGACGTGACAAGGATATGAGAATATGAGACTCGGTGACTGGTTTCCCCTGCTGGGTAAAGGTGGGACATCTCAGCAGGTGGTTGGGGATTGTGGATTGGGGATTGGGGATTTTGGGTAAAATAGGGGGAGTCTGAGCTGTCACATCTGCATGCCTAGCACTTAGAATGACCGGCATATGACACAGGTCACTGTGAAATGTCATAGGACATGCCTTGCGGGACACGTAAGCTGGCTGACAGGGGTCAAAGGTGAAGGTTTGCTCACACAACTTGAGCGTCGCATCTCCCAGCCAGATGCATGGCGCTCATATACAGATTCCTACTTGGGCAACGTGACCAATGTGAAAGCGAAATCTAACGGCCTCGAAAATGCACGCACGCGCACACACACACACGTACCGAGAAGCTGTAAAGGAAAGTTCAAATATTTCCTCTTGAAAAATAAGCTTGACTTTCTGACCATCCGTCATCGTGCCACTTCATCAATTGTAATCCAGATAGGGCAGATAGAGGAATGATTTCTCCTCATTTACAGTCGTTTCAAAGGTGACTTCATCATCTCCGTCTGAAAGACACTGCCACCCCTACCCCTGCCTGCACCCCCCCCACCACACCCCCCCAGTTGTAACAAATGATTACCTTTAAATGAATCCCAGAGGTTCGGCTACAGTGTAAAGAGGTAAAGGTATAGGGAGCCTGTGTGGCTCGGGGCTCTGTTTCTTCCCACCTGCATCATTTCCTGCTTCACTGATCTATCACTAAACAACAGCTGCCAGGCTGGGGGGATAGTGGGGCCAAATGAGAGAAAAGGGTACGGGCACAGTGGCCACTCGTGGCGGAGGGTTCCACCCCCGGCATGTGTGATGCCGCTCTTCTCTCTCCCACCTCTGGCCCATAAGTGATTCAACCCTCAGCAATGTCCCCGCATCCACGGAGAGGCACGACTTGCCAACCACGCACCCTCCTCCAACGCCGAGCAAATCAGTGCCTCTGGCTTGTCCTTCAGGCACCTGCCAGGGGGCTCGGAGACTTCAGAGGCCTCCACCCGGATGCCCCGCTGCGATGCCAGTGGGCAAAATAACTTCATACACCAAGGTGTTGCTCTGATCGCCGCTAAGGAATTACCCAAAGAGAATTCAATTAGGTCCACGGTATTTCTTACGCAGCGCATTAAACCCACTCCCGAAGATCCATTATCATAATCTTTCTTACGTTTGCAAGAATTATAATGCAAGGCTCATGTAAAAATATACTTTCCGGCTTTTTTTAGTCTTTGATCTCATTGCCATGATGGTGCGGTGATTGTGCTAGCAGCCCCGCCATAATACCGCACTCTTCCTGCTGTGCTAGCATGTCGCAGAATGTCCTGTTACACCTTCATAATTCATTCCAAGCATTCTGACTGCAGTCTTCGCCTCCACTTGTAATAATAATTCAGGAACGAATAAAAAAGAACATATGCGTGCGAGCTCACTCCCCCATTTCTTCTGCCATGAGATGGACTGCATGAGAGCAATGAGTCATTTGTGTTTGCCCCTACACTAGTATGCAAGGTTTTCATTAGGTTACCAAGGGAACTGCTCCTTTGCAAACATGTGATTTTGTCACAGCTTTGCTTTCAGGTTGCTTTCTGCTCAGCCCTTTGCTTTTTTTGTACGAAAACCAGCCACAACGACGGGGGCTGGACTGGAATTGTCTGGTTTGGTCGCTTAGACCGTCTTCCGCAATTAATAACTTTTTCCGAAATATCCACCCACCATTCTTAATCTCTTTTTTGAGAGCAATGTGCAACACATAGCCTTTTCGGGAGTTTTCATCCTCCGTTTTCCATTTGAAGCAGCTTTATTTCTGAGTGGATGATCTAGGATAAGGCACTTCTCAGCAAGCGGACGCGCACAGGCCTCATGTTTTAATCAAAATGCAGAGCAACTTAAGTGTACACTAAAAATTTTAATAAAAATTGATGGATCTAACATGTATATAAAAAAAAAACAATCAATGTGAAACAGAAAAGCCTAAATGCATTTGTCACCAAAATACAGAAAGCCTGCAGGGAGAAGATGTGTCGTCAGTGAGAAGCCAGCTTGATGACCTGCAGGGGACGTGCAGGGAGCACATTAAAAAGTACAGTCTCTGTCTTGCCGCAACATGATTTATTGCACAATATTTGAATTTGCTTGGCTTTAGAATAAAGTTGCACGTTCGGAATTCTTGTGTCGAATATCAGCTCGCGTTAATGTAACGATAATAAATAAAAAAAAAAGAACTATTAATTGAAATGGTGACGGGCAGGATTCGTTGCTAAGGGACTCCGAGGTATGAAATTGGTTACCGGCTGTAGCTTGGATCTTTTTACGCATGAAGTCTATTTGGCCACCGACTGCCTTAAACTTGGACCCAAGTCAATCATCCTCCGTCTTAATCTTACCACCACGGTCCTGAAGGAATCGTTTCCCAGCTGTACCGGCAAAGGCTGCTGGTCCTTTACCAAGCTGTGCGTTCGGCGCCAGTGCTGGGGCGGGATGGTTGCCGGCAGGTGGATATGCAAGCGGTCTTAGTGTTGGCAAAGGCGTTTTCTTTTTTAAAAGACAAAAAGTCCTTTTTTCTATCTTTTAAAAAGCTCTAACTTCCTCTCAAAGATTCCAGCATCAAAATAATGCTGGTTTTGCAGGTTAAAGTAGCAGGTGCCCCCTGAAGACCAAATTGAATGACACTAAAATTGTATAATCTGCAAGGTTGAAAAACTCTTTTTGGAAAAAGGGAAGATGTTCTTTTGTAACAGGAGAAAACTGACCTTGTTTGTAATAATAATAATAATAATAATAATAATCTGCCACTGTATTTTTGATGCAAAGACCACTTTATTAAATTCAGCTTCCTGTTTGCCTCCATTTGTCTGCACTTTGTATCAAAAGACGTAGTATTTTGGTGGCTTTTCCCACAGAGGTTTAATTTTTCTCGTATTCGTGTCAGGCTTCTCCTTCAACCCCAGTAGAAACCTGAGAAACATTTCCATGAAAACTTAGTCCAAGCACTCGGTTGCTGATGTTCACATGAAAGACAGCCGTGCACACTTGAACATTTTCCTCGCTGCTGTTTTTTCGTTACAAAGTCGCTAAGTTTCCCACAGGTCTACGCCACTGAGACAGCAGCTGGTGTCATTGTGTACCGCACCTGTTTGGATCGAATTGTTCAGAAATTTCGAAGTGATTTCCCTCAAGAATCATCCATACTATTTTTGAGCATTTACTCGCCATCCTGCTCTCTGGCGGGCTGTAATCTCCAGTCGGACACGACCGTCTGAAAGGCAGAAACAGTAAAGGTGAGATCATTTGCAAGCAAGCATCTGTTTACACGGGAGAGCTGCAGAACAAATAAAAAGGCTGACCATTTCCAGATGCAAGTGTTTGTCCGAAGATTTGCTGTTCAGTTAAATAGTTTGAGATATGTATTTTGTTTTACTATGGTGTTATGAGGGAAAAAGAAAGTACTTTATGAGGGAAATACTTTCTAGTGTAACTTCTTGGCTGCAGCAGGTGTTTAAGGTTCTGACGTATAACCTAAAGGTTACTGTTCCCTTCCCACTCCCATCTCTTCGCTGCAGTACCTGAAAGAACCCATTCTGAATTGCTCCTACTGTATAACTGGGCAAAAAAATTGTTAGTTCCTCCACAGTAACATGCCAAACAAATGCACATTTCTGCGTATTATTAGATTCAGGCACATAATTGCAAATCCTGTTACATTTCATGGGGCGCTATATATATATATATATATATATATATATAGAGAGAGAGAGAGAGAGAGAGAGAGAGCCCCATGAAATGTAACAGGGTATATATATTTTTTTAAATGTGAGGCAGTTAAGTTCTTTAACAAACTGCCAACTAATAACCAGAAGTGAAAACCTCATATATCTAACGCTGAATAAAGAAATTGACTGATCTCAACCAGCTTCTGCTGAAGAACAAGGAAAGGATTCCCAGGAGACATTAAATACCAAGTGATCTGTTGTCAAACTGCCATTAATATGTAGGCACAATGCTTCTTTAACAATGCAGCAGTGTGCTCTGTTCCTGTTTCAGAGCCAAGAAGAGACACAGCCAAAGCATAAATACCCTGTTTAATATCTGGCAATATGGGCTGTGTTGTAGGTCTGGTATATGTTCTGCATGCAGCCTGCTGACATCAGCTGACTGGTTCAATGCAAATACTGTCCAGAATCTGTCTTTGCTTGACATCTGTGGGATTTGTCTCAATTTCAGCCACTTTCTCAAATGGTGGACAGAATTGCTTCAATACTTCATGTTAAAGGAAGATTATTCAATCAAATCAGACAGTAAAAAGTTTGGTGTATAAACCTGAACGGACACGTAACACCTACGGCATCCTAAGCGGTGAGACATTCGGCTTCTGCCCAGGCTGTTATCCGACCGAGTGCTGAGAGCGTCGCACCCTGGGCATCTCTACTCGGGGTTGATGGGGGGCAGGGACTCCGGAGACCGTACGGCATACCGAGTGCCCCTCCGCATCATCTTAAGTGCGATTCACGCCTCGACCTTTCACGGGGTCCCGAGCGGTCCGTGCGAGCCGAGGCCCCCCGGGGAGCCGAACGCAAGTCCATACCTGAGAGCGGCAACACGAGGAAGTGACGCGCCGGCATCTCACGTCCTCTAAATACGGACCAATTAGATGAGTTAGCTAAAGTTAGCACCTACATAATGGTCTCTCGAGGCCCAAATCTATTTATCCTGGACCTATTAATTGTTAATACTATAGTGTAATCAGTTCATTAACTTAGTCAGGGAGACTTGGCGATGCTTCAGCCTGGAATTAATACAGTTTGTGCTGCTTAAGCAGATGAGAAGTCTCCAATCGGATTAATGCAAGAGGCCACTGCATAAAAGAAGAAGAAGAAGAAGGAAAAAAAAACGGTGCAAACTGATGGATTTTTGGTCAAGGTTCATCCTTTATTGTTTCAAAGGATACAAGTGAGTATGAAGGGAATTTACTTTTGGCTGATGCAAGTCACTGGAATACAAGTACACGTGCTTGAAGGTAATTTACCGGTGATCCGACCGATGGAGAGTTGACTTCCGGTCCAGAGAAATGATTTTGCACAGGAGGGGCCGGGACTGTCCAGCCCTGCTTTAGACTGACGGTGCAAGGGGAGTGGGTTTGTATGAAAACCAGCAGGTGGGGTTTTGATTAGAACTGTTTCCCCGCAACAAATAAACCCTGGTTCAGTTCCCAGCTGCTAGCGATGTCACCTTTGCAGTCTGAATGTTGTTGGGTTCAAATCCCCACCCTGGCTGTAGTGACCTTAGCCAAGGTGCACAACCACAGCTGCCAAAGTAAAATTACTCTGTTGTATAAAATCAACTTGCTGCTGCTCCCGTTAGGGGTTACCACAGCAGATCTGCTCGTCCGCATATTTTTTTTACGCCAGATGCCCTTCCTGACGCAACCCTCCATTTTGTCCGGGCTTGGGACCGGCACAGAGGTGCACCCCCTTGTGGCTGGATTTGCATCAATGCCCAATGTGGGGCTCGAACACATGATCCTGAAATTACGAGTCACATGCTCTACTGACTGAAATAGCTGGGCAGGGACAAAATTGTGCTGTTGTATAAATAGGTAAATACACCATATCACCAAAAATATGTGCGCTCCCCTTCTAATGGCTCAACCAAGCCATTTTGACCACACCCATGCAGCATACAAACACATTTTAAACAACTGTGTGCTTTCAGGCTTGTGCCCACAGTTTGGGGAAGAAGTTCCTTTCCTGCTCCATCATGACTGTGTCTCCATGCACAAGCCGAGATCCATATCACACGGTTTCGTCAGGTTAGTGTAGAAAAACTTGAGCCCTACCTTAACCACAATGAGCATCTTTAGGATGGACTGGAATCCCAACCATGAGCTGGGCCTTCTTACCCAACTTCATTGGTGCTGTTGTGGCTGAACGGGCACAAATTTCCAAAATCTGGTGAAAAGCCTTCCCAGAATTGTCGGGGCTATTATAGCAGAAAAGAAGAGGGGATTCCATATTGATGCCCATGGGTTTCAAAGGGGATGTTCAACAAACACAAATGGGGGTGCTGCTCACGTGTCCACATACTTTTGGCCATATTTGCGTAATTATAACTTGGAGTATTTTGCAGTACAAACCAAACATTGCAAGGCACTTTGGGCAAATGTGTAATATAAATGTATAACTAAATGTAATGTAGTTGCAAACACAGTGTGGCAGAATCTCAGTCTGGATGCTACGAGCATAAATCCATCCCTAAAAATAGTCTCTCTCTTTCTCGCTTTCTCTCCCTCTCATACACACACACAAATACACTTGAAGAATTCAGCAGAGTTGTGCATGTTTTTTGACAGCTGATCAGAGAAATCCAGACATTAAGGCATGTTAGCGTGTTCGCTAAAAGAGTCTCTCCCAGGTTCACTTGGAGACCCGGTGACGCCATCGCCGCATCCGTGGCAGCTGGTCTCCCCGGGCGCCACCGTCTCGAAGCTGCCAGCCTCTCCTTGCGGACATAATGCTTTTAAAGCGGCCTTAATTAAAACCAACAGCGCATCTGCATGCAGCTCCCGTCCATAATATTTACGAACACATAGCGGAGGCCTAATCCCCCGCGATCCTGCCTGTTGGATTGCTCTGCAAGTCGGAGAGGCATTACTGCAAGCCTCATTGACCAAAACCCTTTCAGCTTTTTTCAGCCAGAAAAGAAAGCGTGATGCTGTGTATGCAGAGGCATTCTGACTGGAGGGGGGGGGGGGTAATCTGCTTCAAAGCAATAGACCACTTTGCTGGACTTTCCTGCACCACAATTGTATTATTTTAGCTGCAAACGCTGAAGGATGCATCTGAGGCGATAGAGCCGCGGTGACAAATCCTTAAAAGTGCAGTAGATACTGAATCCTAAAGCAGAGGAGTCCTCTTCGGCAGCATCTCCTACTGTCATGTCATTCTTTGGTCGAAAAAGACTTTTTTTGCAGGAAAAAGCTACTTAAATGTTTAACCTCTTCAGTCTGTAGGTTTTATTCTGGTCCAATTTGACCGTTTTCAACTCTTATCTGTCATAAATATGGTTTCCTCACGACGTCCTCCACGCACTTCCGAACACATGCAATTCATCACCGATGTCACTGAAGTTGTATTTTGTTTTATTAACATTTTGTGCATCTGCAAGGTTTTTGGTCGCTTCCTTTGAGTAGAAAATCCGCACCTGAGTTGATAATGAAAAGCAAAGTGCACCGAGTGTCAGATTTCAGAGTTCAAACACACACGCGCAAATCTTGACTTTGGCCGGACCACCTAATAGCCTAAACAAACAATATCTTCTGACCTCTAACCTTAAATTTTACCTCGAATGATGATAGTCAAACAAAAAAATGCCAGACTAAGAGATCGACTGAACAAGAGGAGGTGTCCAACTTCAACATTAAGCATCATGAAAATGCATGAAAAAGCACCGAATGTCCTCCGTATGATGCATTGGCATTCATCATTTGCAGCATGAAGCATTTTGGAAGCGCATTTAAAAATACATGTCCTCTGGAGTGGACAACCGACTAGGTGAACCTAAGGAGGGTTTAGATACCCACACTCAAGAATCTACAGTACCTTTTGTCATCCATTATCCTTTTATTTATTTTTAACCCGTGTGCTCTTCTTGTTTCGCGGTCAAATGTCGGCGAACCTGTGACGACACTGCATTGCTTGAAGAGCGTAATGCAGATATTTGGCGGTACCTAGAACAAAAAAGCCTCACTCTAACCCAAGAATAACCATCAGCCTCGGAACAATGTAGTAGAAAAAAGCCAATTTCGGGCAGCATAAAAAGTCCTCACACTTTGCTCATTCATAAATACTGGAATTAAATAAAAATAGCTCAAAATCAAAGAGGAGGAAAAAGCAGCACTCTGCACTGAAGAACAGGACAATGGCAAGATGAAAATGGCGGATTGAATTACTGTGCGCTGTGGGCGTGAGTGTTTTATCTGCCCGCGTGTCATTATGTCTTTAAGATGTAGACGCACAAGATTGCCAAAGATGACTAAACCTATTTAGCTGAGCTTTAAAACAAAGGGACCGCGAAGAGAAAAGGCTTCCATTTCAGCAGGGGCTGCCAACTGCTACCTGAAGCACGCAGAGAAAAGTCCTCTTCCAGCCCATTATTCCCATTAGGATCAAAGTTACGTCATGGATCCCTCCCTTAAAATACAACCGAAAGCCCAGCACTAGCGCTGTCTTACATTTTTATGAGGATTGCATGTCTGTCTTTCATACTGTTTTATACCAAAACAAATGTGAAATAAATGAATTCTGGCTCCTCAGCTTGCAAACACAATCGGTACCGAAAGTGAGGCTGGGACTCGTTTTCTTTGCATCTCTGAGCCGATGGAGCCATTTTGCTTTTCGGAAGGATCCCTCGGGGGAAACACGCTTAGCTTCCACCGATTCGTATTTGCTCTCTATACTTCTAAACGTTTGCTTGGGACATTCCTCAAGAGTACAACAGCAGTTCCTTCTTAGCCTCTGAATATTGCGTACAAAAGATCCCTTACAGACAAACGTTACCCGGACCCCAGAGCCGGTTCCTGACTCGGAAAGTTTGTTCGCTAAATGCGAGACAGAGTAGGTTGGGGCATTGTCTGTGTTTCTATAGGTGGCCACTGGTGGAATGTGTACCGGATTCAATGTTTGTACTTTGAGAATTGCATTTCTGTATATTTCTCCCCACTGTTAAATGCCCTTTTGTTCACTCTCAGTCGTAAGTGGGTGTGGAGAGAAGTGTCTACAGAGTGAATAACGTTCATGTTCACAAATATGAAAGGTTCATGTCAGCAACATGACAGCTTCAAGGGGTGGGAAGCAACAGTAGAGTTTTTTTTTTTTTTTGGCTGGAAAGAGAGCGGCAGACTCTCTTTTCACGTGGAAGTCTAGCTGGCAAAAGAGCCGCTTTTGCTGGTGAGCCGGGAGACCTTGTGCGCTCACCTGTACATCCTGACTCCCACGGCAAGAGTATTTATGTTACTCTGTGAATGAGAAAGCCCCGAAAAGAACTCAGGCAGGAGTTAGAGCAGGGTGTTAAAAAACCTACCATTTACTTCTGCGATCGCCATCTGTCAGTGAGGCGGGTGAAACTTCCGGAGTCCGATTTGAGTAAGCGGGCTGCTTCTTTTTATGAACAAATAAACAAAAAAAATTGTCAAGAAAAGTTTGTAAGGGTGAAAAGTTTGTCACCCAGAAGTTCTCAAGTGAGTGACTCACTGTCCACTGTTAAGCCGTGCTAAAGCCATGCATTAAAGTGCTTTCCAGCCGCAGTCGTTCCATCGTATGTCGAGGCAGATGGTCCAACAGTTGCGCACGTGTCACTACCCAGGTTCCCATTTCCAAGGAGGGCGGCTTGGCGGACCGCTGGGGGAGGGTGCACCGAGCTGCCTAATCTCTAGCGGCAAATTAGAGCGGCAGGCCGATCGATGGAAGGAGCGGCACTCGCAGATTTCATTTGCTTGGAAGCGGGCAACGTTAAAACAATGCTAACAGGTATTGATGTCTGGATTTGATTGATCAGCCTTACTTTAAAAAACACACGCGGAGAGGGGAGGCACGGTGCTGCGGTTGTTTTTATTCTTAACCCCACAAACGGAACGCCCCGGTTCAGCCAAGGTGCAGGAGATGCCAAGCCTCAAGAAGGGTTGGTGGGGTCAGGAAAACACAATTTGCTGCTCTTTCATTCAATTATCGTCTGCTGTCTATTGATCCGGCCGGAGTTTCATAGCTCTCGAGCGCAAGAGCGAGCGGCGCGCGGACTTTGCAAAACTGGACTGTGTCAGACTCCATAGGGCTCTTCAGCCCAAGACTTTCTCATGAATAAAAGTGTTTGGGAGCGCGACGGGGGATGTCTGGTCCTCTGTCTGATTGATACACTGACTCACCTGATAGTTATGTGCTTCAGATATGAATGAAATGAATGTGTGTGTGTGTGCGTGTGTGTGTGTGTGTGTGAGAAGGGGGGGTAGATTCATTCCATAAAGAACCAGACACAAGCTTGTCTTCATGATGCTCTATCAAAAGATGGCCCTGATGGAACCCTCCAGCCTTTTGAAATGGCATTCATATGGCGAAAAAGGGAGTTTGAAGCTTTTTCAAGCAAAATAAATAAATACCTACAAACAAACCCTCCGTCTGACTTCAAGGGGGAACATGTTTTGTACAAAGCTGTCTTTTGTCGGAACGCACATAGAAGAACTTTGATTCAGTATTGCTTAGGATGGCGGGTGCAGTAAAAAAGATTAATAAAAGAAAAAATAAAATGGTAGATAGATAGATAGATAGATAGATAGATAGATAGATAGATAGATAGATAGATAGATAGATATGGCTCAGCTTTCAGGAATATTTTGCAGCAATCAACACCCCCAGGCTGACCCACTACCGTATGGCTTCTATATTTATGGACATATTTAGAACAATTATATATCTTTAACTTTTACTTATGCCTATTTTAACATTCTTGACTTTTTACTATTGACAGCTGACAAATTATAACCCCCCTGTCTGCCCTGCCGTCCATTCCGGACAAACGCTAGCATACGGCTTCTGCATTTATGGGCATTTACGGGGCATTTGTATGTGTTTAACCCCCAGCTGCTACATGCACGGTGATGGGAGCGAGCGGCGCCAGCCACAGTTCACCTGGGTCCTCCCCACGGATGCTGCGGCACGCAGGCGCGATGGTTGCGGGCGCGCGGCGGAGCGAGCGATGCTGATTTTGCCATTTCAATATGTCAGCCGCGTCTGGTCCGATTTCGGCAGCCATCTGATAAATGCGTCGTTAAAACACCATTAAATGATTAATGGACGCGAAACACGCGTATCTTAAAATGATCCTTCATCGCTGCACGTCACATTCGCCCGCCGCTACGCTTCATCATCTGCCAGATGCGCATTAATTGTTCCGCGTGGTACCTGCGCCCCCGAACCCCCCTCATCCGCTGCCGGACTCCTTGACGAATCCCGCATCGCCTGGAATTACCTGAATGAAACGGCTGTCAGCTTCCCAGTTGCCTGCGTGCAGGATGAGAGGGAGCAGGGAGGTCTGTGGAGACACCTGGCCTGCAGGAGGAGGTGGGCAGCGGCCTGGAAACCTGCTTTAGTCCGTGTGCAAAAAAAGAGACAGACAGATGATAGATAGATAGATAGATAGATAGATAGATAGATAGATAGATAGATAGATAGATAGATAGATAGATAGATAGATAGGACCCTAACTGTTAACACAGGCTCATTCTCATTGTATCAGTTGCCTAGGAGAACAATCTTCTCATAAAAATGTCTGCCAGAGAGTTAAATATAAATACTCAGTTTAAATGGAGGACCCACTATGGTTTAGATTTCCGCTCATACCTGGGAGAGGTACCAAGTCAAAGTCAGAGATGTGACCTCAGGGTGGGGACCCCCGCATCACCTGTCCCTAAAGGCCACACATTCCTCGAGTTCAGAAGAAGGTGTTTGTGTGGGAACGAATGACAGCAGAGGCCTGTGTGTGCATGATGGACCTCCCTGGAAAGAACAGGATTCTGGAAAGGACCGGCCTCCCTTGGGAGAGTCACTCCATTTCCCAGAGTCCCCCGAGGCCACTGCAACCCTCATAAAACAAAACTGGCTGTTTTTTTCTCCTTTTATTCTTACTGAAAAAACCAAATGGGGTTTATTTACCGAGACATTTATTGCGCCACCAGAAATATGGGTGTGCGATCTCCTTCACTGGGCTCACAAGAAGCAAACATCCTGCCAGGTTATTTATTTTGTGTAAAATTGTATTTATCTATTTTGTAAAAATTTCCCTTTACTGAGGCGCACATGTGAGCTGCATTTGCCTTCCAAGATGGTAGATGGCAGTAAAGAGCAAATAAGCAGAATATGTATGTGGGATCAGCTCGGCTCAGTTCCACAACGTTACTGCTCCTGTCTGGATTCCCAGTGATGGTCACTGGTAAGATGATCAGTGTAACACCTTTATAGAATTTATCCTTCAATAACCAGCGGTAAACAAATCCCTTGCCCCTATAGCCATGCGGATCCTCCACTTTAAATGTTCCGGATTTCATAACATTAGATTAATCCGGGCAAGATTTTTATTTTGAGAGGCCTTCGATTTTTGAAGAACAAAACCTTCAAGTGCTGCATTAGATACAGCCAGAGACCAAATTACACTGAAGGATCAAATAATTTGAGGGTAAATTAAAGCTCCACCGTTGGCGATAATGAAGCTTGTTAAAGTGTGTTCAGCGGCGACTTCCGCTACCTGCGCTCAGTACTTACACATTCACACAGATTTACCGCCACACTCTTGGTAATGGGACTCATTATACACGTGCGGTCTGCAAAGCACATCCCTCCATATATCCATCTGTCTATCCATCCATCCATCTGTCCATCCGTCTATCCATCTGTTTAAAACATGTCCCCTTTGTTACAGTATCTCACCGCTTTCCTGGAGAGACCGGAACGTATTTATAGATTTAAAATGATTCATCTGAGGCGTGCACACACACACGCACACGTATATAAAATTTACATAAAGTTACAAGTGTCCTTTTTCATATATTTGAAAAAGTGAGAGTGTTATATGGTGGAACGTATGCAATATAAATCTGATCTTCTCACTGTGTTTCGCAGTCACAAAAGTACCTACAGCGCTGAGCAATTCATGGCCGTATTTATGTTATCACTGTTCATTTTACGCTGAAGAGCGCTTTCTCAGTCTTAAACACGATTATTCCGATCGCTGAAGATTTATTAGCATTTAGAACTTTTTTCTGTGTCTGCAGTAGTTCCTCTCTCCAGGTATGCTGGCTTCTTGTCTCTGTGCCTCATGAGTGAAACCTAGAGGGAGGGTTGTGGGGTCGAGAGGGGGGTGGGGCAGCAGCGAGGGGGTGCGCGGTGCAGGTCTCTTGCCCTTGAGCTGCCAGCCCACTACAAGTGTCATCGATACGTGGGGGAGGAGATGTCCGACTCCCCCGTGCGGGACGAAGGCGGCCGCCCTCCCCGCTGCGCCGCGGGCGTCGCCGCTGCCACTGCCTCTTATCGATCTCCATGGCCAGGTTTCAATAAGTGCCACTACAGTGGGATGGCGGTGGGGTGGTGCGGGGGCCTGTTTTCGATCCGCCTTAAGAAGCATGTCTGCTGCTAAAAGTTATTTGATCACTCCACTGTACTTTTACCGCAGCACCGCCGCCGCTGTAAGTCGAACCGCGATAATAATCGGACAGTAACTCACTGCGCACTTTTGCCCATTTTTTTATCCACTTTTGTCTTCTTTAATCACAAAATGTGCGCACTTAGTCTTTATTAACCTACGCAGTGAGCCGGCATAAGAATCCACGCAGTTCTTATCTCTTAATTACTAGGGGGAAAAATGAAATGGGTTTGAAATATGACATAAAAAGTGGCCAAAGCAAACAATGGTGCCGAGTCCCAGTTTCTAATTAACATACTGTGCACGATGTAGGTATGAGCACAGAACTCAGGGGGGTCTTTAAATAACTCCCTGTCACTAAACGGCGGCGGTCCCCCGGCAAGGAAAGCGGGCCGTGGCCGGTGCCGGGAGGGTTTTGTTCACCTAAACGCACGCGTCTTGCCGCCGGGGGAAAAGCGGAAGGGTGGGCAAGGAGGAACCCGATTGTGTCTGCTAAAAAAACCTGTTTTTCCCCCCATCGGGCCGCGCTGTAGGGGCGATTGGGCTCTCGCATAAGCAGGCCACTTGGGGAGGGTTCAGACCCGTGTGTGATCTCAGGCAAAATGACCAGGGTCAGCTTCAAGGTTACCGGTTCGGTGCCTGGGTGAGCCGAGTTTAAGTGAGAAATGTAATTCTTTCTTGCTTTACATAAATGAGTCAAGAGGCTCAGCGGCATCACCTTGTAGTCAAAAGTCCCGGGTTTGATTATTAAAGGGAGTTAATCTGTCCATTCATTAACATTAAATGCTTTATTCTGCTCTGAAACCCATCCTGTAATCCATCAGTGGCCACACACACACACACACACACACACACACACAGCCACACCCCACAAGCAACTCAGAGTGATCATTCACCTGAAACACTTGTCCTTGGACTGTGAGAAGAAACCCACACAGAGAGCGAACATGCAAACTCTGCACAGACTAAGTTGGATTTAAACCCACACCCAAACAGCCCAGGCAGTAGCCCCACTCCCTGGGCGCCTCTGCCACCCTGAGTGTAAAATTTTATTTATGTCACGTCTTTGTCCAAGGTGACTTACACTGTTTATAAAGCAGCTTCACTGTAATTTACCATTTGTACAGCTGGGTGCTCACAGTGCAGCAAAGGAGCACAACTATTAGGCAGCAGATAACATGCTGGCTAAGGTTACAAGCTTGTTGCTTCAAACCCCTGCTCTTCTGCTGCAGAACCCTGGATCACTGTTCTTGCGTTGAAAAGATGCGGTAAAAATAATTCAACAACTGTGAACAGCTTAAGCCTCAGACGCAACGCTATAGGTAACCTTGAGCAAAGGTGTCACATAAATGATTTAATAAATAATAATAAATATACACACAATTACAAATGGCTATAGATGAAAGAGATGGCCAGGCCCTGGAACGGCGATAACATTGTTCTTTCACCCCTCGAATGCATAAATACATACAGCAAAAAGCAGAAATGGGATTAAAGATGCAGCGACACGGTGCTGCACTGCACTGTACATTAGAGCACAGACAAGGAGACACAATGCACAAATACAGGCGCACTTTATGCTAAAATATGTATGCATTCATATTCTGATCAAAGGTTATCCCTCTCTAACATGCAGGCCGGATGTATTAAAATTCAGACTCATCCCAAATTCATTTGATTCTATTTATCCCATCATTTTTTTATGCAAGAAATGGAGAGCTGAAATTTAAAATAGCTCTAAAATAATAAGCTTGTTGGTCCATTTTTTGGCGTTGGCGAAGACGTGCAGATGCTTTTCCTCCCGTGGTTTAGGCGGAGCGAGGGATCAAAACAGCATTTTAATTACATTAGTATGATAATAATGATGTATGAGGAAACAAAAAAATCATGCAAAAAGTAAACAAGCAATAAAATAAAATAAAATAAAATAAAGCAACTCCCAGACCCTAGGATTAGTAAGATCAGTTCTAACCCTGACGTCACTAAATTTCTTTTAGAAATTTGAAAAACTGTAACGGCACTTCAAGGCATTGCTATGTATCACAAACCCAAAAACAATGTGTGTCTTGAATGCATTGTTTAGTTTTATTACCGCATGCCAAATTTTAAACCGATAAAGAAAAATTCAGCAGCTCTACCCCAAACACGTGTTTCTATCTGAAAGTGATAATTTTTGTATACTTCAGTTTCTTTTTTAAGATAGTAACAAACTTTGCGTCTGTATCATAATTTACTTTTCTGTTAAACAGATTAAAGGCTTCTTTATGTTGTTCAATTATTACATATAATTAATAATTATTAATTATTAATTATATGTAAGTACAGGATTGCTGTATATTTACTGTAATTATATGAACATGCAAATACACAAATGTAAATGCAATATTTTGTTTATTTCCTTTCATGCCGATTCCTTCTCTGTTGTTGTATGTGGAACAGATTTGGAATTTTTTTGTATATTCACAGCTGCTGAACTGATTGTTTAGTAGATGATGATGATAATAATAATAATAATAATAATAATAATAATAAGAAGAAGAAGAAGAAGAAGAAGAAGAAGAAGAAGAAGAAGAAGAAGAAGAAGAAGAAGAATGTAAGGGTGGTGTTCCCTCTGAGTACCAACAGGTCGTCCTCTGGTGATGGTCTCTGGCTGTTTGTAGAAGGACAGCAACACAAGGCGACGGTCTGGATGTGACTCCAATCTGTTCTGTGGGGGCTCCTGGCTTCCCACGACACCGCCCTGCGCTCCGCCAAGGAGACATGAAAGGTTTGCGGAGGGGGGACTGCATCTCTTTCGCAAGGTTAATCTCGGCCCTAATGAAGCCCCAACAGGCACGCTCTTAAACAAGAGTTAATAGTAAATTAACCTTGAGCAGTTTTCCAAACTTGCTTTTTTCTTATTGTTATTAAATATGCATCCGCCGTGTGCATCCCTTTCAAGGGCGACCCTTCGCTTGGTGCAATGAGGTCGGGAGAAAAATGCCCCCTTACTGCTTGACAAATTTGGACTCAACCTCATTGCAGACCCGGAGAGAACCTGATGGAGGGTTCCCAAAAGCATCGTGGGACAATATTTCCCCACTCCTATTATAACAGCAGATAGCTGAAAGTGAAGACTAAGGTATGTTTCACAGAAACAAGCTGCAATAAAACCCCACAACAATGCGGTAAGTGGGTCCAAAAAGTTCTATCATATGAAAGAGGTTATTATTGGAAGGTTAAGGAGAACCAATATTTTCACTTGGTCTTCCAGTTGCACTGCGCAGGGAAAAAGGGAAAATAAAGATTTTCCTGTCCTCCTTCTCTCAGTCTGAACTGCATTGCGTCTGAGTAGGAGTTTGCAAGGAGGTGTGAACACTGCCCAGTCCATTACCTGGCTTTCACTGTCCACCATCCAGGCCACCTGCAAAAAGCGATGTCAGGAGAGTTTATATTGTGACTTTTGACCTCTTTGACCCACTCCAACATTTGTTTCCCCCAGTGGCATCTGAAAGGCATCACACCATCATTAGCACCACCAAGATCAGGAACTGCTTTTCCCCTCAGGCTGCTGAACTCTGGACAACAAAGGGACTGATCACCACCATCACTGCTGACCACTTCTCACTGTAGCATGAATACTAACCGTTTGTACTGATCCATCCATCCATTCATCCAGCCATCATCATTATTACTATCTTACCAAAATCATTTGTCTATCATCCTATTTATTTACTTGCCAATTCTATTCACTTATTCACCTGCTTAACTGTTCACGTTATCTTCGGCCATTATGTGTTGGCATGCTGTCTGTTTAGTGTACCAGGCATCGCGGCCCAGGAGAAAATACATTTCATTCCGTTTTTCACTCCTGTACGAGGACAGAATGACAATAAAGTGAACCTTCAATGTTTTACTCAGCTTTCATTTCCAGAAGACATTATCTTCCGTTTGCGAGTCGATTCCAAAGCTACGTGCTGCAAAGACTTTGCTTTTTATATTAACACTGCATTTAAAAGCTTAAATAAAACACGAAAACACGAAAGCCATAAATACATAAATGTATAAATCAAATCAGTGCGACGCACTTGGTCAGGAGAAGAATACCGTTCTGCCGCAAATTGCACAAAAGTAAATCTTACGCTGCAGACCGACCTGAGAAAGGTGCAGATGATGTCACATCCTATCCCCCCCAGGAGGACGGGAGCCAAGCACCGATCGCGTTATGCCCAAATTCTTGTTAACTCACGGCACATTATTGCGGGGTTTTAATGTAGAAGGATTTAATCAGGTCAAACAAAACTGAATTATGGAACATGCAATATTGATGCTTTCTTCTGAGCCACATCAATTATATAGAGTACAATATTTTGGTGCATTAATTTATAATATGGAGCACAAACAGCCTATTTGTCTTGTTGTATTACGTGAAGTTATGAATGTATATAAGTAAATGAGGGAATATGTAAATGCTGGGAGTAGATGTTTGCATTGCACACATTAGCGAGTACCCGTGTTTTACCAACCCCTGTCTGTGCGTCCGCGCAGGCCGAACTCGAGCGGCTGACACTCTCGGTTGTTACCGCTTCTGAAATGCCCCCGTGTTCCGCGAGACCTTGTAACACCAACAGAAGTCCGTCCTAGAGTTCTTTTTTATCTGTCGTACACTGGCCCCGAGTCACCGGCAGCCCAAAGCGGTCAAGATGAAACCTCATTCATTAGGTATTCCTCTCAAACCGCCTGCTTTCTAAAGCTAATTTTTAGCCATATAATGAACAGAGGGAACCGGGAGCAGGATGCGTCCACATCTTGGACCGAGAAATTTATTTTTTCTTTTTTTTCACTTTTTCCGGTGTCGAATCCGTTGCGTTTTTTTTTTTTTTTTTTAACAGCCAGAGTGTCATAGTTGCTTTGATGGGGTTTTGAAAAAGGGAAATTGTGAGCGAGTTTGTGCGGCTCGGCGGAGACCTTAAAATGTCGCGGCAAAATAGCTGAAGAAAGATCTGTTGTGCCTGTCCAGGGATTAAAAACAAAATGCAATAGGACTAAAAAAGGGTCAGCTTGATTGTGAGCAGCTTGGCAACAGCACAAAATCCGACAGGAATGTGCCGGCGGCGTCGCTGTTTTTCCGGGACGGGCTGTTTTAACTGGGAATGATACAAGTTAAGCTCCATACAGCAAGTGTGTCTTTTATCTCCTTTTTTGTCAGCTTTACATGGTTCTCAGCTGAACGGGAAATAGCACCACTTTTTTTTTGCTTTTTTTTTTTGCTTTTTTTTGTTTTTTTGGTGAATTCAGGCCCGAGATCCTCAGAAAAGCTTAGCCTATACCTGGCATTTAAATAATCCCCGAGTTTTCCCTACCTTTTGATGCTTTTGTTCGACCTCAGAAGTCATCATTATGTGGTGCGTGATGCTGCAGGAGAGTGCGATGCACGGGCACGTAGCTCCACCTTCTTATCCATACTTGGCCGCGTAGCCCGGGAGCGTGTGTACCTACACAATCCAGCCTCTTATCTCCAACTCCGGGCCCAAAAGCAAACTCCTTGCCTTTATTTTGCAGTGATCCAACAGTTGAGAGCTTTGGGCATTATCGGCCGCACTTTTACATCTCGGATGCCGCGGAACAACAATGCGATCCCTCGGCAATGGGCGCGACTCAATAATTAATCGGTGCCCTCGTGTAGGTGCGCAGCATCATTTTACTACGGTGGGATTAAACAAGCTTCTCCCCAGGATGTTTGTCTCGAGCCGCTGCGAGGGCTGCTCAGATGAAAGCTTACAAACACAACGCAGTGCATCTTCTGTTACTTTCCCTCACTTCGGGTAAATATTATTAGTTTTATGCTACGTAGAGTCATAACCTGGCAGAAGTGGGAAAGGTTTTGATGGGTGCAGATGAGGCTGTGTCACATTTGCCGTGGAATAAGAGGTCAGAACTGCACCTTGGGAACAGGAAGATGGAGTCCCAGAAGGGGACCTGCTGCAGGACCCTTTGAGAAAGATAAACGGTGTGTCCAGTTAAAAAATCTGTCTTATGGATCTACATAATTCATTACACGAGCAACATAACATTTCATAATTGTTTTTACATCTCGTTCCCTGTATTTCTGCGGACTGCTATCTGCCTGCTTGCAGTCACCTTCACCGAAGAAGTTCCAACCCTTCTTTTGTATTTGTTTACAGTGGGAGTGGTCCTGTTCTCCTTCACCAGAACATTCTGTTGTACTTCTGCAATTTTATGACTTTTTTCTTTTTTGTTTGAAAAAAAAAAAAAAAAAAAAAAAAACAGAAAAACTCCAACTATAAAACTGTATGCCGTTCTGGTTAGCAGTGAAAATAATAATAAAGACCAGCTTGTGGAGGTTAATGAACCCAATCCAGATGGGGTTAATAACTTTAAAGATATTCCTTTATTCCAAAAAAAAACCTCTTTATTCTGTCACTTTCTTCCCATTAAGTGTGCATGTGGCTCATTTTGAAAGTGCACACCAAAGCAGCTACGGAGACTGGAGCAGAACGGGTGATGAAATTAACGTGACAGCAAAGGGGAAAACTTTTTTGATTTCTCTATAAGAGACAAAAGCACCTAGAAGCCGACACAACGGTTTTTTTTTCTGTTGCCACTGACCGAAGGTCCATCTTTTTGAAATAAATTTTTAAAAATGATTTAAGGAAACGTATCTTTTTCCTTGTCAAAATAATTGTCTCTTTCATACGCGTCGGCTTTACTTTGTCCCTAAAGCATCGCTTACAACAAGGCTTAGCACAAAATTGCATTTAAAGGAAACGGGATTGATGGCACGGGGTTTGGGAAATACGGAGATCGGTGGTCCTCGCGGGGGCCGCAACCTCGTCGGGCACCTGTTGATGTACCTCGGCTCGGAAGGACCGTCTGACAGAGGAACCGGAGCGCGCGTTCACCAACAGGACGGCGGAGGGCGTAGCGCTTAGAATCGTCACCTTTCAGCCAAAGGCCCTACGCAGGCTCGAATCCTGCTTTCACGCCAATTCCCTTAAGCAACGCGCGTATTCGGAAGTGACACGATAAAAATGAGCGGTCCTAACTTTGTTAGACAATGGTGTCAGTTAAATGAAGAAGTGCAAATGAAATCATCTGTAGGATTATTGTTTCATTCACTCGCAAGCATCAGCAGCCCAGCATTGAGAAATAAATGGCATTGCGTCAAATTTACATGCAGATGCTTACGAGCGCCGTTCGTGTCAGCGTTTCTGAATGCCGTGCGACGTTGCTTTAGCAACGGCAAATATAGGCGGCTTTAAATTTCTCATTTTGTGACGTGTGTATTTAGTTCGCAAGTGAAACATTCATCTCCCTGGGCCTTGGCACTCCTCTGCATCAGATATGCCCACAGTAATCTCGCTGGCAGCGAGTGACACGCCGTTCTCATTCTTCCAGAACATTCCGGGGCGGCGGAGATCCGCACAAAGCCCTGTCAAAGCGACGTGGCACGCAAAGCGGGGCGCCAATTCTTTGGGATTTGTTCCGGTCGCACATTAATAATTTAGCAAACTCCATCATCATGTAATATTGACAGTGGGTGTTTTGCTTTTTCCCTCCCTCCTTGCTGTTCAACCATGACAAACAAAGAGAAGCCAGGATGAGTTCTAACCGCAGTCTGCGAAAAGCAGCATGGAGCAAAGATGCCGGAGATGTCTAGAATTCTTTCCCGTTCACCCCGAGACAAAATGTGTTGGCGTGTAGCTGTTTGTGATTTTTCTCTCACAAATCTTATTAGGTAGGTGTGCGACTGCAGCGAAAGCATTTTAATGAAGGACCGTAATCCTAATTTTTTACCGGAGTATCTTGAACCTTCGACAAGCAGATCCACCGCGTTTCACCGCGATCGCGCGGGGAGGTGTCAGGTGCCAAAGTGTGCTGCCGTTTTCCTTTGGTTCTTGCCCCCTGACAGCTCACACACAGAACTGACACAGTGGAGAAAACCCCATGAAAGCTTTGCAGGCCCCACCGATGCAACCAGACTTCACTCACTGGGTCCCCCTTGAGTAAAAAAAAAAAAGACTTGGAGTCAAAGCCAAGATAATCCCAGCTACCCCCATTATGGGGAGTACAGAGCAGCAGAGGGCTCAGATCAGACTGCCCCCGGCCTCCGTTGGGGGTCCCAGGACAGCCCCTTAGACGGTGATCACAGCTGCCTGAGTGGCCCGGCGTGGAGCCGGGTGTGAGCTTTTGAGCTCTCCCCCTTCGGCAGTGAGGCGAGCGCAGCTGGTGGGGTCCGGTCAGGTAGTCCCCCCAGGCGACGCTCGGCGTGAGTCAGCTCTGCGGTCTGTCAGCACTGCCTCTTCACCTTTACCTCTCGTTGAGAGAGAGAGGAGCACGAACGCGTGTTGCGGAAGAGGAAAAGCAATTCTCCCGGACCCGCATCCCATCGGATTCTCGAGCGACCCTGCGACCCCTCTCAAGGCTCGCCACTCGATGCATTCCAAGCGAATATTACGCGACGGTCCGAGCGTACATTTACAGCACCGGTCTGTCAGGTCACAGTAAATCTGGTGCCTGTTTCTGAGCCACATTTTTGCCTCCATCGCCAGTCTGCCCCTGGGGGGGTGACAGGGGTGGGGGTGGTTGTGAGGAAAGGGGGGCATGAAGTGCCTCTGTGGTTTTTCATAACTTTTCTCCTGGCGACCTCCAGACTTTACAATGTGGGGGGTTGGGTTTGTGTCTGACCTCTGCAGCTCTGTCTGGAGCGGTTCCCAGACGGCTTGGACCGAGGCCCGGCTGTTCTCCGCGAGTCCTCCGTGAGGCGCTGGCTTTGGCACGCGCCGCGCACAGCGGACTGACCTTACGCATCTCTAATGCCAAGCCTGGCGCCCGTCCACCTTCTCCAGCCACAGAGCAACCCTGCTGTCGACACGGGCTACTGCCCTTTGGCCCAGCTCCGAATCCAAACTCATCACACTTCTGACACCAATTGTCACTAGTAATGGCTATCAATGCGAGCGGAGTAATCTGAAATCCACCGAGTCAGGACATTAACATTTCCTTTGGTTTTGCTATGCAGAACGTCATACCCGTACGTGTTTTGCTGAACCTACAAGGGCATTGGGTACATGGGGCTTAGGGCTGTTGCCTTGAAGCTGAAGGACAGGTTCAGATGTCTGCTCCAGCTGTATTATCCTCAATGCTGTAAAAATGGCCCAGCTGTATAAGTGGGCACAGCACTGTGAGTGTCTTAGTATATGAAACTGACATTGTAAACTTGTTTAAAGAAAATCATCAGATAGATTAATATATTTTAAGTTGTGGGGGGAAACGTTTTAACAAGCATAGTAAACCTGCTTCGATGCTTTTCAGTTCAGTCTGTTGCATTGCTTTAGTATTCAGTACATTTCATTATTTTACAATCAAGCCTCTGCAGTACTGTATAAAGACTTGACTGCATGCGTGTGTGTGTGTGTGTGTGTGTGTGTGTGTGCGCAACTGACAGAGAGATTCTGGCAATTGATCTCTGACCAGATCTTCCAGCATGTAACACTTTCCAGTCAGAGCTGTGCAAGCTAACGCCCCGCTAAAGGCCTCATTTTCTTTTATTTGAGGCTTTAATGGTTTCACCAGCCATTACGGCAGGAAAAAAGAAAAAAAAAAACACATCAGAAAATATGCAGTAAATGAATAAATAAATAAATAAATAAATAAAAATCAAATACATCAAGGATGTTACTTCCCTGATCAGCTTGGTTGTGTCACACATGGTTGAGAAAATTAATAAATGTGCGAGGATCATTCATGTTTAAAAATGTCACCGTGTTACCCTGTCATCTAAATAGGCTGTGATGTCTGTGCGACGCTTGTTAGCTACAGATTTACCAGGCTGCTGCTAAGCTAAGCATTCCGACTGTTTATCGAACGGCTGTGCACTGCATTCAAGGAGATTCTTTGAACCTCTGGACTAAGAGACCTCTGCTGTGGACAGACGCCCAGCCTTCTGGAGAAGGATAGATCTGGAGCAAAAGAGTAGTTGGCCTTGACTCCGTCAGCGAGGAGGAAGCCCACATGCCCGAACACGGAGCCGGGATGTCACCCATCTAGATGCGAGCGGCTAAGGGGTCAAGAGTTGGCAGCGCAGAGTTGCGGAGGGACACAAGCGTGGTGGCCTGCAGTCTTAAGGAAAGCAGGGAATGGAGAAAAAACCGGTAAAGCTAATTATACCACGTTGCATATGATGTTATATATAATATTATATGATGTTTCCAGGTCAACACAAATACATCCAGTCATCGTCTTTGGCAAATTTGCATTTGTACATTGCAACTAAAATGTGTAAAAAAAAAAAAAAAAAAAAAAGCAATGATGAATAACAGCGATGAATGCATGCTGAGTATGCAAGTGCCTGTACCGTCTAACAGCAAGCTGGGGTGGGCGGGTGACCGTAAAACTAATCTGGCACATGTATTTATGATGAAAAGGTGAGGGGAAAAAAAAAAAAAAACTGGAGACGTTCAAAATAGGAATCTTTTCAAAATGTTCCCAGACATCACTACTCGCTCTGGGTCAGAGCCCGCGTGACCAGCGCCGTTTCCAGACATTGTTGTGCGATTCCTTCTACGACCCGCTTTTTTCCATCAGTCTGATCAGTAGGTCTTTGATCCTCCCCTTGTGGGTCCAACGCAGGTGACCGCCAACTAAAGAACAGGGCACTTGGCACTCGGCGCTACAAAGAAGAGCTGATGAAGATCCTTTTGAAGGCCGCTAGTGCGTCCTGAGGACCCGCGGGCTCCGGGATCTCCATCCAGCCCATGGTGAGCGCATCGACAGGCGTACCCCCCGCTGACCCCGAAGGCTTGTTTGTACAGCAACGTAATTGCAATCAATGGACATCTCCAGGTCCAGCAACATCGGGTTACCATTCCAAGGAAGTCACGGCCTTCTCGTTCCTCCGCCGGAGAGCGGTAATTCGCCGAAGCCAGCCCTTTGGCCTCGCAGCCCGCCGTTCGATCTCCCCAGTCGAAGAGCGCGACCCCCATGAATCCAGGCACAAAAATAGCGGCGACGGAAGAAGGGGCCGCATCGCGACCCGGCTTCGATGGCGGTGGGGCCGAGACGAAGCGCGTATTACCCGTACGGAACGGGAAGAAGCGGGCCGTGCAAGGGAGCCCTTCGGAGCGATAAGCGTCTTGTCTACAGCGCGCATCTGCGCCGCGGCAATTACGCCGACTTTCGTTTGATTTTTATAAGTTAACCCACAAAAACGCTGATAAACTCGCCACTTTTTTCCTGCTTAACTGTCAAGAAATATGCACAAGAATGTGCCGAATTAGTCAGCCCAATTAAGCAACGGAGAAAGGAAAACCCAACGGAGTCGATCCGAGTTAACACCGCAGCCTCGGAGAGCTGCTAGCTGAGAACGGGATTTCGGCTGAGCACGGGGGAGAATTAAAGGTTAATGAAACTTTTCCAGTTACTTTTCTTCTCCCCCTCATTTAGTGCCGAAACATCCCTTTTAAAACAAAATTGCCCGCCAACTGCACATGCTACCAAGGGGGAATACACAATCTCACTTGGAGCTAATCTATATTCTATTAGCCATGTTGAATTTAAAAGACTAATTTAATATACATCTGAGGACGTGCAGGATGCCACTATGTTATTTATTTATTTTTCCCGCCAAAATGGGGACGCGATGGCGAAATCGGCGCTTAATGTGGACGGGCACCCCCGACCATTAGTCCCTGCTCTTTGACTTTTTGCTTTTGTTTGACGTGAGACTGTAAATCACTGCAATTCCAGCAGCGCTAACAGTGACTCAGCAACAAACTGCAATGCATTATCTGCTCATCAGGCAGTTTAAGCGCTTATTTCTCCACGGTAGCACCGCAGGGAAACCGCGTCCAAATAAAAGGCATTTTTCAAATTTCACTTTTCCGACTTTTGCACCGGGCTGCTGCTGCATCCGTGAGCTGGTCTCCTACCCCCAGCGCCCGGGGATTCCGGGACAGGCGGCGGACCATGAAGACCCTGATCGGGCCAAGTGGTTATGGATGACGTGAGGGTGGATGAAGAGATGGACTTTTCCAAGCTGTCGTCAACAGTTCCTCTCATCAGTTGACGGTCTTTCGCGTGCTTTAACATCACCTTTTTTTCAGGAAGTACATCATTGACATCTCTTTCTTATCTTAAGGGAAATAATATTAAAAATAATTGAAATTACTTTATTCATTTACTTATTCACGCGCTACTGGTAACCGCTCGGTCCGGTCTGGGTCGTGGCAGCCCAAAACCAACCCTGGAAGCATAGGGTACAAGGCCGGTCAATGAAACACACTGGTCCATCGCAGAGTTTCATTCACTTACTGTTTTATTTTAGATTAATTTAGTTTATTACGATTTAAGTTGTAATGTATGCAATAGTTTGGAATTTATATCCTTGTGAAATGTGCTCTGTGTCTGTCTTGAGGGTAAATCCATCGCTCAGTAAACTGGGTTGTGTGTGTGCGCTGTATGTATATTCATTTTAGCCAGAACATTCAAGCCAAAACAAACAAAAACCAACCGGAGCAGCGCTGAGCTGGACCAGCGTGAGCTGTCGGCCACCTGGCTTCCGGATCCCGCCTGTCTCTGCTCAGCGCTTTGGCCAATCTGTCACATCTGGAACCGTCATAAAACCGTAAACGGACAAGAAAAAAAAAAAAAGCCAAAAAAGAAAGGAAGCCATCTCAGAAACTTCACTAATACAATGACAAACTGCACTCGCACGCCCCGTTATTTCCTAACTTTCACAGACACGCAACCCGCAGCGTGACAGATTCTCGACACATAAGTATCGTGAATAACTTGGGGACGTGGCAGTTAAGGAAACCCGCAATATTTGAGGAAGGTATCAGAAGCTACGGTACGGATGCGGGCATTGAGCATCGCTATTAATTTCTGAGCCGGGATGCTTTCGGGTCACAATGGCGCTGATTGACAACCAGATTCTCAGGTCGATCTTGTGTTTTACTCCCACGTTAAATGTGTTAAACTGGTACTGTACCTCATGCGGGACTGCTGCACGTGGACGCAGCGATCCCGAAAGTAATTATTTTGCACAAACAGCGGCGGTTGTGCTATCAGTCAGCGCTCAAAGTCGATACCCGCCGCATCATAAAGGAATTTGCCCGCTGTTTATTTCTGAGTCCCGTTTTGACTGACAGGCTTCAGCAGTGATTGATAATGTGGACAGGGATGGGGTGGCCTGTTGGGGCACGGTTATTGATGGGATCAATTACAAATGACAGTTACGAAGCGGCGGAAAAAGTTGAATGACAACGGCAAAGTCAAATACATGTTCGGCTCATTTATTCCGTGTTAGCCGAAGCCAAAGTCGAGCATTCGCCGTACAGTCGTCGCGTTTTATATTAAGTACATTAGACGTATACAGTACGCTTCGGGCCGCCTCGAATTCAGAATATTCCGATTTTCCCCTGTGAATGGAGAGCTTAACTGTTTAATTTATCGAAATAGCATGGTTCTGCTTCGGCAGCCTCACATTTTAATGCTCGGCGTTCCCTTCCTGACACAAACATTTTGTGCTGTGCTTAAATGCAGCGCTGTTAGTCAGGCAGACATGAAATGATGTTCAGGGGGAGGAAAAAAAAAAAAAAACAGGGGGGTGAAGGGGGCTGAAAGACTGCATTAAACACTGCGTTCCAGGTCCCCCATGGAGAGAATGATTGTCCTTTTATCCTGTTAGCAGGCAGCTGCAGAAAAATTTTCTTATAAATAAAAAAAGACAAAAATAAGCCTGGAGACAGCGCTTATTATACGTATCTAGTACTACTGATTTTTATTGCCATAGGAAACTTGTGCCTTTGTCAGTAATAATTCTAAATGACACATGCTGTCTGACTTAGAATACATTTACACCCCCCCACCCCCCTGTATATGAGGTATAATCCCCGATGTAAAGTCACATGGCTGCATTATTTAGGATGTTTGCTCTTCTGCCAGAATCACACTTGTAGGGCCGAGCGAATTGTGATGCAAATTGCGCGCTGAAATAGCAAACGTGTTCGACTTAGTCACAACCAATAGATGGATTTGGGGAGGCAGAATGGAAATGGGAAGCGCAGATATCCCCGAGGTGTGAATAATGCTCCAAAAGGCCTGGGATTAACGCATGGCGCTCGGCAAGCCGGGCTGCGTCGCCGTGCGTGCGCTTTCGGTGGCGGGTGGTGACGTGACCCGGCGCCGCCGTGATGCTGTAGCGTACAGTACAGACGCACTACTCGCCTCAAACCCTACGAGGCTGAGTTAAATGTGGAAGAGATCGGATGGTCACCTGAAAAATCAAAATTCAATTTTAATATTATTTAAAAAAAAATAGTATGCAGTTACTTGGCCGCCGCTTCTCCAGCTCAGCTTCTAATGTCCCGTTTGCACATTTATTTATTTATTTGCTTGCAAAAGAAGAAGAAAACACGGGAATGAAATTACAGAGTTGTAACACAATGTGGTCGGGAGATCTAAAAACCAACAGGCTTGTAGTCAGACATGAAAGAAGTGTTAAAGCTCCAAAAATGAAGGAGGCATCTGTGTTTTACTGTTGCCTTACAGTCACAACAGGCCACCCAGTTTTTGACAGGAACACCAAAAATAGGAAACTGTCTCAAACCCTGCACATGAATTATTCTTACAATATGAATTCATATCAACTATTTTTCAGTAGCAAGGACTGAAAACCAAGTTCTTTTGCTGTAAGACGATGGCCCTAACCATTACGCCACCTACTGCTCTTTGAAGCTAAGAAAATTAAAGGGGGGATTTTGGAAGGAAAAAATGGAAAAGGGAAGGTGATTCCTGTGCCGCTGAGAAAATGCTTATTTAAAACGTCCTGCAAGAAACAATCCCTCAAGTAATCCGACAGTACAGTAAAGCGCCGAGATAAATCGGCAGAAAACCAGCTGCGGGTTAAATTGCGAAAAGCACCGAATCAAACCATCTTTGCAGGCGGGGTTGATCACACGAGCCGATCGTAGCCTCCCAAAGCCCCCGGCGTCACGTCGGTGTATAATGGCTTCTCATTTGAGACTTTCTGCGCTACGTTTAACTTTGCGTACACGCGGCCCCGTGGAAGCGAAGCGCTTTGATGCTTCTTGTGTAGTGACCTCAGTGGGGTGTCGCTACCAGCATTAGCGGGTCCAGAGGTCTACAGCCACAGCCGCTGCAAGCGTACACACAACTTCAGATCAAATGGCGATGCGTCATTCATTTTTCTGCTGAAAACGTGGACCCGGCGCCGGTCGCACATTCGAGGGCACGGGGGTTTTGACCCCCATCTAATGATGGCGCGTGGCAAAACCTTCAGCCTGAAATTGGCCGCGAAGATCATTTTCTCGGCATTAAAGCACATCCCACACCTCCACTCTGTATGGTAAATAGCAAATAAATAGAACTTTTTTCTTAAAGAAAAATAATAATAGAACCTTTTCAGCATAAACTGCAGACCGAGGCGTGAGTTGTGCAACTGCGCTTTACCAGAAAAGCGAGGTGTGTGGCTCACCTGCACAGAAAGAGGATAAATAATGAAGACTTGCATCTTTTTTAGTGCTGATATTGTATATTTAGCCAGAGGAGCAACAACTTGTTATGTATCAGGGGAAAAGAAAGTTGTTTCTTATTGATTCAGCAGATGCTATTCTTCACATCGACATGCAGTGTTTATGCAGGTTTGCACAGTGAGCAATAGTTTAGTGTCTACAGCAAACACAACTCATTCACTCATTCATTTCCACGTCATACACAAACTCCCGGCTTTTCCCCCTTTTATGTAAAACGTGTGAAGCCTCGCTGTCACCTGCTTCTTACTCATCCATCAGCAGTGTTTACCTTTAGTTGTGGTAAAAGACCCCAGTGCGGCTGAGGTGCCCTTATATACCGCCTGCCTCTGTGTTGCAAGCGCTCGGTTGGAGCCGAATAGGAAAACTCACCGCTGGGGGTGTTTGTCATCAACTTGGCGTGGATGAATCGCTGTATTTTATGCTAGGGATGAACTGTGACATCAGGGTAAATGATGTAAAACATAAATATAAAATATCTCGATGGATATTTTGTTATATCACAGATCATGCTTACGTGATTCAGCTCTGTATCGCTGCGACCCCCCCCCCCCCAATTCTGTCTCAGGTGGCTCAATTCTTTCTGAAGGCTGTTTAAGTCAAAAGTCAAAAGAGTTTTTCCGTCACTTACATGGTTACTGAGTACACCACTACTCACCTCATCTAATGATGCTGGGGTTTAAAGGGTCCATTTGGTTTTGAGAGGCTGATGTGGGTCCTCCTCGTGATGTTTGTAGGGTATAAACGTGAAGTGTGGAGTCAGTTTATTGTCCGTAACCCGTGTTCCTTCCTCCTGTTAATAAACTTCCTTGCACGGGCAGACATTTGCCCCTCGACCCCTTTCTGTGACGTCTCCTACCTGCAGAAAAATGAAAGCTCCTGTGTAAAAGCAGCTGGGGTTTTATTTCCACAAATGTGTGCGTTCATTATGCAGACGCTCATCCCCAAAAGCAGCTTACAATGATTTTTAACAAGTATTTAGCCGACACTTTTACGCACGGCGTTTTGCAGAGGTTCGGCCGATACGGTGCAGCAGAGTCCCTACAGTCATCAACACAACAACGCGGCACGCAGTTCCCTCGCTCACGCGTTCACGCGATCTAATTTAGAGTCGCCGGTTCACCTGAAACACAAGTATGCGGACTGTGGGAGGGTGCCAGAGCAACTGGAGGAATCCCGCACGGACATGGGGAGAACATGCAAGCGTCCGCACGGAACGGGGTTCTACTACTTAAAACCAGCAGATGAACGCGTGCCGAATGCTTACGCTTTACGAATTATTGCGACTGTTTCTCCGACTCTAGAACTACGCAGAAAACTTTTTGTTTCCTACGTGAAGCGCCGATGTTGGATTGTTTCATGCAGATCATACGGTACAATTGTCTGCGTTGTCCGACTGAATGATTGCAGGAGAGGAGAAATTCCCAGCAGCGGAAACACTCGTCCTTGAAGCCGATGCGAGTGCGTGGAGGAGGAGGATGAGGAGGCGGCATGCGGAGCTCAGAGGAGGCACCGTGGCGGCGGAGGAAGGTGCCGCACGCTCGATGCCGAGGCGGCCGCTTACCCCTTATTATCCCGCACTCTTCCAGCTAATGGAATTCAAGTAGAGAAGGGCAGCAAAATGGACTAAATAGAAATGTTCTACAGTTCCAATCTACGTAATGACTGCCCGACGTGCATTATAAAGATTTATGTCAATTTCACTTTTATTTATGGTGATGGCCGGAGCTTTAATTGGAGGCGCATTCGCAGAGCGGCTCAACGTGAGGACAATGCCATATGCGGTGTCTGAGAAGCTGTAATTGGCTCTATCTGTGCAAAATGGAGGACATATTCATTCGGAGAGTTTTAAATGCCGGTAATTGTCCTTACGATGGGGATCATCTTGGTCTTCTGGGACGGTGGAGACAGTCGGCAGGATCTCCTTCACAGCGGGCTCGAAAAAAGAGAGATTTTCTACATTTAATTACGAAACTTGACTTCTTTTTTGGTCATAATGAAGCGGCCTGACTTGTCGAACCGAGGAAGGGCGACTTCCTTTCGGCAAGCTCAACAGCAAAGGGAAGAGGCTCTTGGGATGCGATTTTACAGTCCATCAAGTCTTGGGACAAGTTTCTTGGGACTTGAGTCAAGAGTTTAAATGGGCACAAGCAGACATTTGCTGCCCACTGGGAACCTGGTAGTAACCTCCCCCACACACGCGGTGGTTTTGGCGATATCTACCAGACTCCATCTGCTTGGAGATAATCCTCATCCTGATGTCACACCTTCCCATCATGCTCTCGATTGTACTCCAGCGGGCGACCGCTCCGGAGGAGGGGAGGCTGCCGATGGAAGGGACAACCGCCCGGGCCTGCGGAGTGACAGTTTTAACATCCGAGCGGCTCGAGGACACCTGAGCTCTGAGGTGACCAAACGTTTAAGAGGAGGACCGAATTTCTCTCAAGTAGGCTAATAAACCCTTGCATCTGTCTCTGGCAAAGAGATGTCCCAGGTGCGACCGTTACCATGGCAAAAGTATCAATCATTTCATTTTGGGAGGCAATTTGTTATCTGTATAGAAAGCTGCGGATTCAATTTCCGCCATGCTCGTGCTGTCATGTCCGATGCCCGATTCTGTCATCAGTCTTCATCTAAGCGACGGGCCCCTCGTCCGTCATCGCCGGTGTTAATGCAACAATTTATTCCCGAATTAATGAAATATGACGAGATACATGCCTCCAGTGGGGTGCAAAAACCGTCCTTTCATAGACTAAGGAAGTTAATAATTATTCTCATTTATTAGCATTTGACACTTTTATCCAAGGCAACTTACAATGTTTTTACTCATGCGGTTTAGGGTAAGTACCTTCGTCAAGGGTGCTAAGCAGGAGTGAACATTTGAACCCCTGTCATTAGGTTGGCAGGGATTTGCTCCAACCGCTATGCCCGAAACAGATTTTTTTTTTTTTTTTTTTTTTTTTTACAGAATTTTTTGCAATTATTAATTTTGCATAGCTTTTTGGGAGACGTTATTATTATTTTACTGTTTGTTCTTTGACACTTTTCTCCAAGGTATTTCTAGTGCTAAGCTACGTTCCACACACTAAGCCACGTAATGTGACTTATCGATTCATACAGCTGGGTAAATTTTACTGCATTATTGCTCAAGGGTACTATAGGAGGAAGTGGGATTCAAACCACTACCCCACCTGCTAGCCATAAAATCTCAGTAAACGCTGTTGATTTTGGTACCCTGGCAATAGAAGTTGCGCTATTCCCCACCTGGGAACTTTCAAACACTTCGATGTTACAGACAACTGCCAATATGACACCTGACGCCATTACTTTTATCCAGCAGTTATGTGGAAAACGTCACACCGAGGCGGCGGTCCATTATCACCGCAGGCCTCGCGGGCGCACATCCTCCGTAAATGGGAATTACGGATACGTCTCGCGGTGCTGCGATTTGGCCCTCGGACAAAACACCTGTTCCCCGTCTCCGAACCGCAACGGTGACGACATCTGTTGCGGCGTAAAATCCGTATTCATCCTTTTATTCATCCCCTCCTTTGGGCGCGGGAGCGACGTTTTGCGCCGAAAGAAACATCGGAACGGCCCTTCGAGCCGTTCGTAGTTTCTCCTCTTCTTTTTCAACACACTCGGTGTTATTGTATTTCATTGCATCGATTTTCCTCCGTTCCACGGTGGCTCGCACACACGCACGCGCACGCGCGCGCACACACAAAAGTTTTACAAAAACGCAATTAAGAATCACTGGAACATGTAATTTAATCAGCCTGATATGAATGCCATTAAGGGTCTGAAAAGAATTTTGACTTTCTTCTTGGTAGAAATTCAAAGTTATTATAATATTGTATAAATATATATTTTTGCACCATACAATTAAATGGAAGAGGGGATATTTTTAGCCGGTTTGGGGCTCAAAGGACAGGATAATGGCGGAGAGCATGGCGCTCATTAATACCGGCGCCGCGTTTCAAAGGCGATGCTCGCGGTCCATTAGGGGACGCGATCGCCTCTATTGAGATGTTGACGTGAAACACAAGAGCGGAGACACGGACTCGCACGGCGCCACTTCGCTGCAATCTCGCCGCGATTCCTACGCCGGCTCAATTAAGGCCGCCTTTCGGCTATCTGTAACTAAATGGCCTTTCGCGCCCGGTTTGTCGAAATGTCGATGCGCGTGAAAGTGCTCCGCGTCGCCAGCCGGAAATGCGAACGGAAGAGGAATCTATCCCGCGTTGGCTGGAAAGTGGCAACGTTCCCCCCTGCCGGCGGTCTTCGATACGGTGTTGGCGGTCGAAAGCCAGTTTAGGTTTATCTGACAACGGCTTTGCGCCGATCGGTAACACGATGGAATGCGGTTTAATAAAACATCTTCAGCTGCAGTTTCGATTCATTGTACATTTCCTGCGAAACCGAAACTTTGGAATCGCGTGATAAAAATTAACCGTTGTTGTATTTGTATTTATTTTCACTTATTTGTGTAGCTAGCGCTTTTTTTCTAAAGAGACATTCAATATTAGGATCCATTATATTTGTCCATTATTTACCCACCATACCCAGCAGGATAAGTTTGATCCAGGGAGGTACAGCAGAAGTAGGATTGAACCCCATAAGTCTACGGCAATGACTGTAGCCACTGCAGCACCTGCTGTCCCCGCACGTTGACCGTCGAGACAGAAAAAATTTAAAAGCGGCCCAAGGTTGCGTTTTCGGCATTTTCGGTAACATTCAGTCTAATAAGTACGGCTCTGCTCGTGTGACTGGAATGTGCCGGATCCGAACCCAATCCAATTCTGGCGGCTTCAGAATCGCACGAACAAGAATCTTAACAACACGCAGTTCTGCCAAAGGTCTGACGTATTGCTAAGTAGCTTAGCAAGGGAAAGGAGGAGCGAGTGCGGGCGGTGAGGACGGCGTCGACCGCAACTGCCCCGCTCCCATTCTGACAAACACTCACCCATCGCGGGCCCTCTTCCACGGACGTGCCTCTCCTTTGAGCCGAGAGCACGCTTCCCCGAGTTTTAAACCATCCGCCTGATTGACAGCCACAAGACATTTAATAGGGTTTGTAATAGATTCCTGATGCTTCCCATGATCCTCTGGGGAGAACCCCTGC
The DNA here is from genome assembly GCA_018136845.1 of Heterotis niloticus. NCBI lineage: Eukaryota > Metazoa > Chordata > Actinopteri > Osteoglossiformes > Osteoglossidae > Heterotis > Heterotis niloticus. The sequence continues at coordinate 2,518,812 of CM030904.1, forward strand.
AATCTCTTTTCTTTCTTTTTATATATATATTTTTTTCTCTTTCCCCAGGCCTCTCATGTCAATCCTGACGCCTTGGCTTAGATTGGCTTATCTTCCCTGCAGACCCTCTGGCGGCTTTCACAGGCGCTTTATTCCGAACGTCTCGCCTCGTATGAATGTAGAGACCGGCCTTTTCTGCCTTGCCATCTCTATTTTGGGTTAATGGAGGAGCAGTGTGCCCAGGCTGAATGTAATCAATATAAATGCAAGTTTATGCTCCTCTTAGATCTAGCAGAGCCATTTATTTACGATTTTTACTCCATAAAAGCTGGTAAAAAATAAGTCCAGACCGCGAACGCGATCCAAAAAAAATTACACACGGCGCAGCTCCGACCTGCGCCGTTCTTCTCGTGTTTCACTTTCTCTGGCCAGCACCAAAAATAAATAAGACGAACTGCGTGCTGAGAACAGGTCTGGTCCACTCTCGACGCTGACCCACAAACCAAACTCAACGGTAAATCTGATAAATATTAAACCGTTACGGTGATGGGAGATGGTTATTTGGAGCTTAAATGTGAAAGAGAAAAGAGTTTTTCCACCGCGCATAGGAACGCTACGACGTACTTCTTTATTTGCGTGATTCGATAACTGCGAGAACGCGAAATTAACGAAAAATTGTCGACGTGGCATAAATGCTCCTTTTTTAATGTAAGCGGTGGAACATCGGCATACGATTAAATCACTGCGAAACTGCATGTCAGGTAATAAGGAGCATCACAGCTAAACTGCAGAACACAACATCTTGAGGTTATTCAGACAGGTAACTACCCAGATGTCTATGTAATTCTGCAAGCACGGCTCATTTCCCTGCCAGGATTTGCCACACAACACGAGCGCCGCAGAACAAATAAAGAAAACACAATAAAATAAATTATCGTTTTAAAAAAGAGGCAGGCTCCCTGGATTCCACGCTCTCGGAATAAAGTATCAAAAGGCCGTTTTGAAGCAGTCCGATGAGGGAAAATTTCTTCAAAATAAATCGCACACTTCATGACGGGAAAAGAGAAATGAAATTCCTTTTGTAATCTGACATGAGCAATTATTAAGCATTATGTAGCCGAGGTCTTTTGTCGAATTATAATAGCTAGCTACTTGCGGCGATTTACCCATTTATACAGCGGGGTGATTTTTACAGTAAAAATCCAGGTTAAGTACCTCGGGCACGAGTATTAAAGCGGGATGAAGGAGTCAAAGCCCCTACGAGATGGCAGCGCTAACCACTACGCCATCTGCTGCCCCAGTTGTGTAAACTGCGAAAAGCCCTTGTTTGCTGAAGGTGAGTCCACCTGGGCGCTGAGCGAACAAAGTCAGACGGATACGTGGGAAATTTTAAACAGATTTTATTTCGGTCTTCCGGAGGGTAATAATCGTGTCGCTTTTGCAATCAAATTGCTTTGCACCCTTTTGGGAGCATCAAGCTAGACAATAATATTCCTGTATATGTAAAGACATCATTTACAAGCCTGCGGAGTGAAACTAGATAAACACTCGAAACTCGCCAGACAGCAATTTATTGGCCGCTGCAGATGTTCCAACCTGGCTGGCAGGGCGTTTTTATCATAATGTCAGCTGTTATCGCTTACATTCACTGAGGGATCTAAGAAGCATTGCTATACCTGATTTCTGATGGCGATCTCAGGAGATACGTGCCAACGCCATGTAAAAAAGCACACATCGCTGCACACGTACCATAGGATTGGCACCCTATTTCCACCCACAGGGAGGAGGTAACACCCTGTCTGCTCATACTTGGGAGCGTCAGAGGCCTTTTCGCGGTGCAGCGATGGAGCTGCAAAAATGATCTGCTTTCATACACCAGTACGCAGATGTGCAATTTTTTCTTTGCGTTTGATTCCTCGGGTCGAGGTGGCGCACGATGTTGCGTTATGAAATATACCTACATTTCCACGTCTGCGCGCTGTGGTTTTTTTGACGGTTAAGTACCTCGATGCAGGAGCCGAGACTCAACCAACATCCTTCGTATTGCGAAGCATCAAGCCTCGCTGTCGCATTGACTCTGGCGGCAGGGAAGAAAAAGGTGACACACGAGAGCAGAGGCCAGCGATTGGCTGTGACCGACGTGAATCTTTGCACTCATCGGCAGTGACTGACGCTGTGCCCCGAGTTATCATTTTTGGGTATTTTAGGGTTAAAGCTCCATTGTGCTTCTTAAAGACTAAAAAGTAGTGCTTGGGTGGTAATATGGCCTGGGGGAAAACACACTGCAGGATGCCGTAAAGTACAGTACAGGCCACACAGAACGGTATCAGTCAGTTAGCGTATTGGGCGAAGGCACCGATTCAACGAAAACATCAGTGATCCTGACAAATTTAATACTGCAAATCCTAATTCTTTTCAAAGGCATTGCAAAGTAGGGCAAAAACACTTAGGGGAGTTGGAGACGTGTTCTCTTGCAATGTTGCATAAGTAGGGCCATGAAATACCTTCGGAAAAATGAATTTCACCCCAGATCAGCACATTTCTGTATTCGACCAACCAAATCGCTGTCCCAAACAATGCGGCGCTGTTGCTTATTGTCCCTTCGCAATGATTTAGCTATGATTCACAACTGTTTAGCTGCATCAGACCTGCTTTAGACAACTTGCCCTTTGGAGACCAAACCCAATTCCCCTGTCAGCAGCACTTTGAAATTTGCTGCTATGCGATTACGGTTAAAATATCATCAACAAAAACATCTGATTTAGTGCAATGAAGTTATGGTTTTGTGCGGATATATTTTAATATATGTTTGAGATATAGATGAATAAACATCTTAGTCCGGCCTCGGGGCCAAAGGTACGACAGATTTACCCAGAAAAAAAAATGATATGCGTAGTGCAGGGATTATAATAAACAGCTCCTTTAGCTCTTATTTTGATAAATGAACGGTGCCGAAAAGGCCTCTTGGGACGCGAAAGCGATAAATCAGTCAGCAATCTTCACTGAGTAGGAGTTTGCGAAATATTATTTTCGTTTTCATTGATAAATTTGTTAAAATTTTAATGAGGCGTAAGGTTAATAAAAACATTACTTTCCTTGGGAATGATATGTCAGATACATGTCACAGTAGGTAGTGATTTACCAGAGGCGTTCTGGCCCTCAGAATAGCTGGACCGTGTTAATCGACACGCCAAAATCGCCCCCCGGGGGGTGCGGGGGGAGGCAATCGAAACACTCCGAGCCGCTGCGCCATGAATACGCCGTTTAACTCATTTTATTATGATAAATCCGTTGTCACTGTCAGCATTTATTCCGTTTCTGTAAAATGAAATCGTTTTGAGGGCTTATTTCTATTTACTTATTTTTTTATTCGTCTCTGAGTCCGGCTATGAATATTGCAAAATGGGGCACCTACGCAATTTGGGTAAAACAGTAAAATATTTTCCAAACACCCTTATCGATTAAGTGTGCAAATTCATCATTTGATGGATTTCATCTGTTACTCAATGCCTTGCGATATCGACCCTACTTTCCCTTCGCATTACAAAGCACAAGTTTGTGTTTGTCAATATGTGTTATTTTGTATACAAATTATATTGTCTGCGCCCAAATAAGTTGGGCCGCACTAATAAAAAATGACTAAAGGCAGTTCAACTTATACTTTGCTCGGTATGAACCGTACGAACGATTCATTTTAGCTTATTGATCAGTAGTATGTGGGATCGCCATTGAGCGGTGCTGTGACCGACTCCCCCCCCCAGCCCTGGCTTTTGAAGGGCTCGCTTGAAGCGGCGGCAAATTTTAAATACCCATAATGCCCCTGAAACGAGGCGCTTCATTATGCAGCTGTCTTCCCTCATTGGATAATGAGCTCACTCAGGTAAATGCCACTTGCTCCTCACCTACTCTGACACTGTTTGCTTAGCAGACACTTTTCCCGCTATTTGCACGGGACTTAGTTAAGGGCGAAGGTTCGGGTTATCTCTCGAGAACCCCATTTTAGAGGAATTTCAAACCACCTGCCGCCAGTAATTAGGAGGAAACGCTCTGAATATTTCTGTTTGTGACCTTTGAAGCCCAGAAAGACATTTGATGCTATTTATTTTGGGATGCACATTAATTTGAACGTTATTATTATTATTATTATTATTATTATTATTATTATTCCTCTTTTTCTTTCTTCTTATTTTTCAGTTCTTCTTCTTGTATTTGCACTATCGTTTAGAATGTGGATTCAAATCCAGCTCAGCCTGTGTGTAGGTTGTATGTCACTGCCTCTATCATGTTAGTTTCCTTCCACAGTCCACTGACATGTATTTTAGGTCAATTTGTGACTGTAAATTGTCCACTGTGTGTGTGTGTGTGTGTGTGTGTGTGTGTGTGACTTTTTCATGATGGACTAGACTACCAAGCAGGGTAACTAACACTCTCTTCTACGGTATTTGAAAAGCAGTTATTAAAAAACAAAATACAATGTAGAAAACACGCTATTTGACACCTTTCCTCCAAACAACTCTCAATTTCAGGTTTGCGTGCTTTGCAAATTACTTTCATTTATACAACTGGAGAATTTTATTGTATTCTATCTATCTATGCAGAATAAATATTTATTATTATTCACCTCTAAATGGTGAAAGGTATGAAATTTGTAGTAATGTAAGAGTAGGTACAACAGACTTTCCTTTTCCAACAAAGTGCTTGACCAAGAGAAACATCCTACAGAAGTGAAGGAGTGAAATGTATTTATAGACATAAAAACAGTTTGGGAAGCGGCGGAGGAGAAGCGCGGCACTCAGAAGCAGGCGGAGACGTGGGGCGCATGTGGGCCGTCGGCAAACGCGCCAGCGGGAATGCTGATCCAGGCGCTCTGCAGATCCGTCCCTAACAAAGTGCCATTGCTCAGTGTCTGTCACCGGGAGCCAATATTTGGTCTCGTCTCGGTGATGGATGGAGGCATTATCACGCCGTGACACCCAGCGGTGGATCACACTTGTAAAACACATGAGTCAGCTTGATTGATCTTATTATTTTTACGGCTGGATACTTCTGTGATTTGACAAAGTTTGTGACAGCTTCCCTTTGTAAGGTCAGGAGGATCAAATTAATGGCCTCTTCATCACAAAGCCGTCGTGTGTCGACACTGCTTAAGCATTCGCTCTGGAACACACAGACACTTTATTATTTTTTTTTTTTTTTAAACACAGTCCAACCTTTTCTAGAGCCTTTACAATATTGTTCAGCGACACATGTCATATCCGTACAACATATTTGTACTGCACAAAACATTTATACACCAAGCAGACCGACACATGGAGCCCAAGGTATTCTTACGCTGCTGGACTGAGTGGTGTTTGGATATTAAAAAAAGGATAAATAAATGAAAGCAGAGTGGAAAAACGAAGCAACAACGACAACAATAACGATAATAATAATTATTATTAGTTATTACTAATAAAAATTATTACTCGCGAATGTACATAATATAATTTTTCCTGTACTTACTTATATAATTTAATATAATTCAATTGAATTCAATTTAATTAAATATTAACTTCTATTGATTTCTTTTTATTTTGTCTTGTGGCACTGAGTGTGTTGTAGACACTAGAATTTCTTTAGGGATCCTCAAAGTTTATGGTATCTTATCTTATCTTATCTTATCTTATCTTATCTTATCTTATAATAATAATAATAATAATAATAATAATAATAATAATAATAATAATAATAATACATGTCTATCTGAAATATTTGACAGAACAGGGATTAATCTTAATAACAATAATGTTTACTTGTTTTACTTGGTGTTTATATTCAGCGCAGACAACAGGGCAGCCACAATAACACTTGCCAGCAGAAATTGCTCAAATTATACGTACAGCAGTCATTACACAAAATATACGGCACAAAATCACAACTGTAGGCCTTTAAGATAAATTGTTTTCTGAACTCCTCGACCGGAACATAATTGCGCAAACCATATTTTTTCTCCCGGCTAGATATAAGCTGCCAATAATTACTGAGGTCGTGCGAGGCTCAGTGAGTTAAATATTAAACAATATTAAACTAAATTAATTTCTCAGCATATAACTCTAATTTGCCAGACCTTATTAGTGCTCCAGCACCAAATTAAATAAATTCAGTTATGCACTTACGGCTGAACACAAGTTGGTAATAACTGCTTGCTGGAGGGTGGGCCGCGTGCTCAAAGCCCTCCGGTTACGGTCGGGCTGCCTGCGGTCAGCTGGACGTGGGGCTGTCTCGGCGGTATTCTGGGAATTCTCTGTGTGCCTGAATGTGAGGAACCTGTGAGTTATGCCCAGTGGCCTGGCTTTAGCTCACCCTGCACACCCCATTCCACCTTAGTCCATTCAAGGTGCGCATGAGCACTCATTTGTGGAACAAGAAGACACAAATTTATGGATTGAGACTTGGTGTAGCTCCATTCTGGAACTCAGAAGAGGTGGAAGTTTCTGGGGAAGAGTGGAGCAGGAGAGGTGTTTACTTCTCTCTCTCACCTCAGGGGAAGTTCTCTTACTGTGGACAGAAGGGGGGTAAATAACAAGGCATGTGCGTTAGGGTTGGCATGGTGTCCAGCAGGGGTGTTCACGTGTGGTTTGTACAGTGTCCCATATTGAGTGTGAAGAGTTCTGCATGGTATGCATGTGAAAGGTCTTGATCTTTGTTGTGAAGCATCCTGCTCCTGTTTGCTCCATGACTGTGTTCTGTCTCCCTGTGTACCACGGTATGCAGGACGGAGGCTACAGAAGAAACTGTGGGAATCCCATTTTATTTCACAAATCTGGATCCAACCCAACCACAAAAAAGCCCCCTTTTGCACCATTGCAGTACGATTTGCATCACAAGATGTTTATCAGATGACCTCCAACATGCTGCCTCAGGCTGTAACTCCTCATGGTGGATAAAACATACACACTGTATGGCTGTGTGGACACCTGAATGTGACATCCATTTGTGCTTGCTGGACCTCCCATTCCAAACCCATGGGTATTGATATGGAGTTATGCGCCCCTTTTGCTACTATAACAGTCCTCATTCTTCTGGAAAGTCTTTCCACCAGATTTTGGGAATTTGTGCTCATTTGGCCACAAGACCATCAGTTAGGTTGGGCTTGCAGTTGGTATTCCAGTTGATCCTTAAGGTGTTTAGTGGGTTTGAGGCCAGGGCTCTGTGCAACCACTCAAGTTCTTCCACACCAACCTGGGCAACCCATGTGTTTTTGGAGCTCGCTTTGTGCATGATGGGGCACAGTCATGCTGAAGCAGAAAAGGAGTTTCTTCCCCAAACTGTGGCCATAAAGCTGGAAGCACCCAGTTTTGTAGAATGTGTTTATATGCCGTGCAGGTGCAGCTGAAACAGCTCAGCTCAGGTACTGGGGGGGGGGGGCACATTCTTTTGGCCATGTAATGTTTGTGAGGGGCTGAGGTGGTGTAATCGTAAGTAATGTCACCTTACAGCTAAAGAACATGAGTTTGAATCCCTCTTTTTGCTGTAGTGCCCTTGACAAAAGTTCTTGCTCTGGTACTTTTTTACCATTTTGAACTGGTACAGTAAAAATTACCCTACTGTAAAAATGACTCAGTGTAAGCTGTAAGCAGCAAACCTTTAATGGAATTTAACATGGCTAATGGTCCAAATGCTTTCAGTAGCGTCAACATGGTGGAATATAGTTGCACATTTTGAAAAAGGTGTTGTCAAAATTTCAGTCCAACCATTTACCAGGTGTTTTGTTTGTGTGTGTGTGTGTGTGTGTGAGAGAGAGAGAGAGAGAGAGAGAGAGAGAGAGAGAGAGAGAGCGAGAGCATGTTTAAGCCACATAGGCAGAGATGGAAGCAGCAACCATGATAAACATAAATGAGTGCTGCTGGTGGCACATTAATAAATATAAAGATTGTACTTTTAACGCTGTTTCTCATCTTGCGTTGGGAATGAAGTGTGTGTGTCTTGCTGCATTGGGGGGATGAGAGAGGCTGTGATTCCATTTTAGTCAAAGAGCCACTCGCAGTAAGCAGTTTTATTATGGACATTAGATGAGCGTTTTTGGAGGAGGCACTGGTGTCCGTATTGATTTACAGCTGAGAAGGTCAAACAATGTCAGGGGAACGATCATCCATCTTCCAATATCCAGTCAATAAACCAGTCAATCAATAGATCATTGAAGAAGCTGTGTAAACTCTAATTTAACGGCACCTAGTATGTTGGGCATGGAGTCTGTAATGGCCAGAAACCCCTTCCTCCACACGCCTCTCTAGAGTCTCCTATCTCCCCCCACCTTCTGCTGGCTCTCCAGTGTCCAAGTGGCCTCTCTCTGGATGATGCCCTGCAGGGGTGTAAGAAACCAGCCGCAAAGTCAATATTATCATAGAGGAATGGCAGGGCGACGGGACAAATCGTTTTACCCCCCCCCAAGGCTCCCATTACCAGCTCTACTGACAGATGGTCAACCTGCAACATCGGCCGTGAACTTAAAAAAAAGCCACAGAGCGCTCACAACCCCTCGTTCAGGGTATCTGTTAACAACCAGCTGCCTGGTATGACAGGTTGGGTGAGGTTTAGAAATTCCAGCTCAGAACTTGGGTTCCCGGCAACCCCTAAAATCTGGTGGCTCTAAGAATGGGGAACTGAAAGGATATTCAGTCACCAGCAATAAACTGCAATGAGTTTGGCAACCGACAGGAAACCTTTTACTTGCCTTGTAAAATCAAATTTTTTTAAAGGACACAGTTTAGTTTTTATGGGTTTGGCGTATTAAACGCTGAATTATGTTGCATATACTGGGCATCCCTCCATCATCTTTCCACACATATTGTTACATCAACTGGCAGATCCTTTTTTTCTTTATTTCTCCACCATAACTGGAAATGGACAAAACATCTATCATCGTCTCTGACCCCTAGGAAAGAACCATGACTGGCTGTAGAACGGAAGCAGGATTCTGTCTGCAACTTGTAAATTCTTCCTGGATGAAGTAGAAGTGGAAGAGTCTTCTGCATTGAAATTCTGTTAGCTGTTAGCCGTTAGCCTAGAGCTGTATAGTAGGATAGGTTGCTGAAGACTTTATTTTGGGTTTCACAGCCATTTTGCTTTTCTTCCCAAAATTAGTTAGAAAAGCCGCAAAATGAAAGGATTAAGGTAGTTGAGGTTCTTTGTTTAATTTTACTTCTAGGTTCCTTTTCATCGTAAATTTCTACATTTCTCTCTTTGGAACATCAAATGCATGCGGTTGCTTGTTGCTTGTTGTCCTGTCGGTTTGTTTGCAAATACTTTGGTACAGCTTGCACTACACCTTGGATGGCAGTATGTATATATTAGTTCCGATGCGTCGGCTGCCCGGAAAATGTTTTCTTTGAGGGTGAAATGCATGGTGCGAAGAAACGCGGCCTCCCCAGAATGGCAACAGGAGCCGGAACAGTGCCGGTTCACGCTTCCTCTTCTTCTTTCGAACTCTTGGTCTTGCGCTGCTGAAACCCAAGAGCAAAAAAAAATAGAGGAGCTCCGGTGCTCCCAGCAGCCTCGGATGTCTCGGGCCGATGCCTTCCCGCAGGCCTGCTGGTCTGGTGGCACAGCTTGGCGCCTGTGACACGCGGTGCCAGAACAGCACTTCCCAGCCGCGTGTCAATCAGTCAACGCACCACCCACCTGTGTCAGACAAAGCCAGAGCTGCGCGCAATTCATCCACATTAAAGGGGAAAAAAAAACAAGTACGACTTGCAGGAAACGGATCGCGCTCCGAAGGAGGAAGGGTTCCGCCTCACATATGCTCCTCGTCCTTTCAAACGTATTTTTCAGGGCCTCCGCGACAGCTATTTCAGCGTCGCAAGAAAGAAAACCATTAACTCATAATAAGATATACCAGTTACATTGGATTTCAATGCACTTCATATAAGCGGTCCTGCATTTTCATTTCTCAACGAAATGGATCAAAGTCATTAACTTGGCTGCTACTTAATCTGCTAATAAACTTCATCGCTGTTTTTAAACAAAAAATGCCAGACATAGACGATAAGCTTCAACACGCAAGATGCCCCTGGCATTCTGCATTTAGACACGTCACAAAGAAACATTTGCACAGGGAGGGGAAGACCGGCTTGCAAGCGCACCACAGAAATTAATAATTTTGCAAGCTGTTCCGATTTTTAAAATTTTTTTTTTCCTCTCCCTCGCTCTCTTTCTGCTACCAGATGGAACGCGAATCTTTGTGATGGAGAGCCGCATAATGCCGGTACGCCTTTACAGCTGTATCTTTAATGCTACGGAGAGGCGATGTACGTTTTATTGAGCAACGCTTTGCTTTTAGCGAGAAAACCACGAGCCGGATGCGGCGCCTGAATTATTCAGTGGGAGTGATATTGATGAAACCATGTATGAGGGTCTTTACATTAAAATGTGCTCCTGTTTGGGCGCCACGATGATGCAGCGCAACCTTCGCTCTTTTTTTACGCGCGTCTGGCTTTTGCTCTGTGCAACTACTGTTAGTGATGAATGGATCTTGCATGAGAAAGTGCCGGAAGTTCACGGGGTCAATAGATTCTACCCTCTCTGTCTTGGCACGTGCTTATAGGTCACGATCTCTCATTTCGACGGGGAAGAGGTGCCCTTTCCTGGGTTCGCGATCAAGTCCATGCATGTTCCCAGGCCACATCTCAAAGGTACCTCTTAGCAGTCGGCTCCATCGCAAACGGGAACATGGCGTCACTTTGAATAATTCAGTCAAATCCTGGTAAACAACCTTAACCTGGATATTCGGAGAGATAAGGCGACCTTCTCCAGCAGGGTCAGGCGAGGACCGTCTCTCCTCTTTAAAACAGGCAGCGGAGTGAAGGAAAGTAGACGACTTTATTGTCTATGCTGGCTGCGGTTGCCTTAAATTGACAGAATTATCACTATTTTCGATAATTTAACTCCGGTCACCGGGGTGGTTCACCTTGTCTGTTCCACAAGTGCAGACCCTCCATCTTGGAGAGACAAACCAGGCGTCCTCCACTGTCTTCCCACCACCTCTCTTCCTCCCCACCTCCAGTTGGCTGAGCGCCACTGGCCCACTGTGGGCAGAAGCCGAACACCAGCGCTCACTTCATCAATCCTGAGCCGCTCACCTGCTGCGTTTCGGAGCCCCGGGTCTACTGTAGGTTTGAAAGGAAGAAGCCCTCACCCGGTATCAGGAAACAGGGCATGTGGTATCCAAGGAGTGACCCCACCTGAGGGCGTTCAGCGCTGGACTTCCGGGAGCTTTTATTAATAATATTCACACGTACACTTCAGAAACAGAAAACTCTCCTCTCAAATCAAGCAAACCAGGAAGGCACTGTGAGCCTCAACAAGAAACTACGGCTCTCAAATTTCTGTTCTTTCTGCAAAACATTTCTCCGTTCAGCTCAATGCAAAAACACCTCCTCCAGGATCTCTGACTCCAGGCTCTCACAGTCCCTACCAAGCTAATTGATACTTGGGTGTTTGGCTGCACATGGTTCTCACCATCACAAGCTGTTCCCGGGTGTAGGTGTAGCTGTCCATCTTGGGGCCTGGTGTGATTCCGGGCTGTATTCTGACACAAACACCTGGACGCATGCACACACACACACACACACACACACACACACACACACACACACACACACACACACTGTGGGCAATTTAAAGTATCCAGGTATCCAGTGCACCTGATGCACATCTGCACGCAGGGATTACATGCAAACTCCACAAAACCTGAGTTGAGATTAAACCCTCACCTGAACCCACAGCCCAGGAGCTGTTTGGCACCAGCGCCACCAGTACTGTACACTTGCTTATGGTAATCAAACCGCTTTAAAATGCAGGCTGTGTATGAAAGGCTTTGGAAGGGGTTAGCTAAGTAAATAAGGTAAATGTGACCTTGGACTTGGGAGTTGTGTTTACACATCAGCAGATTCCCTTTTGTAAACTGCATTATGGTTTCTAGAAGCGACTCCAGCTGCGGAGTGTTAAGGACACATATGTGTGTCTCCTCGGAGAGCTGGAGGAGGACCAAAGCCGACTGAACGCCAGGTGGATGGCTACGCCACCGCTCAATGTCGTACGATATGAACAGAACGAGCACCATCGTAAATCCCCTCTTGTTTGGCACATTATTGTCCTCGGCTCGCCGTCCACACCTGCGACGGACAGATGTTAGCAGGCTGGGATTTAGGGATCCGCGATGGACAGCCGTTACATCTCACCTTGATGGGTTGCGGACGAAAAAAGGAAGCCGCCTTCAAGCTTTGCGGCGGCAGTTCTGTACGTGTCCAAAGCAAGAACGGGAGTTCAGGGGGTAAACGAAATCCAACATTTTAGCTCTATGAGCTTCAGGAGGGACTTCAGGTTTGGGCCCCTGAGAAAGTTTTCACCAGCCTGTAACTTATGTCGTCGATGCGATGTTTTTAAACACATAGCATTTAAATTAAAAGAGGAAAAACACGTTTTTTTGTACAAAATTACCAGGTGAGTCCAGCAGTTTTGTTTGCCATTTCCGGGAAATAATGAATAGATGCGCACAAACACGCACAGGTCTGTTAAAGAAAAGAAATTGAACAAATACATTTGTGCAGAAAAAATAAGCTCTGGCCTCTGCTCACTTTATATTGTGCTTGGTAGAGCACATGGTAGTTATGAACGCTGATCCGTAACCTGATGGCTGTAGGTTCGCGTCCCAGTGTGTCTTGAGCTTGACTTTTGAAGGTCATTAATGTAAAATTCCTGGACGTGAACTTGTAGGCCACCTTGGACAAACGCGTTCCTTTAGTGATGGAATAATAGTTAGAAATGAAGTACACAAACATACAGAAGAACCAAAGCCGTTTTCCCAATGCCGAGAGAAATGATCGGCGTTCAGATCCTAGCCGGGGAACCGAAAGTCACGTGGTCCACGCTGTGGATTCGAATGGCTCTTCAACCGCGAGGAAGTGTGGACAGACCTCTCAGAGTCCTTTCAGGGACAAGGACCTCCATATCTCATTACTGATACCGGGAGACAAGAGTTCTCAGCCGTGGTCCCAGCTGGGCTCTTTTCAACCTGAGCGTGCTGATCATTAGCTTTGACTCAACAGCTCATCGAGCGAAGACTGTGGTTCAGGTCAAGGACTCAGAATTTCCTTTATTTATTAGCATTTTCTTCACAATATCAATTAGGCGCTGTTCAGAACATCACGAGGACACTATTAGCAGAACATAAGAGTTCTGCTTTTTGTTCTGTGGCTGAATGTCTGACACCTCTGAAAATGCCGGTTTGCTATGAAAAGTCTAATAGTTTTATAGTGGCATGTAAAATGGAACCAGTCGAAATAACTGCAGATATCGACATTATTAAAAACTCCATAAATTATTATGACATTCACCTGAAAACTTTGTCCAAGGTAGCATAGTTTTCAAAAAGCCACTTTACACTTATTTACTCATCTATACAGCAAGACCTTGAGCATTTGTGGTTCCCAGGAGCAGGATTTTAAACCGGGAGCTGCCGCTACTCATATTTTTTTTTTTTTTTTGAATTTACACATCTGGTTATTGAATTTGCTAGCAATTCATACTGTGTGTATAAACGTGCTTGTTTGCGCGTGTGTGCGCGTGAGATCCCGAAACACACATGCAGAAGGAATATTTTCGCACCATTGTGTCTGAAAGCCGAGCACTGAGGAGAAGCTCACAGATGGCATCATATTTGCATACAGGTGAGAGCAGGTTGACGCCACATTTTATTATTATTTCCAGCGTTTTTGACTGCAAATCCATATAATCTATGATCGAGCATAATTTATGAGGGAGGTCTGTGATCTCGGAGCATGGGCACGTGTGCGGCAGGGGTACGGTCACAAGTCTGAGGTACATAGGTCATGGTTCAAGATTCACTTTACTGTCATTCTGCCTTACACAGAAGCACAAATGGGAACTAAATATAGATTCTCCTGGACCGCGGTGCACAGTACATCAACAGACGTGACAACACGTAACAGACGGGAGGTGGTCAGTGGTGGCTGTGGTCACAGTCCCTATGTTGTCAAAAGCTAAGCAGCTTCACAACCTGCGGGAAGAAGCTGTTCCTGAGCCTGGTGATGTTGATGGACCGCTATCTGCATCAGCGTCTTCTAGACGGCAGTGGTGGAAACAGATGTTGGAGAGAGGGAGAAGAGTCAACAGCGATGGTGAGAGCTCTCCTGACACACTGCTTTCTTGTAGGTGGTCTGGATGGTGGACAGTGAAGTCCTGGTGATGGACTGGACACTCTTCACTGCTGCCTGTAGAGCTTCTCAATCTGATGCAGTGCAGTTCCCATACCAGAATGTGTCGTAGGGGGTCAGGGTGCTCTCTATGGCACATCTGTAGAGCTGGTGAGGATGAGGGTGGAAGTCCAGCTCTTCTCAATCTCCTCAGGGAGCGGACATACTGTTGTGCCTTCTTCATCGGGTGGTTTCCATTGCTGATCCAGGAGAGGTTCTTGGTGATGCGCACTCTTAGGAACTGTATACTCTTGGGTCACCACATAAAGATGTATAAACTACAAGGCAGCAGTAGTTATTTTGAAAGACACGGAGACTAAACAACTTGGCAGTGTGACAAAAAAAGAATTTTAGCAATTTGCTCTTTGGGATTTTTTTGTTGTGCTTTATGAGCTCTGCATTAGCTGTGAAGTTTCCTTATGAAAGCTCAAAGACATTTTTTTTCTTATCAAAAGCTCCTGATGTTTCACTTTAGATTTAGGATGGAAAACACAACATAGTATTTGCCGTTTGTTTCCACAGCACAGTGCTGCATCTGAGGCTCCCTCAAAATATCACAAAACAGGTGCCTATATGCACCGTGAATGTATTAATGCTTTCATGTCTCATTTTTTTATGAATAAAACAGTCCATGAATGCGCGACTGCTTGAGAAATGAGATGTTCTCTTGCTTCCCTGCTACTACCTGCCCGTTTGGCTTCTTTAACCACCACGAGGTTCTGCTCTGCTGTCCTTGCTGCTTGTTGCTCATCATCTTCTGAGTAAATGTGAATTACCGTGGTGAAGAGAAGTGCCGCAGCCGAAGATGCATGGATGCAAAGTGCACGAGATTAACTCGGATTTTAACCTTTTTTTTAAACTAATTTGACTGAGTCACGGCAGCATAGAGACAGAAGAAGAAACACTTTGTTTGTCCTCATATCTGCAAATCAGCTCCAGCATCGCACCGTCGGATGAAAATACATTACCGTGCTAAGGGCGTAAAAGTAGTTTGCCTACATTCCATAACTTCATCAAAACCCAAATTTAAGTTGTTGTATAAAGAGGGGCAAATCAAATTTTTCACCAAAGACTTTTTGAACAGTTGACTCGGTTCCATTAAGCTTGTATTCTGTACTGGCTCAGCCATCTGGAACTTTCCTTGAGACACGGGAGCAGCCAATATCAAGGCAACGGCGTGCTCCTATTCAGCTCAGGATCGCCTCCCGAATAAAGGCCGCAAATAAAAACGGACAAACTCTTAGCAGACGGGCAGATGTTTGTTTTAAGCTTCAATCCGAAACAAACGTTTTAATTTCCCAGCAGGGCGAAGGCGAGAGACGAGCGGCAGGGAAAGCGGAGGGTAGAAATCGACTCGTCCCTTCGTCGCCGCTCTTCCTGCGTCGTGGCCGACGCGGTAAACATCCCTGTTGGAAATGAAGACTCCTCAACGCAATAGAATTACCGCGGTGTAAAGAGACAATTAGTACATTGCAGCTGTCGGGACGGCATCGCCTCGGCCGACGCCGACGCCGTCTCCTATCGGCGAAGGCGGGTAACAAGGGGGGAAGTCAAAGGTGCCAAAGCTAATTATCATAGCAGTTACTGTGCTTCGGATGCATTATTAATGGCTTTGTAATAAACTGTCCTCTCGGTTACTTTGAGCTATTTGTCACTTTGAATTAAAATACAGCCCCGGACTTGTTCGAGGCTGCGCTCCTCCTTTGTCTGATTAGGACCTTGATAAGTTTCCCGCCGTCCCTTCTCTGCCAGGCCTGGCTGCAGCCCTGATTTCCCAGGAGTTGTCTCCATCTCATCTGTCTGGGATGCAGAAGGGCGACCCGGCTGTGCCGTAACAGATGAGCCAATCAGAGCCCTCCCCCAAACCCCTGGAACCGCATCCGTGACCAAAAAAAAAAAAAAGAAAAAAAAAGAAAAAGAGGTACATTTAAAAAAACGGAGACGACCACAGAGGCTGAAGAGCGCGGCGACAAATGCGAGGGACGCGGTGACGGAATTCGAGAGGAGAGGATGGACGAGAAGCCCCGGTGGGGGGGTGGCTTTGGGAGCAGCTCGCACTCAACCTGCGTTCAACCGCGGAGTAAAAGCTCGTGCGCCGAGGCAAAACAAGTCAATGCCACCTTCTCTTTTTCCCTGCCCAAAATGCAGCCAGACGCGAGAAATCGCACGGATAATGACATCTAATTTGGAGAGAAGTTGCCAGCGGCCCAAAAGATCCTGACAATGAGGCGGCAAATGAGAACGTCAGATTCTGCGAATGACGCGCATGGGCTGCTTAGTTGGCAGTTATGGCGACATGTAAACCGAGCTTTTGTCCGCCGTGCGGGGAGGAGGGAGCCGGAGTGGCATCCACTCTAAATGGAAATGAGGGGGTTTAGTAAGACGGTCAGGTAACGTACGGGAAGACGGCGACATTGCCGTCTGCCTTCATGAATGACAAATGCTGTTAGAGAGAGACCTGCGCGCAGACTCACGCCCGCACAGCCACGCACATTTTGTTGTGTTCGCAGTGCACAGGTGAGCAGGACCACCTGTGTTGAGCATTTGGGTGGGTTTGGCAGAAACAATCCCGCCTTGGCCGCAGGTGGTCAGCCAAATTGGCCAAAAAGAGAGAGTGGAGACCGGGTCCACTTGGCTAACACACCCCACCCACACATCCATCCACACCTCTCGCTGCTTAGCCATGACGACGAGATCTCTGCCGTTCAAGATCTCCGCAAAGAGGTCAGCCAACCTCCTGCGACACTTATAGAAAAGACCCAGACTTCCTTTGAAAAACAAAAATATTAAAAGGTACCGAGTTGCACAATGCCCACTCTGCCACGCTCTGACACACACACACACACACACACACACACACACACACACGCACGCTCAAATAACGTGGACTGCTTACTGGTCGCATCTCCTTGCTGCCTGAGATTCATACTTTGCATATAAATAGAGATGATCTATTGTAGCCCGTGCTTATGGTCCCCGCCCCCGACAGCAACATTCGATAAAACAGGAGTTTTCTGCAACTTAAGTCTGCTCCTTGGGTTTAAAATGGTTCGAGCACAGCGTCATCAACGAACTGTAGGACAGTTTTATTTTCCTGAGCAAACAGGAGCAGAATGCGGACTGTAAACCTGCGTTCACATTCAATTCATATTCATATCCATGCATCGCTCTGCTGTAAAAATTTGCACAAAGTTCTTAATATTGAGGCTACATGCGGGAGAGAGCGAGTAGCGCGGGCAGGCGGTGTCGCCGACAGCACGAGTCGGCCACGCAGATCGGCAACATCCTGAGTCAGCAGGCGGACGCGCGCGCGAGGCTTTCGAGGCGCCACCTCCCAACAAGCCGATTCGGGACTTTCGCTCGCGTCCCGAAATTGTAAACACTATTACTTGCAACGCCGCTGTCAGTGTGCCGTCAGGATCTTGTTGAGGGTTAAATAAAAACAGACACGGTGTTTGCGACGAGCGCGGCCTGATGTACGGGCGCGGAGCCGAGCGCGGGCCGGGCACATTACTGCAGATTGGGCCGCGGGAGAGCGTGTCGGCGAAAAAGAGAGCTGCCCCCCGCCCGGTCGCATCCCTCCTGCACCTCCTTCTCCTACAGCAGGTAGGATTCTCCGTCAAGCGTAGCACCCCCCCGCTGGCAAACAGACACGGATTGGGACGCCGCGGGGGGCCGCACCTGCAGCAGTCGGTGGAGCTAATTACCCCCGACGCTAACTGTTCGGGAAAGGTCTTGCACAAAGCAGCCATTCTTCCGCGCTATTGAAAAGAGGAGTTATTAAATATATGCGAGGGTCCTGGGTCACGAGAAGAAAAGGAACGCTTTCGGGAGCCAAGCAGCACGAGGAGGACTGGAAAAACCGAACTTTTCGACCCCCGCGGCGGTCGCCGTGGGAAACCGAAAAACGCCATCCGTGCGCCGCGCGGTTATGCTTCGTGACATTAAACCGTACGCGTCACTGCGGTACAAATTTCTCCACGTTCCATATCCCCGTACTCGCCAAAGCGCATGCCCTGCAACGTTTAACAACTGACAGCAAAAACCTGTGTA
The DNA here is from genome assembly GCA_018136845.1 of Heterotis niloticus. Classification (NCBI taxonomy): domain Eukaryota; kingdom Metazoa; phylum Chordata; class Actinopteri; order Osteoglossiformes; family Osteoglossidae; genus Heterotis; species Heterotis niloticus. Next base: position 2,537,096 of record CM030904.1, read on the forward strand.
AAGATATTAAGCATTTTGCACCGCAGCTGTTCAATCTGCTCGCTGTACATTAATTTAAATTTGTACCGCTTTATGACAATTAAAAAAGGCCTTTTCATCGCACCCCCCCCAGTAAACACACACGCACCGGCACGCCTGGGCTCGCGCACACATACGGACACACACGCACACACCCTCCCAGATCTTTCCAGAACCCGAGGGTAAGGCTTTTAGCATGAATTTGCTTTCCGCAGAAATATAGATACAGGAATGAATAAAATGAACTTTCAAGTGTGATGTACCCATAAATTAATGGAGTAAAACAAATTTTATTCACTGTTTAATACGTATTTGCATTTGAGTCCTCAGAAAATGAATCGAAAGTGTTTGTTTTAGAGGAGGGGAGCTAATATTAATTTGGAAGTCCAATTAAAAGATGTAGCTAGGATAACTTTTTACGTGCGGAAACTTAATTTCGTTTAAATTCGGAAAACCTCGGATTGACGCTTAAAATAATTTAATCTGCGAGTCCACTAAGAGTTTTCAGGTCGACAAGTCAACAAGTCGCCCGACCGCTGTTTTCAACGGGGCCGGCGGGCGCCATAGTGGTCGGTTGCGGTTTCAAGTCCTCACTTTTAATGTTGTACCTCAAGGTTCTTACCAAGGTGACCCGACGTGGTAAAAGTTACCCAACTGTCCCACAGCAAGATTCACTCGAGCAAACAAGCTTTTTACATGACACGAATTGGCTCATCAAAGACATTGAGAGTTTGAGAGAGGATTGTTTTCTCTCTTTTGTGCCAATTGAACGAAAATTATTTTCATTATTCTTCATATTAATTCGTGTTCATTATTATTCATATGAATTAGCTCCCCCGCATGTACAGTAGGTCAATCGCTGCACGGGGAGGCTTAACTTTGCGCTTCTCCAGGTTCTTCGTGTAGACACGACGTGCAAAAGCGCTAAACAAACAGACTGCAAAACAAGCAGAGTCGCTTCCAGGAGGACTTAGTCTTTGAGCAACAGGATTTAATTTCTCTATTTAAAATTCAATTTTCCAGTAGCACAAAAGAAGCGGAACACCGAAGTAAGGCGAGGAGATTAGGAAGTGAGGGTGAATCCCAGCGTTTCCCTTTATTGATGCTCTCTGCTCTTTATGCTCACCAAATAGCCCATAGGTGGGCCCCCGCCCCCCTGCCAACACGATCTAATGACAATTCTTAATGTCCGCCGCGCCTTCCTGGAATAAAATGCAATAAAAAAGTGCTGGAACTTAAATCCAATTGAGTAACCGGGAAGCCAAAACGTTTCGTGGAACAAATGTAGACGGTAAATAGCGGCGCCCTTCGCGGGCCTTTAGCCATACGGCACAATGAGACGGGAGAGTGATGCATGGTGGCGAGACGGAGCGAAAGGAGAGGCCCGCCTTCGCTTTTGTCCACTGCGGGGACGCAAAGGACACCTGACACCGCACATTCATCACAGTGAAGGCCCCGGAGAGGAACGCGCTTCGCTGCTGTTCCAGTCTTTCGGCCATTTATCCTTAACGCCGTGCAGCCACTAACCAATCCATCAGCAGCCCAATCGCGACGGGCAGCTTGGTACTCGCCGAAGCGCGAGTTTAAAGCTGCGCCGTTTGAGAAGCAGCCTGCGTCTTCTTCAGATGGAGAGCATTTCTGTGTGGAAAACGGTTAGCTGTGTGTATTAAAAACAAATGTACTGTGGCGGGCTGAGGATCCACAGCAAAACCAGAGATGTCTTTAAAGTAGAGCCAAAGGACAGAAGGGGCCAGCGGTGTCCATGCGCTCGACAAGAATGTTGAAGTGATTCAAACGGAATAAAACAGAACATCTTGCACAACCTGACAGCGACTGACAAAAGATGAACAAGAAGAGGAGCCGATTATTACAGCAACAAACTCAGGGCTGGCCTGCTGCAGAGCATGCTGGCATGCTGGCAGCTCACCTCCTCCCGGAACTAAAATACTTTTCCATTTTTTCACTCATTCACAGAAAGGACATTGACGGGAAAATTGTGTTTCGTAGCGTTTGAGACGTGACAACCCGAATATTTGAGAAGGGCAGAAGCTGAACACAGCTGAAAGTGTAAGAATCTGGAATCTGGAGCACAAGTGGAATCTTGAAGTCCAGTGGCAAGTGGGCAGAGCTGCAGTTTTGGACTGTTTAGGCCACACTGGGAAGCGTGCGAGGCCCATGTGCAAAGTCACACTAATCTAAAAGTCCAAAAGTGATCCAAAATGTGGAGGTGGATGAAGCGGGACTCTGGAGCACGTGTGGAATCTACAAGTGATGCTGCAGTGTGAGACATATCCGAGATCTGGAGTGTAAATGAAGGGCAACGACTTCTGAAGCACAAACACAGCTGTCCCGCAGAGTATCTGTACATATTTTTAACGTTTCAACACATTTTTTTCATAAAGTTGGGTCGTTCATCAATTGTTTGTAAGCTGGACTTATATAAAGCTGTGTTAATGATTTAAAGTTATGCAGGAAGGTCATTTTTACTGCATCAGTTTAGGATCGAGTACCTCGATCGAGGGCACAGTAGGACAACACTGGATTTGAACCTGGCTCCTCCAAGTCTCAGCTCTGACAACTATGCCACCTTCCGGTTTGGTCAGCATGTTCCTACTCTACCTCCGAATCGCTACTGGTAGGGGATAAAACGATGCAAGCAGCAAGCGCGAAGAAGAATGGGATGCAAGACAAAGCAGAAGGGTGGGTTCGGATGTGCCAATCACTTGTCTACGACCTTATCGATTCAGTGCCGACTGCCATGCGTCTACGGCTAACGCCAGTTCCTGGGATGGCACCATCACGCTCAACAGGGCTATGGCTTCAAATGCCGCCGCTGCAGAAATAACGGCCCCCGGCTTCCAAAGAGTCGTTCGCCTGTCAGTCAGCCGCAGTCGGACCCGCGGATCTGAGAGGCGAGGAGCTTGTGGCGCCGACTCGGAGGTGTCAAAGCGAGACCAGACTTTTGTATACAGGGCCCCGCGGAGCTCCGAGTGAAGCCCGGTAATGGAGTGGGATCAGGCAGCCATAGTTGGTGGATAAAGCAGAGGTTTAGTCACGGAGGCTTGAGAAGAGTGTGCAGGGGGGAGAAAGGACACACCGGGTTCCCGACTGAGCCACAGACAATAAAAGTAATGATTTTCCCTCCTCCACAGGTTAAGCTAGAAGAGCAGGCCTTTGCTCGGCTGAAAGAAAGAGCCACAAAATGTTCAGATGAACATCGAGCTGGAGGGTGAAAAAGCACGTCGACAGCGATAGCCACGTGTTCACCTGAGGCATCAGGTAGGAGCTTCTGCATAGGTCATGGCAAAGGTGCAAAAGTCAAAAACGGGTTTGTGTGCAAGGGAAAAAAAAACCTCATCGCTGCAAGGGAGACCAACTTGCAAAGGCACCGTTCGGAAGACGAGCCAGAACTTTGTAGATGCCGACCTGGAGGAACCGGATAGCAGCAGGCAGCGTCTGATGGGAAGAAGAACCTCGAAAGTGGATCTGGCGCCAGAAAGACAGGTTTAGCGCCAGGGTGGTCGCTGCAGTCACCCACATCGGAGGATCGGCCTGCCGGGGAGGTGTGTGTGTCGCACGGGTTGACCAGAGTCTGCCGCTAATGAGATTCTTACGCCTGACAGAACCCTTCAGCGTCAGGGTGTTAAGTGTTACCTGGGTAAAGGATGGAGACGAGTGCCAGGCAGCAAAATTGAAAAAACCTGCTGCTGGTAGAGCAGTTAAGGTCTTGTTTTTCAGGCCACGGGGTTGTTGGGTCAAATTCAGAGAAGGGACCCTGCCACCAAGCAGAACATTAGCATCAGTGAAGTCATGCTGAATGTGCAATACATAAGATGTTAAAATATAAAAAAAATATACACACAGCGTTTAGCCTTATTGACAATATCTATGGTGTTTTATAGATGCTGCACATTCATGGATCATACTGACATATAATGTATTTGAGCCTAATAAGCTTCTCCATAAATGGCTTTTCCTTGACTGATGTAAATGAAAGTACTGTGGTAAACATGTGCCATCTTTGACAGCAGATGCCAAATTATATTTGCTGGTGAAAATAAACAAGCAATAATTGCTGATCAGAATTTAAATCAAGCCGCAGTCCTAAAAAAGCACTTTTTTCCCTGCCGCTTTATTTCCATGTGTTCCCTGGTGAATACCCTTAAAAGCAGCTGCCTCAAATATATTAAAATATCTCACCAGCATCAGACATCTGGTCAGGATCTGCAGGCTGCTTCAGGCCGGCTTTTCGAAGCCGAGATAAAACAAGGAACCGAGATGAAATTGTTAAGATCTCGACGGCTGTAAAGAAGGGAATCTTGAAGAGAGGCTGTTCCGTGTCAAGAAAGAGTTCGGAAGTCGGTCAGAGTCACAGGTACCCCACTGAAGAAGCTGAAGGTGTCTAAAGGCTTTCAGTGCCGTCCTAATCTCCAGGAAGATTTCAGGGTCTATATCTGATGTCCAGCATATGTTCAGGATCTAAATCCTATCTGCAGCATAATTTCAGGGTACAAATCTGATCCCAGGCTGAAATCTGGTCTGGAGCATCATTTCAAGGTCCATGTCTGATGCTGAGAATAATTTTCAGGGTATAAAGCTGATGTCTTGCACATTTTCAGCATCTAAAGCTGATGTCTGACAGAAGTTTGGGGTTCAAACCCAGTCTCCAGCAAAGATCCAGGATTGAAGTCTGCTTTCAGCACCATTGCAGGGCCTAAATTTGATCTCCAGCACAATTTTAAAAATTGATATTTCATCTCCAGCATCATCTTAGGGTCTAAATATGGTCTTCAGCACATTTTCAACACGTGAATGTGATTTCTGACATAAGTACAAGTTTAAAATCTGATCTAAGGAAATTTTCTTTGATTGAAATCTAATTTTAGCACCTTTGCAGTTATTGAATCTGATCTTTAGCATCATTTTTAGTGCCTAAATCTGACATCTGGCAGGGTTTAAATCCAATCTCCAGGAAACGTCTGATTTTAGCACCATTGCACAGTCTGAATCTGATCTGCAGTATCATTTCCTGGGTTTTCAGGCGCACCAACCAGACCTGCATGTACCGTTGCCCAGCACCACAACTGGTATTGCCTGTAGACATCTGAGCACCAGTAAATTCCACGGCCCTGGTTCCTCCATAAGCACATCATCCGTCCACTTCTGTCTACCTTTGTATTTAGTATCTACTTTTTCCTAGCACGTAGCTATCATAACCGTAAGCATTCATCAGCAAGAACGAACTTATTAAATAAGTTGAACAATTTTTTTTGTTTATAATCATCTAACATGCTTTTAAAAACACTTTCTCGATATAATCTTACATATCGAAATAGCTACACAACGGTTATAACAGTGGAATAAAAAATGAAAAATTGTTGGTGAACCTGTGGTAAGAAAATTAATTCACCCAAAACAAATGTTTGGCAGAAGTTGAGTGTTTCAAGATGGCCAGATCAAGCCGACTTTCCCACCTCCTCCTCTTTTCATTTCTGAGATTTTTCGATTCAGCTCCGTGCACGCAGCATCGCACAACAAAATTGCTTCAGTCAACGTAAAGTCCCACTAGGCGGCGCAGTGGTTACACCCAACACGTTGCACTCGAAGGCCCAACTTTTGAACCGCACTCTCGCCGCAGTACCTTTGATCGACGTACCGTCAGCGTTTAAATCGGGGAACAGAAAAACGCAATTTCCTAACCAACGTTTGCGTGTGCGTTTCCGGAATTGTGCAGTCACATTTCTGAAGCTAAACTCTGCTTTTGCTCCCGCACATTTTTTAAATTTAGTGCTTAACTTTGATGTTCTGTATCACAATTAAACATCACTGAACAAAGCAGTTAGAGGGTAAGGAGCTGTTCTGCAGTCTACATGTAAATGCGGAGGCTGTAACAATGAAGCACTTTGCCAGAACTGAGGAAACAAAGTGGCACCAACTGCAACTCTCTCTTTATTTTCATTTGCATCTTCATTTATTTGCAGTAGCCTAGATTTCTGGCAGATTTTGTCCTGTCTTCTAATTCAATTTTGGGGGTGATAGTTGCTCTATTCTGAGTTCTCTGTGCTCTAAAGAACCACCCAGCTGTTGAAAAGGGTAGCTCACTGTTTGTAAGCAAATGCACATGCCTAACACCATGAGGAGAAAAATAAAATACAGCAAATGAATGAACTGCCTGCACAACCAACATGGCGGCCTCAGTTGCATGACTGACCTTCCCATCTATGGAAGACCAGCACAGCTGTGTACTTTTTATTACTCTTTCTCTAAGGTAATTTTACCGGCAGTCGTGCAGCATTGCCACCCTTTCCGGACAAGCACTGCATCCCTGCGGCAAATCCCAGCGCTTTTTACCCTGGGGATGCATTTCCACGGGGTCACCTCATAAAGCACTAGCTGCTCAAGTTTGTGCCCATCGTCTCCATTAGCAAAACGATCTCAGCAAGCAGTTTGCATACAACTGTTCTGTCAGGAGAACAATAAGAACAACATTTTACTTTATTTTACAGCAAACTTCTATTTTATATTTAATTTACTTCACCATTTTCATTTGGACAAATGTGCAATAAATGCCAAAAGTCTGTAGACTCTTATTAGCAATTTTTTTTTTCATATTTGTTACTGAAGACTAAAAGACTGAAATCAAGACAAATCATATATATATATATATATATATATATATATATATATATATATATATATATGATGTCTGCCAGCTTAGTGCACAGCAATTTTGCAGTCTTATCCCATTATTTATAGCAGTACAGTTCAAATTAAGTTAAATTATTAAGTTATCCTTTATGAACAGCCCTCTTTAGGATCAATTCAGACATTTTCAGTAAGATTCAAGTCTGGGCTCAGGCTGGGTCTTTCCAGGACAAAGATCTTCCTTCTTCTAGCCTACTCTTTGTTTGAGTTTCTGGTTTGGTTTGTATCATTCTCAAGCTGAAAGATGGAATCATGCTTTTATGGCAGCTTTCTGGAAAAAGGTAACAGGTTTTGCACCAATTCTTTTCCCCCTGTATCTTCACCTTGGTCCTAGCAGAGGAGATGCAGCCCCACAACAAGATGCTGCCGCCACCATGTTTTAAAAGGTGCTGTGTCCTTTTATGAGCAGCGATGAGCTGTGTCAGCTTAATAGTCTCCAAAACTGTCACCAGACCAAAAGACATTTTCCTATATGATTTTGGGAGAATGAATATATTTTTTAGCAAACTTGAATTGTGTTTGGTCGTTCTGTTTTGTGAGCAGAGGTTTCTGTTTTGCCAAGTGATTCCATACTACCTCCACTTCTCAGCAATGGTCTGGACAGTATTCCATTATACACCGAATGCCTTTGAGGTTTTCTATATCCTATCCTTATTTGTACCTTGCAGTAATAAGATTCTGAAGTGCTTTTGTTATCTCATGAAGCACTATGGTAATTTCTGGACAGCTGAACCAGGAGCAGCTGATTTCATTTAGAGAAAGTCCATCATTTTACTTGGTGTCAGATGAGTTCAAATTACCTTTGTAAGTGATTGGCAACGTGAGCACTGCAATCAAAAGCATCACACCAGCCTTTGAGACAGGTGCACATACTTGCACGAAGAAGGCATTGATGGTTGAAGTATATTGAAGCGTTGAAGTATTTTTCTTGAAAGCCAGCCTTAATATATATATATATATATATATATATATATATATATATATATATTTTTTTTTTTTTTGTTAAAGTTGTTCCAAGATCTTAATAAGGGCAAATAAAGGTTTCTGGAATACATGAAGTTATGGGAAAGAGTAGTAGAAGCTAGGTTAAGGGAGCTGACGATTAGTGAGCAGCGGTATGGCTTCATGCCGAGAAGGAGTACTACAGATGCAATGTTTGCTCTGAGGATGTTGATGGAGAAGTACCGAGAAGGTAAGAAGGAGTTGCATTGTGTCTTCGTGGACTTAGAGAAAGCATATGACAGGGTACCTAGAGAGGAGCTGTGGTATTGTATGAGGAAGTCGGGTGTGCCAGAGAAGTATGTAAGAGTGGTACAGGATATGTACAAGGACAGTGTGACAGTGGTGAGGTCTGCAGTAGGAGTGACGGATGCTTTCAGGGTGGGGGTAGGATTACATCAAGGATCAGCTTTGAGTCCTTTCTTGTTTGCAATGGTAATGGACAGGTTGACAGATGAGATCAGACAGGAGTCACCGTGGACTATGATGTTTGTGGATGACATTGTGATTTTTAGTGAGAGTAGGGAGCAGGTTGAGGAGACCCTGGAGAGGTGGAGATATGCTCTAGAGAGAAGAGGAATGAAGGTCAGTAGGACTAAGACAGAATACATGTGCATAAATGAGAGGGAGGACAGAGGAATGGTGAGGATGCAGGGAATAGAGTTGGCGAAGGTAAATTAATTTAAATACTTGGGATCAACAGTTCATAGTAATGGGGAGTGTGGAAGAGAGGAGAAGAAGAGTGCAGGTAGGGTGGAGTGGGTGGAGAAGAGTGTCAGGAGTGATTTGTGATAGAAGGGTACCAGCAAGAGTGAAAGGGAAGGTCTATAAGATGGTAGTGAGACCAGCTATGCTTTATGGGTTGGAGACGGTGGCACTGACCAAAAGACAGGAGGCAGAGCTGGAGGTGGCCGAGTTAAAGATGTTAAGATTTGCAAAGGGTGTGACAAGGATGGACAGGATTAGAAATGAGTATATTAGAGGGTCAGCCCAGGTTAGACGGTTTGGAGACAAAGTCAGAGAGGCGAGATTGCGTTGGTTTGGACATGTGCAGAGGAGAGATGCTGGATATATCGGGAGAAGGATGCTAGGGATGGAGCTGCCAGGCAACAGGAAGAGAGGAAGGCCTAAGAGGAGATTTATGGATGTGGTGAAGGAGGACATGCGGGTGGTGGGTGCGACGGAGAAAGATGCAGAGGACAGGAAGAAGTGGAAACAATTGATCCGCTGCGGCGACCCCTAACGGGAGCAGCTGAAAGAAGAAGAAGAAAGGTTTCTTGAATAAATAAAATCTGAAATTTGAACAAGGGTCTGCAGACTTTTGATATCCATTGCACATAGTGTTTAAATGAATCAATTAATCAACTGGAAATATGGAAATATGTATCTCAGAGAGAAAAAAAAAGGCCTTCTGGCAGAGTTCCTGAGCATGGCGCCACCATCAAGAAGAAACACACTGTCTCAAAAGGAACTAAGAGTTTGTCTGCAACCCCTTCAAACGCTTACGCCCCTTTGCCACAAGGCATTTGGCTGGCTTTGAGAACTCAGACTCTCACACACACAGGCCTTTATCCTCTGTTTCTGCTCTTGAAACGAGTCCAAGAATTGAGAGCTATCATTGGACTAGTGAGGTTGAGGTCCAAAAAGAGGCTGAAAACTTATTACCCATCATTATGGTTTCATCGTCTTAAAGCAGTTCTCTGACCCAATGTCCACGTGGCACAAAAACGACCAGAGCCTCAACCAGAGAGAAAGTTTCCCCTTTTTCCTCATATCGAAACCGCAACCCAAGAGGAATAGATTAACATGAATTTGTTCATAGGTGTATTTGGAACATTTCTGCCCTATGGGGGGGTGGATGACTAAGCACCCGATGGGAAACGGTCTGGGCGCTCATGTGCCCATGTGACCTCCTGTTTGGGGGAGTTAACAGGATGGTGCCCTATCTTCTCTCGACAGAAAACCCAAGTGGATTTGCCTCTTTCCGCGCTCTGTCGCCAAGGTGCCGCTCTCCCCGTTGCTTTATCGTATTATGAGGCCCGACAGCCTTTGAAGTGCTTCGTGGGGTTGCTTTGTGTACAGACAGAGGCTAAATTGCACATTACATCATTTGTAATTATTAAGGCAAACGTGAACGGGATGGAGCTTTCGCGTAAAGTCGACGTACTTAACGGGATTTTGCAACGCTACCTGTTGCCACTCGGAAATTCCCGCGAGTACAGTGACGGATGTGTTGGTGTGTTAAAAAATAAAGAAAGAAAAATGAGATAAGCAAGCACAGTAGGCAGTGCTGCAGTCTAGCTGTAAAAAAAAATATCTACATCATTGTAGCATAAACATAGACATAAACATACAAACATTTGTGATTTTAGGCAGAAATCAAGATGACCAGCAAATGAAAAGCATCGCTGAGACAAAATTAGACAATCGGCCAAACTTCAACAAAGAAGTTACATAATGATGACTTTTTAACTTTCTGTTATTTATACTATTTGACAATTTTTAATTTTTTTTTTTGGTTTTGACAGACAGCTTCCTCCAAAGAACTTATTGAGAAGGGTTCTGTGTTCGTAGGAACACAGTGGTGTGGAGGCCTTATGCTGGGTCACAGAGGGATGCGCCAGGCCTGGTTTCCCCAAAACATCATCCCCACCCACTAACCAGTCCAAAGTCACAATAACACACATATGACACATATGACATGCATGACATTATCCCCCCGTGGTTATTTCTGGGGAGGTTGGTTAGGATCAGTTGGCATTGTACCATTATTAGTGCAGGGACACTTCTGTCACTCTGCTCTGCGAGGTGACACTGTGATGATGATCCACAGGTCTCGATCTCACACACACACACACACCTCAGTAAACCTTAAGGCAGAACGCAGTGATTTAGTGATGACATCTAATCCCAGAAGTTCAGCGGGGGTCATGACATGCAGCTGTGAACCCGACAGCATTTCAGATCCATGACAGGTAAATTTTTCAGGAAAAAACTTAATTTAATAAAAAAGAAAACACATAATCTCACCCCAACAAAATGCTTTTGTATTTCTGTGGAAACAAATGAGCACAAAAGTCCATTCATGTGTGTTAGGCCCACAAGAGGTCACAACAAATGAAATCATTCACCTGATTTCTCATAAGCTGAAGAGCTGCATTTCTTGTGCAAGGCACATTATTCAAAATATATAGATATAGAAACATAACATTTTTTTGTTTTACTTCTCTTGTGAAAATGATTAATAACTGAAACAGAAATACAGACCCACTGTATTTTCAGCTGGCCATATGATTGCATTAATGGCCTGCAGGAGGCGTTGTGGCTAAAGCTGTTACTTCACTCCCACTGTATGAGTCTTGTTCAAGGTATTTACCCTCATCTGTTATGGCAAAAACTTCACAGCTGTATGAATGGCTGGACCACATAGCTGACAAAGTGGCCTTGGAGAAAAGGGTCAGTTTTATGACTCAATAATAATAATAATGGAGGAATTAATACTAAGGTTACAGCACATATAACCAGACATAGATAGAAACCTAGTGTGTGTGTGTGTGTGTGTGTGTGTGTGTGTGTGTGTGTGTGTGTGTGTGTGTGTGTGTGTGTGTGTGTGCACGCACGTGCTAACAGGTTTGGTGTGAGTGCAGGGCCTGGGCCTGGCCAGTGTGTGTCATGCTTCAAGTCCTTTAGCTTCACGGTGCGTCCCCAGCCCACCCCAGCCCTCACCGCCCCACCCTGCGCCCCTCCACTCCATCAAGCTGTCTAGCCGCTGCAGAGCTTCAAACCGCCAATGTATGTGTGTGTGGGGGGGGGGGGGGTGTTTGACAGGCCGAGTTCTCAGCCTTGAAGAGCCGTCTGCTCTCGAAAGCGCCGTCTCCTGCCATTACTTCCTCTCTCGCCTTTTCCCCCTTTTTTTGTTACCCGGGCGGGGAATGCATCTGTGTTACAGCCCCGAAAATGGCTCTACGGCTAATGCCAGCAGCATGAAAGGAGAAAGGCTCTTTACGGGCGGCAGACGGCGCCTCCTCTTTCAATGGGGCTTCTTGTCGGTGTCTAATTTCAGGCAGCCCCCCCAACCCACCCCAACTGTCACCACACAGCTCATACATTAGCGGTGACACAGGATGTCATTTCTTGCACATGTGATTTTCATGTGTGACTCCAGCAATGAGGCTACATATGCAAATCTCAGTTAAAGTACACATCCCATCTATCTATCTATCTATCTATCTATCTATCTATCTATCTATCTATCTATCTATCTATCTATCTATCTATCTATCTATCCACTTGTTACATGTCAAACCGTAAAGTGTTTTCATGGAAATGCAGAATGTATGTAAATTACTTTCGCCTAATTGGTTGAAAATGTGTCCTGTTGCCAGGGTCCATAAATATGAGTTTGACTCCAATGTTTAACTTTCTTCCACCAGAAATGTTGATATTCGACTTGCGTCATAGCTCCTAATAATGTTGGAATGTTTGTTTGCCTTTTTGAAACTTCTTACACGTCCACCCCTGATAAACACTGTAACCTTCAGCCCGGCTGCTGTATTTACTGGTATCTGTATGTATTTTTAACTTGTCAGTAAATTGATTCTGTCTGTTGTGACCCAAAAATTTCATGTCTAATAAGGGCCTTCGATGTTCTCAGAGGGCGCAGGAAAGCACAGTGAGGGACAGCAAGAGGTGAACAGGGGAAGACTTTCATTAGAAGGTTGCTGGATTCACAGCCAGGAGCTCAGCTGTTGTACCATTGAGCAAAAAACCCTGTTGCCCTGTAAAGCATGTGACTAACTGGCCAGTCGATCGTCCACTGGGGGGGCCGTTGAGTGACAGGGACCCACAAGGTCGGCCATATGGACCTGAACGGAGCAGATAGCAGAGCCACTGGGGGTCCCCTGCCAGACGCAGGCAGGGGCAGGACCCCAGAGGAATTCTGCCGTGATGCCGATCCTCTCCACCCACCACGTGGAGTCTGACTCCCATATTTGTTCGTTCTTTCATTTCTCAGGCTGCGGGTTGTTACACAAACAGATAATAAATCCTTATTTACGAACAGCTTTAAAGGCGGTGACTTTTGCTGGATTTCACAGATGCCTCCGATTTCAGTCTTTTGTTTTCACCCCACGGTCGACAGAAAAGTTTGAATCTGTTGTGTGCACTGCGGATATGAAAAGTCTACACACTCTTACTGGAATTTTACATTTTAATGATTCAAAGATTGAAATTAAGACAAATCGTGAAGCGATATTTAAGTACAAAGACAAAAAAGCTATAGTATGAACACTTTCGTTGCCGCTACATGGGTGTGGAGACTTATGATATGCTCTATAGTCTGTCGTGAGTTTACTAGATGGAAACAAGTAAATCACGGCAAGTAGCTTAATGTACAGTCCTCAGGATGCAAGTCACAAAGGATGAAACCATCAAATATGTTATTATTAATTGTAATAATCCTTGTTTTTTGATTGAAAAGCTAGTTTTTTTATTAGAGTCAAAAGATTTTATTTGGAAAAGGCACAGATTTCGGTGCCATCCGCAGAGTGACAGATATTCGGCTGTGGACGCCTCACACAGCCCCGGTGACTTCTGCTCAGCCATCGCCAGAGGTGCCTCGCTGGGGTGGGGTGCCCACGCCTGTGACAGATCCAGGGTCCAGAACCCAGCACAGATGATGCCTTCATCCAGAAAACCCCAGAAAATGTCTTTATATGTCCAGCACAACGCTTTCAAAATGTATGGTCGGCTGTTGGTCACCGCTGCGCAGGATGGGTGGTGACCAGCAGTTCCTTCCTAGGAAGGTTAAGGGGTCACCTTGAGGGGTGATGTTCTCCTCTGTGAGTAATCCTCTGCCCGTGGACCACCCCGATCAAATGGAGAACCTACGCGTTTGGGCTGTGTTTGAATGGCAAGCTCCCCCTCTCTTGTTTTGGTGCGGTGGACAGCCACGTGAGGCATTTACTCTGAAGGTCAGTGAGGGACGTCCTCTGCAGCACCAGAACCGTGGTTACCGTTGCCTCTCGGCGCAAACCTGGTCACTTGTGTTTGCAAAAACATTATATATATATACACACAACAAACTTTTAGGTGGGGCAACACTGGGTCCTATTTGACCTGCCCAACAAAAACATAATGCTTGTAATGGCACACGAAGGGGTGTAGAGGTTACATATACCACCTTTGCACCTGCAAGTCCCAGGACTGAAGCCCACCTCCTCCTGTAGTGTTGTTGACCAAGGTGCTTACCCTGAACTGATGCAGTAAAAATGACCCTTCTGTGTAAATGCTTTGCAGGCAAGGGTCAGACCAACGTAATGTATGAGGAAGAAGAGAATCTTCTGCAATTTATGCATTTACCCGTAAAAGTCAAATGATTATAAACCTGCCATTTATTGAAAAAGGACGACAGCGCATTGGAAGGTTTTACATTTATCAACCGGCTGCATTTCCAGATTTATTTCTTACAGTTATTTCTGCTGCAGTCCCTTAGTGGGAGTGTGTGAAATGTGTGAAAGGATCGATGGGTGCGGTCATTGCGGCCGGCTAAAAATACCGAGGCTTCCCCCGGCCGGGGAGGTGAGTGTGAAGAAAAGGCTCTGCGTCTAACAGAGAGAGAAAGGCTAAGGTTCCGGGGGGAACAGATGCCCCCGATGGTCTGTCTGCGGCCCCTTTGACTCTCTGAGCATCTCAGCCAGGGACGGGGTGTCAATCAGCCGTCACAATCGGAACCCGGGTCTGCCTCGGTTCACCTTGACAGGGCCTCTTTTGACCTTCGTCTACTTCGGCGCCCTTTACTGGCTACGTCCCACATGCAGGAATGGAGATGTAAGCTCAATAAAAAAATCAGCATCGTGACGGAGCCACAGGAAGCAAGCGAACACACAGGGCCCTGTTTTTATCCAGCATCGCGTCCACTTGTTAACAACCGCGCCATCGACGCGCCTGCATCTCATTTCCGTCCTGCCTTCACGGACACAGCGCCATGGAAAAGATCTCGATGCACAAAAACAAAAAAAGAAAAAAAGAACAAGCCCAGCTTGTTCTATTTCTCATTCTAATCCTTTCATTTAAGTCCAGCGGCTTGCGAAGCAGGAGCCCCTGCGATTCTGCCGCCGTGCTTTTGCCATCCTTCTGTGCCACCTAGAGACACTTCGAGGAACTCGCAGCTCGAGCCTCCGCCACCACTGCCGTCGCCGCATCCCCACGTCGGCCATTCATATTCCACAGGCACGCTAGCATTTTATTGATGCCATTCTGTGAGCGCTTGTGTGTGTGTGTGTGTGTGTGTGTGTGTGTGTGTGTGTGTGTGTGTGTGTTTGTGTATCTGTGTGTGCATGTAGTAGAGAAACGGTAGCAAAGGACTCACGAGCAGACAGCTTGTCCCCCCACGTCCGTCCTCCAAATGTAGGTCTCAACTATGTTCAAAACTAATAATAGAAGGACCTTGAGCTGCGAGCTATTTAATGGGCTTGCGTTTTGTGTGGCTGTGCGATCGGCTGCCCAGATAGCTTTTCCTCCAGTGTAAACAGGCTGTCGTCGCCCCCCGCGCCACTGTGATTTACATGCAGACAAGGGTGTCCTCCCGACGCTCTCCGGGCCCCCCAAAAAGAGCCCGCTAGCTGGGACAAAAACACTACAATGAGGCCGGACGACAGAAGGTGTCATCCAGCACGTGAAAAGGCGCCTGATAAGGTGGAGAAAGAGGCGCTGCACAGCAACTTTGCTTATTTCTCCTTTTTCTTTTCTTCTTCGAGACAACTGGGAGGGGCAGAGAAACGACAGCGCATTCCCTGGAACTGCAAGAAATACAGCGGCAGTCGCTTTAGAGCGGAGGGCTAATTTATTACACGGCGGCCACTATTTATTAAGTGTAATGACTCGGCCCTCGGCAACACCCATCAAATTCTCCTTCCCGACTAATATGAGAAAACTGGGGGAAGAACGCACGTTGCCGCTGCAACAGCCGAGCACCACATATACATTTTGCCCTCTGACAAGGCAGGGCATGTAAGAGCAAATGGATGCTAATTGGTGTAGGTATATCCCTCTACAGTACAACAGCAGCAGTCCTTACATAAGATTCACGCATTTTTTACATATATTTCTCATTTAGTAAATCTGGGCAGAGTTTTGAACAATTTTGTACTCTCCTTAAATTTCTGTAAGTGAAAACTGACTTTTTTCCATGTTGTTATTATTATTATTATTATTATTATTATTATTATTATTATTATTATTATTATTGCTATCTCCAGCATGATTTAAAACGTGATTTTTGTACTCTACTTACATTGATTTACTCTGTTATACAGCAGGATAACGTTTTACTCTGTCAGCTCAGGTTAAGTAGCTCAGTTCAGGAAGTGGGATTTGAACTTGGCCTCTAAGCAATATCAGTATTAGTTAATATCAGTGCTGATTATTAATATCAACAGAATGCGGTGCTGTGTGTAAGAATAGCAAATAGCGATCGCATTTTCTTGCATCATGCTTGAGTCAGTCTTTAATCGGTTGTCAGATTTCTTTTTCTTTGTTTGCTACGCTTTTCACGTCCTGAAACTTGCCAGATGTTTGCTGTCCTACCTGCACACTGTGTAGATGCCTCAGTGAAGGTGGACAAGGCGGCGCTGGATTAAATCTTTCCTTCCGCAAAGCAATTACGGCAGCGCACTAATCGCCGAGTGGAGAGATGCTCGCTTTGTGCTGAAAAGCAGGTCATGCCCTACCTGGTCAAAAGGAAAGGGTGGGGGGGGGGGGGGTGAGGTGCAGCCATGACGCCTCCCACCATCTGGCATGCGGGCAGACCATGAAAAGAACAGGCGACTGGGCAGACGAACGAAGGGGACATCATGGGAAGTTTAAAAGCGTTCTGGTGTCTGGTTGCTCCGGTGGTGGCGCCGCGTGCAGAGCAGCATGACAGGCCTCGCAGGAGCGCGTTGAGCCTCTTTTTACAGAGCCAGGCCACCGTGACCTGAGAGTCCCGCGCTGCGAAGGATCCAGTAAATGTTTCATGTGGAGCCTGAGCTAGTCTTATACAGAGACAGGATTGATACTACGGATGACACAGTTCTACCCGACGGTGTCGTTGCCATGGCGTTGGTATCTGAATGCAGGATAAAGGTAGATTACGGCAGGCAGTTGGGTCTGTGCCATCTGAAGTCTCCCTGGAGATATGTCTCATCTGGGTGGGTTCTGATCATGGTTTGCACAAGCACTTTCACGCGTCACACCGTCCGATGCATCTCGGTGTCACCAGAAAACGGCTTGGTCTGATTTCAAGACCCACTCACATGAAAAAAAATTTATATTCAGCAGGTGTTTGTGCATCGAAGTTTGCTAAAATGTAATTGCAGATGATAATTTACACGCATAGGTAATTTTGTAGAATGTTTTGCCTGTAGAGGACTGGCGTTGACCAGCCAAGCCAGTAGATGGCGGTAAAAAGCACCGATACGGAATAGCAGTGTTGGAGCTGTTTAATAATGAAGCAGGGGTTCATCTGCAGCCGTAAAGTTGGTTTATTTTAACATAAGTACCCTTGACGAATAATGAAGCAGGTCCGCGTCTCGCTCGAGCTCGTGATTTTTCTCCGAAGGGCTGATCGCTCTGCGGCGTGTGCAGGGAGCGCGGGGGAACGGCTGTGATTGATGGAGCAGCCGGGCAGGGAGATAGATGTGAGCACTGTTTGCAGTCGAGCTTTGTGTTATCTCTGTTTAAATGCAGCTGAGTGAGCGCTTTGGTCATGGTGGGAGGCAGTGGAAGGCAGACGGGGGGACTGCGGGTAAGGCCCTGTCACCTCTCCAGGGTGGGTGTACCGTGGTACCTTCCAAAGCAGGAGTTGGACCTTTTCCTCACACCCTCCCACCCCTGCAGACCCAATTAGGAGAGGCGACACTGTGGAAGCCAGCCACGACCCAGCCGCTCCGGCCTCGGCATCTGCCGCCGCCGCCGTCCATCAATCAAGCTCTCGCAACCAGCCGGTGGTGCGGCTCCCGGATGCGTATGAGGGAGCGCGCGTGCCTACGTGGAGGGCGCTTTGCCGTTTGCCAGCCTCCGAAAAGGGAGGCCGGTAATTTCCTTCTGCCACCATTTTTGGAGCAACACTGCAAATCCCGGCACCCCACTGCGGCGGTCCCTGGTAGAACGCAGAGCCAGGCTGTCATTAAAAGTCAATCACTCGTTGAGGGGCGGCATCTGTTGGAGCTCGAGAAGACAAATTGTTCTCCATTTCAGCACCTGGAAGATAACAGGCCCCCTGTCAACAGAGGCCTCCAATGGGCTTCTGCAACTAATTATTATTTTTAGTTGCCTAGCAGACACTTTTAGTCAAAGTAAATGACACGGCTTCCAATTACACATTATCTGTTAATGCAACGGCACATAAAACCGTGGTTGTGTCCTTGTCTTATCCACAATCCAATTACGACATTGCCAAAATTGTTTGTGCGACCGTATCCAGTGCATTTATTTTAATTGCATCTTGTTTTGCGTTCCTGAGAAGCAGTGTTTTCGGAAGAGCGAACGTGACTTGGATTTATCAACCGGGCCCGTAGATGGCAGTAGTGAGTACCCAAAGAGGTGGGACCGTATTAGTTCAGCTAGCTTTTGACAGTAATAAATGACAAGATGAAGAAAGGAAGAAATTAGGTTTTTTTTCGGTAATTATCATTTTATTTTTAGCATAGGTTCATGTAAAAAAAAAAAAAAAACACATGAAGGTAAACAGTTTTGGAAAGAATTTTTGTTGTAGCTATGCAGCAATATTGCGATTAGTGCTAGATCCTTAATTTAAATTTTATTTCATCACTTTGTAGAATTTTTCTTAATTTGCCATAATTTTTTTTTTTTTTTAATTTAAATATCATTTGGAAACTTTATGTTTGTCATCCATTTTCCACAGACCACTTTCTGTGTTTATTCACTTTTAATAAAGGTATAACTAACCGCTTCATGTACTGTGTTGTGCATGCATTCATGTAAATGCACTGTATTAATGACCTCATGACTCTATTTTATTCAGCCAGACTGCTTCTAAAGCGTTAATGCAGGTGTTATTTTTTGAGATTTGAGATTTTTGCACAACTGAGCCGTTGTTTAAATCAAGGGATATTGTTGGGCAATTGTGGGTAAGAGGGACTTTGGAGCCATGAGCACAACAAATGGTGAATGGATTTCTGTACCTGAAGAAAAGGCAACGCAGCCGCTGGACTCCTCACAGCATCTCGACAATTCAGTGTTCCATCGACCAAAAGTTAAGTTCTTTAGCTGCTGTCTCTCACCCTGTAAGGTACAAATGGTCCACACAGTTCCAGCATAACAAACAAAACCTTTTGGCTAAAACAAGACATGTGCTGATAGAGAGAGAGAGAGAGAGAGAGAGAGAGAGAGAGAGAGAGAGAGAGAGAGAGAGAGAATTTTGAATTTAAAAAGCCCTTTATTGGGTCAAACATGTATTATCATAGACAGACAGAAAAAAATAACAGTTCATTCACATATTACATCAGACAAACAGAAAAGAATGGCAAAAAGAACAAAATCAAAAATTAACTGCAAGTTGAGAGATAGAGGAGGGGGAGAGCGAGAGAGAGAGAGAGAGAGAGAGAGAGAGAGACTGACTGTGGCAGCGATGTCTGTCGAGAAAAGTGCCTTAAATCCTCTTCAAGACGTTCCACATTCGACTGGAAAGGCACATAAAGGTGAGGTGTGCGGCGTGCGACTAAGCGGCCCGGGCGTACAAGAGAGTGTTTAACGGCGGAATAATCCAGTCTTCAGTTTCATCCCCGAGCCCTTAATCTCTTTACAGTTAAAGTTATCATGCGATAACAGACACTTCACAGACACATTTATAACTGTAATGTGACAGAATTACTGTACAGCTGAAGGTGAGCTTTACGGCGCGCGTCTATTTTCGGTAATACCTGATATCGTTTGATTTACGGCTTGTGTTTATTAGTACTGTACATGGCACCGGGGAGGTTTGCCGTTAATCTTTTTAAGTACATTTAAAGTTTGCCTCCCTCTGACACCTGCTCATCAGATGGACCAAAATGCAAATGCAGATTTAAAAATAAAATAAAATAAAAAAAATTTAATCGTCTGTTATGGGCGTCATTTCACTTTTTTAATGTTTGATAATTTTGCAGGCGCCTTAAAGAAAAAGCAAAAAAAAAAAAACACTCTTTGAAGAAGTGTTTTGCAGACAATAATTATTTTCTTTATGTTTGTGCTCGGGTTATAGACATTTGGCCCCATGGCGCATTTGTCAGCGCAACAAATTCGACACTCCTGTAATATTCCAGTGCTGGGATGATGCAATTTTCTTTAAAAAAATGTTAGTGTTACTTGCTGTGCTGTAAATATCATTTAATAATGTTGGATTATTAAATTATTATTAAATATGCACAAGATTAATACATATATGACAGTCTGAGGGCTAATAATACACCACTTATTTCTGTAACACATAGAGGGAGCCATCTGAAATAATAAATAATACTACAAGCTTAGAATATTTGTGGGATGCATGACTGGCTGGACAAACTTACAAATGCAGCCGTCAAATTGCTTTAATCTGTCATAAGTTGTAAATCGAATTGCAAACAAGTTGTATATCATTATCAGTATCATTATATTAGTTATATCATACAAGCATTTACGATTCTTAAAAGTCAGACAAATCCACAAAGGACATTTTCCACGATGGGAAGAAGCCGAGTGTGAAGGAGGCCTCGGTCCCTCACCTTTCATCTCTCCTGCAAAGGTGAACCTCGCTGACACCCCCCGTCGCCATGATTCCCGAAGCCTCCCAGGTTGTTCGAGTTGAGATGGCTCGCATTTGCAGTTTGGCTGCAGACATGAAAAGATTAACCCTAAGATTAACAAAGATTAACCCTAAACTCCCCCGTGTCCCCAAAAAAAAGCAATGGCGTAAGGACAACCAGACAGATCGTGTCCAAAAAGAGGTGTCTTTTAAAAGGCCCGACGAATTCAAGGCAAATTCAAAATGGCCTCCTGTAGGACGTGGAGGGAATATAAACACAATTAACTGCAAATTCGCCTGTCATTTGTCACTTTTTTCCCAGTTTCTCTCTACTTTTCTCTTTGTCCTCATTTACTCGAAAGCTCGAAAAGGGGCCGCTCCTGGTATCACCGACATGTCGGAGGTTTGCAAGCGGTAGCGCAGGTGGGGGAGCTCACTTTGGCACGCGGTGACATGACTCTAAATTATTCAAGTCAAACAGGCGGCTTTTAAATGCGTCACTGTTTTATTATTCATCCGCTGGGCGAATGCACTTCAACGGGGCAACACAGAGGCAGGATCATAGCACTGCACCTTCAGGATTTGAGAAACTCACGGAAACAGGGTACGAAGTTGTCGAAGATGCACTCCTAACTCAAAGACCATCGTTCAGGGTGCTTTAACACCTGCCCTCACATGACCCTCTAAACCCAGATCATTCCTGTGTTCCCTAAGCAAAACTGATGTTAATCATTGCTAAGGTTAGCAGGTTAGGCTTTGGTCATAAGGAAAGCCCTTTTTTTGGCTCTTTGCACATCTGATGAACATCAAAGCTGCGGTCATTAATTCTGGTCAGGGGTCAAGGGTCAGGACGCGGGCGAGTGTTAGTTAAGGATCATTTTTAAGAAAACTTTCCTTGAATACAGTTGTTTTTTTCTCTTTACATATCTGACAGTTTGCTGGATCTCCTAACCCTCTTGTCGCAATCTCAGCCCTGTCTATCTTACCCTAAGCCCCGCCCTTAACCCTAATCCAAATCAGTGTTCAGTTTTAAAAGTTCTCAGATGTTCAAAGAGCCAACAATCGCCGATGTTCAAGACTGCTTTCAGTCCTATTCCTAACCCTCATCCCTTAACTCTCTAACTAGGGTTTAGGTGGGAATTTTAACCTCCTGTCATTTAAACAACATAAATAAATGCATTTGTGGTGCCAAATAACAGACCCGTATGAAAATTCAAAGCAGTGCCGAGTGTCTGTCGTGGCATGGGGTATAGGGGGTGGGCTCCACCAGCGGACACAATCAGACTGAGACCAAATATACTACACGAATCCAGCTTGTGGGCTCAGCACCCACGGGGCGACGACTAGGCGTAGGGGTTGGGTTCGACATCTTTTGGGTAACCGGCTAAGCAGGGACACAACTGCCTGTTTTAGTGCAGCGGAAACCGACTTTGCTTCGCTCCTAGCCGGAAGAGCAACTCTCCAACAAATCACTGCACCTTTAGTCCCAGAGGAGGAAATTAAGGTCGAGGATCTCTTCAGCAGCTCCGCCACGCGCCATGTGCAGTCGCATCATTACTGAGGGAACTTTGCATGTTTCGGGGAGGCTCTACTCCGGGCGCCCACAACTCTGGATAGCTGCCCTCCGTGGCGCAGCTTCATACACACTTAATGTAATTGTTTAATTGCTGCAGCTGCGGATCGGGGCTCAGTGGAGAGAACCCATGATCTAAGCACAACTTTCCTCAGCCATTAGCTCTGTTTATGCAGCACGCAGCCGTTCCCCCCCCCCCCCCCACACACACACACACACACACACACACATGCACGCGCATGGTTTGCTCTGCAGAGACTGTTTTACGGTGCAGGGAAGCGCTGGCGATGTCGATGCTCATTGTCGCATTTCAAAGGGCCATTGTCTTTACTGTGCACCGCAAAGATGAGAAACCATCTGCTGCTTAAGGCCTGCTGTACGTGGGGGATGGGGGCCGGGGGACGGGGGGGGGGGGGTTGAGCAGTCGATAACAGCCTGTTTGTTATTATTCCTCTGCCTTGCCGACAACTTCAATCGCACTTTTTGGTTTGTTTGCTCCCCTCCTCGAGCTCAAATCATACACATCCGTGTCCGGCATAAAGGCTGTGCTAGCACAGTGTGTGCAAGGATTCGCCTTCTGTTAGACCTTTTGATAATGAAAGGTATCAGATGCTTTGCTTTTATACTGATGCACATTCTTTCCTTTGAGGATCTAGTACTTCATCATCTAGCTACAGCCTTTCACTAAGACTAACTAACCTGTAATACTATTTCTGCTTAACTGGGATTTTACCCCATTTGTACAGCAGGATAAGTTTATTTTATATATTTCGCAAAAGTACCTTGATCCAGCGCACAATAGCAGGAGGAGGAATTCAACCCCGGCGCTTAGTTGTTAAGCTATAACCACTGTGTCACCTGGGGGATTTAAATATTGTATGCTGAGTTGGCAACATGTTTCAGTAATGAAAACACAACAGGTGGGGGATTTAACTTAGGATCTTCCAACTGCAAGCTGGCACCTTTACCCACCACAATGCCAGCAGAGCTAAACTGCACACAAGTCTAGAAAGTCAACCTGAGTGCCTCCACTACCTTGAGAAGAAAATCTAATGGCTGTGTTAACAATTTAAAGAGCTTCCGTGTCAAAGCAGAAGGTGACATGATGGTCGGAAGCATCTGTTGCAAACATGAGATCCGAGTTTTAATCCCACCTTCTTTATTTCCCTTAGTCCGACTAGTAATGCAGAAGAAATACCCAGATGTATAAAAAAGTAAATCAATGTAAGCAGTGAATAAATCTGACTTCAGCACCAAACTGGTCAGGATGTCTGTTATGAATGTTGATACCTTTTGATGCTGCTTTGTGTTCCAGTGAAGCCCTCAGTGATACCCAGAGGTAGGAGAGCAACAGCAGCTGGAAAGTAAAAGGTTGAGTAAGGGTGAATTTACATAATGCAGACGTAATATGTGCAGCTTTTATATTTTCACCTTGCTCTTAGAAATAAGTGTAGCTGTGTACATACTGCATGTGTGTGTGTGTGTGTGTGGGGGGGGGGGGGGGTGTCATAAGAATCAGCAAGGTTAAGTCTGAATGATACAACCAAACACAGAAAAAGAAAAAGAAAGGATGGCAGGAGGAGGAGGAGGAGGAGGAAAGTGGAGAGGAATATGGAGGCCTGTGGCAGAAAAAGGTGAGTGGTTTATTATTCATTGGTTAGCAAATTGTCTGTGTTTGGGGCTAAATTTGTGTAAACACCTATGGTTTGGAAGTATCTATCAAAAGGGGGTGTGGCTGTTTACTCTGATCAGGTTTTACTGTGGTAAAGGAGCTAGGGTACAACAGGGTATTTTTTTTTTGTTTTTTTGACAAGTTAGGTAAAAACTAGGAGGCTGTTTGTCTCCTTGGCTTTGCTGACCCCTGAAGAAAGGGCTTGGGAATTGGGTTGAAATAATAATAATAATAATAATAATAATAATAATAATAATAATAATAATAATAATAATAATAAAGGGAAGTTTTGGTCTGGGTTTCTGTCAGGCTGGGTCAATTCTTTCCTCAATTTATGTGTTGCATCCAAACCTGAGACAGGGTTATAATAGAAAGAAAGGTAAAATCTGAATGACTAGAACAAAACACAAAGAAAGAAAGAAAGAAAGAAAGAAAGAAAGAAAGAAAGAAAGAAAGAAAGAAAGAAAGAGTGAGTGACAATGAGACGCTGTCCATGGTCCTGAAGTTCTTCAGCAGGGCTCAATAATAAAAAGCTGCATTGTATCATTACATCCTTGGTGCTGCAGATAATTCTGGGTGCAGTGAAGTATGAGATCCTCTGCTTGTGCCAAATGAACCGTCGCTGCAGGACATGAGTTATGCATATGACTGTGTATTGAGCCCGCAGTTAGACAGGTGACCCACGAAACGGTGGCCTGCAAGATGGACCAGGGACAAGGAGCAGCGGGCAGCAGCAGCTCCAGGTACCCACGCTGAAACCCCCTCCGTGCTTTCTAGCATAACAGCGGCTAATCACTCAGGAGCAAGAAGACGCAGTCCAAATTCCCTGCCGGACTCCGATTGACAACCGAGTTATTTATTAAAAAACGCAAACCGGTAAACTGCTGCTAAATCGAGTGTGGAGCCTTTACCACAGGAGACACGGTAACAAGGTCAAAGATGCAGTATTTGCTGGATAAACTTCTCGTGATCAGCAGGATCCATAACAAATGTGCAAAAACATTTATTTAATTCGGGACTAAATACCGTTTAATGGATAAATGAACTGCTGGAGCAATTTTGCAGCCGCCGATGGGGGGGGGGGTATTAAGGTTAGCTGTCGACAGGCAGAACATCCACAGCGGCAGCCCCCGCATCCTCGGCGGAGCATCTCTCCTAATCGGCCATATGGGCCCGCTCGACTAAAAGACGCATTCTTGCAAGGCAGATGTTGCGAGGTCGACGGTTCGACCGCACGGCCGCCACCCTGCCACGTGCGCGTCTTCGGCAATGCCACTTCGTATTATGTCACCGAACCGTTTTATCGCGGGACCATATGTGCTGTCCTGTAATTAATTGATAAAGTCCAAAGCTACCATGTTGGATCCCAGGCTGGAGCACAGGGACTCCTTGGTGCCGCTGCTCAGGTGCGCCATCATTTTAAATCGCTTTCAGATGCCCTCTGATAAATCCGGCTCGCGCGTGTGTTTAAACCGTCCAGCAGAGGGCAAGGTGGCTAATGGCTGAGAGCACTGGAGTGGTTCAGACAGTAACTCAGGTTCGAGGAGTTTGCAAGTTTGTTCTTGAGGAAGATGCTTAGTGTTGTGAACTATGCTGAAAATCTCCAAATAATATGCAAATAACATTCACCCCAGAATAGGTTAAGCAGAAATAGAAATACAGTCATAACACTGTTTATTATAACTAGAATTATGACCATCAAAGTAGCTGCTTTTAAAAGCATTTATATCCACTTGAGCCTCCTCTCCTCTCCAACCCTCACCTCCTCACACTACACTCACTTGCCCATCCATGACAAATATATGAATAAAATCCCTTTTCATGACTTGCTAAGAGTTATAAAAATAACAGAGTTATTATTCTCTGTGTGACCTTTGCCTGCCTTAATATGATTTGCCACAGCCAAAGATATTTACTTGAAAAGATCTCCTTGCTCTTATCTGACTCATTTGGGCAAACAGCATCTCCTCAGTCATGACTGGTCCAATCCATCAAGTCATCCTCAGCGCTTGATTTCTTCTTTCTCTACCAGACAAAGTTTAATTTTAAGCGTCCGTTTCCTGGCGATAAACTGCCTGATGGTACATACTGGGAAACATGCACCCAAATGTGACTGTGATCACATTCGCCGCCCCTCTGACCGCCCATATTTCAAAGAAAAGAGACCGTTAACAACAGCCGCAGCCTTAACTTCAAACTTTGCTGCTTCCGAACTAAAACCGAGGTTTTATTTAATGTCAATTTAATGTAATAACTGGAGTTACTGAACAACAGGCAAAAGCTTCATACATGTGAGCTTTTTAACTCTTTCCTGTGAGATCCTCAGGAAAGAGAGTTGCAATCTTTTCCCTTCGAAATATTAAACTCTAGCAAATCCCAAGCACACAAACAAGTCAGTCAATGAATCAATCGATCAGTTTGGTTTTTGTCACTTTCATGTATTTCAGGAATTACAGCAAGTTAGTTCTTTATAAAACTATAGAATATTGTGGGACTATCTATCTATCTATCTATCTATCTATCTATCTATCTATCTATCTATCTATCTATCTGTCTGTCTGTCTGTCTGTCTGTCTGTCTGTCTGTCTGTCTGTCTGCCTGCCTGTCTGTCTGCCTGTCTGTCTATCCATCTATCTGTCTTTATATCTGTCTGTCTGTTTGCCCATCCATCCATCCGTCTGTCTGTCTGTCTGTCTGTCTGCCTGTCTGTCTGCCTGTCTGTCTATCCATCTATCTGTCTTTATATCTGTCTGTCTGTTTGCCCATCCATCCATCTGTCTGTCTGTCTGTCTGTCTGTCTGTCTATCATCTATCTATTAAAATTAAAAGAGTGGACGATGTATCCAGTGGGGTTTCTGGAGAGCTGCACCATCGTATTGATTCACAGTGGCTGAGAGAGTCCAGCTTATTTCCAAAGTGGTTTTTAGGAGGCAGAACTAATGTGCACACATTAAATAAATGAAACTTGTGTTCCTGTGTCACATTTTATTTATTTGGCTGGTGATCTCCTTCAGAAGTAGACGCGCTGCTGCCACGGTCAGCGTGACATGCAGTCTCCAGACGTCGGCTGCGTGACGTTGGCAGCGCTCCTAAAAATAAAATCAGTTTCGAATCATGCCCGATCGTACGGTTTCCCTGCATTTCTGAACCAGGGGATTAACCGTGATGCACTTGAGTTGGGTTAACCTTTCGGCAAATACAAGTGTAGCTGAAGAAGAACGAGAGACAAATAGAAGTCCCTGCTTGCCTAGCTGCCGCCTCAAAATAGCAGTTTGCTCGCATTGTGGAAAACAATATCCAGCCAATAAGTTGCGTGAGCGATTCCTGCCACAGAGGATGCGAGGCTTCCTTCTGCGCCGCTGCGAATGTTCGCTTTGTCTGCTTGTAAACTTTGATACGAATGTAGCGTCACATTTCGCATGACTTTCTGTGGCTTTTCAGAGAGCGCAGACTCAGAATTCATACCGACAAATGCGTTCGGGATCTTTCCCGCACAAAACGTCGTTGCGATGGAAACGCGAGCTCCTTCCAAATGCATGTAAATTGTTTGTGCGGACCCTGCGGTAGAGGGGGATTCTGCAAAGTTCTTTCTCGTGTTTAGTAAAAATTATTATAGGACTAAGTTGGTCGAAATCGTCTTCTGAGAGACACCTGCATCCCAGCATTATATTTAATGGGTTGAAGGTGCTACGCGCGTGATGTGTGGGGAGAGAGAGAGACCCGCGAGATGCGTGTCGTTCGAGTGCAAAGCTGTGATTGATGTCAGGAAAACAGTAAACCAAAGCGAAGCCTCCGACATTCCCCAGCCCTCCACTTCGACATCTCCACACTCTACCTGGACCGCGCG
The DNA here is from genome assembly GCA_018136845.1 of Heterotis niloticus. Taxonomy (NCBI): domain Eukaryota; kingdom Metazoa; phylum Chordata; class Actinopteri; order Osteoglossiformes; family Osteoglossidae; genus Heterotis; species Heterotis niloticus. The sequence goes on from CM030904.1 coordinate 2,564,673, forward strand.
CTGACTGACAGTTCAAACCACACGGGGCCGACAGCTCCGTCTCAGGTGCAGCACAACAGCTCCGGCTGACTCTTTTTTATTTTTATTCTTTTAATCACTGCCGCCTCTCAAAAGGGGGTTTAGACGTTGATGAGAACATTTCGGCATCTCCGCTTTGGCTTGTTTTTTTTTTTTACTTTTTTCTACTGTTTTGGCCGTGCGCACATGCCTTCCACCGAGGGAGTTTGTTAAGTGTCTGAAACAAGGACTCTGCCTCCTCGAGTTATGAGCATAAATGAGTTCGGAACATTTTGTAACGTGAACACAACTTTTACCGCAAAATCCCAGCGCAGATATGGGTAATACACAAATCCCCCTCAGTTTATTTTTGGATTAGCTTTTCTAAAAAAAAAAAAAAAAAAATAGTAATAATTGTTCATTTTAATAGTTAAAATTAATTTTAAAAATACTCTTGCGATAGTCATATTATTACTTTCAACTACTATTATTACTTTGTTGTTTCTTTCATTTAATGTAAAGCAATAACAACAACATGTGTTAATAAAATGTTTTATATTTATTTGAATTAAACTGAATTACAATATACAGTACTAGATACAAATGCTAATGTCCATTCAACGTATTTCTGTAGGTGCCCTCCGTGGCTGAGGTGGAAAAATGAAGGCCCCTATGAAAAACGACGTCATTGGCTTTACCTTCTGCTGCTAACAAAAATCTGACGAAAAAGTGCAAATGGCCAAGTCTTTTTTTAGAACCGAAAGGAAAATAAATTCTTCCAAGTTGTGCCGATGAGCGTGTGGATGAGTTTACAGGTGATTCATGCTGGTCCACGGAGAATCTCTTTATCGCAAGACTTGAGACGTGCAAGTATCTTTTTAAACTTTGTAAGGAGAACAAGTCCAGTCATCACTTCACACACGGCATCGACTTCGGTGACCAATTTCGGTGACGCATGCCTTGCTTCCTTTCCGGTGTGTCACTATGTTATTATTGTTAGCCTGAAGTGCGTACAAAAAGGGGGCGGGCTGGACTTTGACGTCCGGAGAAGAAGTCGCATGTTCGCCTCAGTCGGAAGGTCTTTATTCAGCGGTCACCCCTCATTTTGAACGTATTGTTCTTGGTTCTTTTCATGAAAGCCAATTCAGGTTGTCGATGAAACCATTGCACCGCCTCACCAAACCGAAGCCCAAATTTCAGCCTTGGCAGAGAAATCAAAGTGTTTTCTCACATCATGGCCATTTGTCGAAAGTAAGTTTGGCTGAGCAGTTAAAGTACCTTCTAGAAGAAGCGACCTACAGCAGATATGTTAAGCTGTGAGGGAACATCCGTCTTGGCACCGAACCTCCTGATTCAAGATGCTGTTCAGTGGGCCAAAGGGCAGTAGGTGGTGCAGTATTTGGGGTCGCTGCCTTGTATTTGAAGGATACAAACCGGAATCTCATCTCCGGCTGTAACACCTTTGAAGAGGTATTAACCTTGAATCGACATAGTAAAAGCTACCCTGCTACAAACGTGGGTAAATCACTGTGAGTGGAAAAAGCATCGGCGAAATGAATAAATTACAAAATTCCCAGTCTGAGCTCTGGGTGCTGTGAGGAGAGCTGGAAAACCTGCCGGGATGTGGTCTTCGGGAACCTGGTGCAGGTCCTCCACCCGATGGAACGTTTGCTGCTACTGGCCATTATTTATGTGACACTTTTGTCCAAGGTGACTTACAGCATTGCGTTTGTGTACTAAACTACTTACCGTGTTTTGGTCCCCTCGGACCCAGGCAGTAGTGCTGCTCATGGTGTATTTTATGTTAAAAATATCAGGGGCGTCTATTTTCAATGCAGTTAAACCAAGGTCACATGGGGTTTTGGCAAGGGGGGGGGGGTGGCAAAAAATAATAATTTAATTTACAGAAGTCATTGATAAGCACATTGATTTGTTTAGCTGACGATTTTGTTCCAAAGAACGATGGCCCGTGTGCCGTATTCGCAAAAAAAATAACCCAATTCCGCAGCCAGGAAATTCTCACTGCGTGAATTCGAGGTAAATTTAAGGATGGGCGGCACCGCAGCAGGAGGGGGATGTGAACCCGCGACCTGCAGCCGTAAGGTGCCTAAACCACAGTCCAAACAAATAAAAACGCGTTACGTCCCACCTTCGCGAGACGCCGTACGGGAGCGGCATCGGCGTTCGTTCCTTAAGGTGCGGCGCCGTTCCGCATTTGGTCGACTACGTAGAAATCAAAGCCGAACCGCAAAGAATGCACGCGTGCGCAGGCAAAACTTTTTGCACGGTGCCTCGACCTCAGATGACCCGCGGGCACAGATTATAAAGACACGGCAGCGACGCGCGGAACGCTAAAACGCGGATTACTCCCGGTTTACTCCGGCTTCTGGAAACCTCTCCGAAGCCGCCGCCGGGGGTTCGCGGAGCGTTAATGAGGTTATTAAGCAGCTGTCACGACACCGCGTCAGCGGGCCGCCAGAAAGCGCCGCCGCTCGGGGTCACGGCTCCTTGGCATGTGCGAAAATATCATATTAGACTAATTACCGCGGCGCACGTGGGCACAAACGCGTCGGCGACGGCGGCGGCGGCGGCGGCTCGGTCCTCGGGCGGCCTACGTTCGGCCTCGCCCCGGGTCCGGACGTATTGGTTTCTTCCGAGGCCGGAGCCTTGGCGCCGACGGCGCCTCCTCTGGTCAGAGAGTGCGCTCCTCTGCGCCATTCACATAATGGAACTGAGAGGGGCTACGTCTTCGGCGGACCATCAGACGGGACTTTGCCGGATTGTAATTAGTGACTTCTGCCCTTTACTTTCATTAAGATGCAAATTAAACTTTTCAGACCATAAAAGATTTGGCGCAAAGGAGGAAAAATGCCAGAGTGATTAACAGGCAATTTACACCGAAGCTGTGTATTTCATCCGCTGCACTTAAGCGCACTGGAGGTAAAAGGTAAGAGCACATCGAGATCCTCCCCCCTCCTCCCTTTCTCATCCTTTTCCCTTTTTTCCACCGCATACGCGTTATAAAGGCCGAAAACAGGCCGGCAACCCGCCCCCGACCCATCGTAGCTGGTTCTCATGCCGCGTCACCCGTCCCCGCACTGCGAGATTTCGGCATATTCGTGTTTTTTTTTTTTTATTAAAAAAAAAAAAAAAAAAAAACGAATTTTAGGTTTGTCATTTGAACCGTTGGCGTCTAATTCTTCTTTTGTGCGTCCTTCTGCCGCCACTTTATTTTGTTCCCTGTTTCTCTGGATTTAGGTTTGTTCCACACACGCGCGCGCACACACGCACACTTTATCGGATGGTGTACCGAGCATATACCTTCTACCATCTTCATCTTCTGTATTTGACGTCAAAAAGTCTTGCTTACAGTTTAATTTATGCTGCTGCGTGAGCGTCTCTAGATATCTGAGCCGCCGCTCTCATTATCACATTAACCGGGCTTTGGTCCAAAAGTAACACGGAACAAATTTCAATGTGTAATTTCAATTGTGCATTTATTGTTCAGCCAATAAATCAGATCTGTCATTTGGAGTTTCAAGAACATCAGAATATTATTATTTATTTATTTATTTGCTGAAAATGATGTGCTTTTTTAATATCTTCGAATGAAAACGTTGAAGTTGGTTGAGCCATGATTTATTTTCTGCTGTATGTCCTTCATTCTGTGAAACAAACAGTTCACAAGTCGCATAAAAATCCAAACTCCAAACTCGATTTCAACTTCATTCAAACTCGTCACAGTCGGGCCAGCTTTCAAAATAAGTTTTGAACAACCAGTTAAACCTCCGCACTTCATAGATGTGAACCGGACACATATCGGCGTCTCACGTCGACTCAAATAACCAAAATTAACTCAAACCACAGCATAAAACCATCTTTTAAAATGAAGAAAAGCAATAAAAAGCTGATCATAAACACAAGACCTCAAAAAAAAAAAAAAAAAAAAAAAATCCAAAAACATCATAAAGTGGGAAGAGCGTACAGCAAACACATACATCCGGCAAAAGGGAAGACAGAATGAGATGAACTTCCATCCATCCATCCATCCATCCATCCCACCATCAACCTTAACCACTTCACCCTGGTGAGGTGTGTGGTGGTCTGGAGTCCCGGAGTCACTGGACCCCAGGCTGTGAAGCTTCACCCAAAATGGACACCAGTCCATCGCGGGGTTGCCAGTTCAGTAAATAATTCAGTCTGGAAACAAATGGACAAACAGCTATGAATTACATGGCCAATGAGACATAAATTAGGCATCTAGCTGTATAAATGAGTGAAATTGATAATTTCGATAATTGTTGGTTGGCTGCTACGGTAATGGTAGCAATTGTAAAGAATACATTTGTCATAATGATACGTATAAGTGACCTGCTCATTTTTCTCCTATCAATAAAAGGCCTCATCAGCCGCCACCCCGGGCATCGTGGGTATTCTCCGATCCGGCCATAAGCGGCCACACGAAGGCCATGATTTAAGTGACGCGTTCGCATCCTTTCGCACGGCAGATCAGCGCGTTGTGTCACCGTGTCACAAACAGAAATGCTGGCCTCCGGGAGGGGGTCGACCGCAGGGCAGTGACTTTCTGTAATTAATGCAATATGCAAAGATCATTCCATCCATTATTCGGCGTCTTTTTTCCTTTTTTTAAAAAACAAATTTACTGATACATTAAGTGAGGCGCAACACTTAGACTCTGAACTTTGGTCGCCTAAACCGGCTGCTGCAATTTGCAAATTAAATATGTTCATTTGAATGAAACGCGGCTCTCCGCGAACGCGGTTGAACTTTTCGGCGGCGTCGGACGAGACCCTGCCACCGCGAACCGAGGACGCGGCTACATTAATCAAGCGAGAGAATGAGCGCCGGAAAGCCCATCGAGCACCTTTCCGCAGCCGCCGTGACCCCGCGAATTGGGGACGGGGCCCGAGTCGCGCTTCCTTTGTTAATCCTGTCTAATTGGAACCTAAAGCCAGTGGCGGCGTGACAGCGGGTCCATTGCTGTGCATTTGTGTAATGACAGTGTAAAACATAATTGATTTAACAATGTATGCACGGCCATGCGCACAGCTGAAGGGGGGACTTACATAATGGGGAGGGAGCCGAGATCGCGGCTCGATTCGCTTCTCCTCCGACGTCTTACGGAGAACTGAGAGGCATCCGTGTACTTCATTACTTAATTTACTTGTCAGCCTTGTGGGAAACTAAACTGTTTATATATGAAACTATTTTGCAGTGAGGAGAAGCGATAAGTGTCTGTCTGGTTAAGAATGACTCCTCTTCACGTTCAAGATATTTTTTCAAGTATATTGTTAAATGGATGCGTAGTCGCATCCCAGTTATCCGACGCTTTTAACAAAATGCTTTACCCATTTATATAGCAGGGTATTTTTTGCTGTAAAAATTCAAAGTACCTCTCTCAAGGGTGCTACAGCAGGAACGTGGGTTCCATAGCTGCAAGGCTATTATGCTACCTGCTGCCTTGTTTGTTTGATGTGAGACTGACGAACCTGAACTGGCAACCTTCAGGATTTGAACTTGCGCCTTTCAATTTGAAGTGGAGGGTTCTGACCTCCATGCCACCTGATGTCCTTTTACAGCTTTCGCAGCTTGGAATTCCTCAGTTTGCCATGTTTTCATATTTAAAATCCTTCATCTGCGTATTGATGAAGCTCAAGCTCCTTTTGTCCGTTTATTTGTTTGCTTGCTCTTCATGCACAGCTTTGCTTTTCAAGCGGCAGACTTGAATTTTGGCACAGAGGTGCTTCTCACCCCAAGCGAGGTCTTTGCTCAGTCAGGTTCATCAAGCTCCAAACAGGCTGCTTTTGGAAATCTGAAGTTTGGTCTCTGAGGAGGCTTGGAGAAGCTGCTGCCACACACCGAGCGTAGGTAAAGACTGACGCGAATGGATTTTATAGCCACACACGTACAAATCAACTCAGCAGGCTTAAAGGTAATAAAGGTTCATTTTTGTCTGTCCGTATAATGAGCTGGTTGCTCTTTGTTGCGTTCACCAGCATTAGCAACACTTGTGTGCTAAATACAACCACTTTAATAGTAAAACAGTTTGGCGGTTACATAATGTGTATTTAGTTTTACACCGCTGCACCCTCTCAACCTGGGAAGTATCAACTAGGTCATCTAGTTAGTAAAATTGCAAATAGTGATACAGTCTGGTTTCCTTATGATCGGTATTCAGCAGTAGACAGATTCAACTGTGACCACGACCTGGGTCGTTGGCAGCCAACGGCATTCTACATGTGGATCCAGAAAGACAGCCGTGTGGACAGGAGACAGCTGGAAACACACTGCTGCAGCTCATCTAGAACAAACATATTCAACCGTCAGTGACACGCTCATGTCCCGCTGTGTCGATGCCATCCCGAGATCAGGACCTTACACTATCGGGGAGAACAATGGTACGATGTGACCTGCCTTGCAATGCTGCAATTCAAAGCTGCGCACAGCATGAACCCAGCAGAAGGGCAATTTCAAGCCACATTTTTACCTGAGCAGCATGTTTTTGGTCGTGCAAGGAAATCACATCACTTGGAATCGAACCCACAGCCCTGGAACAGCAATGGATAACATTACCCACCAGAGCCTTGCTGCTACCATTATTGAGCATCTGTTTTTCTTCTATTCGGAGCATGCATAATATAGTCAAGGCCTTTCCTTTTTGTAATTATTGTCTCTGCAGTCAGATAAGTGAGGTAAAGGTCAGCAGAGGCCTGCTGTGAAGAAACAGGTTCGCCTGGAAATTAAGACCTCAGAGAAGCAGACGCTTCCCTGAAATCCCAACAAGGCAATTGTATCCTTCAGGATTATTAGATGGTAGGAAAGAAAAGTAGAGCTCACTGATGGGAAATAAACATATCGATCCTGGGATTCATTCGGTAATGTTTAAAGAAATTGGGTTAGTCCATCCCATGAAATAAAAAAATAAAAATAAAAAAAAATACGGTAAAAAGCACAGTACCACAGCAAGGTTAACCCGATCAAATTATTACAGTAGCACCTGGATTAGTGCTCTGCATCCATTCCTGGAGCATTTAATGAATGAGGGCTAATAATAGCAAACAAACAGAGGAAACTATGGAATAATTTTGTTGTAATTTTAGGAAAAAAAAAAACATTTTTTTTTTAAAAACTGTTGTAAATTGAGGTCAAGTACTAAAGGGGCAAAATAGAGTGCTATTGTGCTATGGGACGTAACACTAAGCAAGGTGCTACTGCATTACTATTAATTCATTTTGCTGAAATATTTCTCCAGTTTGACTTACAGAGCGAGGTTTGTCCTTCAAACAACTTGCTATTATTGACAAAATTACTGCATAAAGCGGGGTACCTTTTCTTGGACAACAAGCGATTGCAGTAGAGAAACTGCCTTTGGGCTTAAAGGACACAGCTTCAAATTCAACTTTCTGCTACAGTACCCTTACCCCTACACTCTAGTAAACATTACTCTGATGTACAAATGAACAAACTGCTGCAAGTAACTTAGGACTGCAGTTTAGCTGAGAAGAAAATGGATTATGCATTGTGTAAACATGGCAAGGATGGTGCAGAAGGTGGGACATGATCCCACATTTGTGGAGTGTATGGCAATGTAACAGTTGTAACCACTAAACCATTCTCTGCTCCTTGAGCAACCAATACAGAAGATGCAGTTTTTATTTCAACGCCAAAATGAAATTATAGTCTTATGCAAATAAGACGTTATGTATTAGTTATCCACTGCGCTGGCTGAAACCCTGGCAATGCACATCTCTGCGCGTGCCATGTGCAACTTCCCTTCTCCCACTCGCTGTCGCTCAGAGATCTTTTGCAGCCCTGAACAAGCGCGCTCCATCAAAGTGGACACGCGCTCCTCCTGGCTGCAAAAGAAACGGCAGCTACGCACAGTGCGACTACGCGGCCCGGCAGCGGTTAGCGTAATGGCGGTGATTCGGAGGCGGCGCCGCCTCGATTCGGATCGTTCTCGGTTTCTAATGCACAGTATTTACAGAAGCTAAATGTCTCGCATTACTGCCTGACATTCCCACGTGTGTCGCCCGCTGGAGGTGTGCGTTTTGCACCGTTGTTTATTGATGTTTGCCGATAAGGCTACCTTGGCGAATGGCACACCGGGCCATCTTGTGTCTTCTTAAAAAGGCCGATCCAGGTGGGGGGTGATGTGTGGAGGGGACCATTAACCTGGCTGGTTACTTTCGTAAATGTCCTTTTAACCTGTGGGTAAGTGCACTTCATCTAAGGAACAGTGGTGGGTAAACAATTAGCATTTTAGGACGGCGATGACGGAAAGCCGGCTCCCCCCTTGAAACGGCTTAACATCTTTTGTGCCTCTCTTCCCCGGTGTTTTATTAATTCCGAACTGCTGCTTATTAATGTTGCATTTGCATAATACAAGGAACGGAGTACGGTGGGCGCAGCGGGGCGGTCCACTATCAGTCAGGAAGTGGGGGATTCTCGTTGCAGTACCACACGGTTCCGTCAGAAGGCTTAGCTCAAACCCGGCGTCTGCCGGTGGAGCTGCCGACCACCCCAGCACGATTTTCAGGCCCAGCGCAAGAAAGGAAAGCCGAGCCGCAGGGCTTCCCGCGACACCCGTTCTCCAGCGCTGTGCGGTTTAGCATCAGCTTTGTGGACGGGCACCTGCAGATGGCTTGTATATCTGGCAGAAGCCGCAGGGCTTCGGAGTGCATGCAATTAATTCGGAGCCACGGCGGGAGCAACGCAAACATCCAGATGCAGGACCCTTTTCAGATCTGGAAAACCACGGAGTCTCAGCCAAGCTAAAATCTCACAGATGATTTCAAGAAAAGGCCCTCCATAAATATGAGCTTACTTATTTAATTTGGTGAACAGCAGGTGCACAAGGAACACTTTTACTGCACTTTTATTTATTTATTTATTTATTGATTTATTTATTTATTTATTGTTTGCTTGTTTGTTTGTACATGTTTACACTGTTTTTCTTCTGCACCCCCAGAGAAATGAAATTTCGCCCCCGACTTATACATGTATATGGACGGGCTGACAGATAAAGATTCTCTTCACTCTTGACTTGTCTCTGAATACAACCATCAACCGTGACTAAAGAAAAAAAAATGGCAATGTTGACTACTGGGGCAGGTGGCTTTGGCTAAATTTTAGCAATTCAGTCACAAAAATGGTTTTCAAAAGGCGGCTCAACACCTTCCTTGCATTTAAAATAGACTATCACACCAACACGGGTAAACACACCGCAAGGGTGAAAGTTACAGCACCTTCCTTGTGTGGACATGTAGCACCTTGTGTTAAAAAAAACGGAGCAAATCTTTCGACGTTCATTAGAGTTAGGGTGCAAGCAGAATCTTAGCTATTCAAATGGATGAAGGTTAGACATTTATGGAGGAAGCTTTTGGTGTCGACCGTGGCAATGACACGCTATATGACCAAAAGTATGTGGACACCAACCCATCACTGCCATATCTGCTTGATGAACATCCCACCCCAAACTCATTTGCGTCAATATGGAGTTGTGCTCTCTTTGCCACTATAACAGAATGCACTTCACTTCATATGTTGGAACATACTGTGTGTAGAAATAATCACCATTCCTTGGGTGTTTTGATCAAAACACATGTGTTATCTGGGTTGTTATTTAGCATATGGACGCATCAGACTTTCTTGGGCACTACTTCACAGACTTGAACTGGTTTTCTAACTCATTGTCATAGTGGTCTGGAGTGCAGTCGAGGACCCAGGTGAGGATGCCAGTCCTTCTCGGACTTCTTAAATGACTTAAAGAAGCATTAGCTCCGGACCACTGCAGCCCTGTCAAGGGCAAAGACACCGATTGTGTTGTTTTGTTTAGTGTCGTCGAGTCGATGTCGACTTGTGACCACTGTATGGATAGCTGTCCTGAAAAGCATCCGGTCTTCAGCAAGTTGGCCAATGGATGGATATTTTAACAATCAAAAGATGTATATTTAGTTTCACTAGGGTTGGAGAGAATGGTCATTCCTGGTTGATCATGGGTTTGGGATCAAACCGCTGTGACACCCACTGCACAGGAAGTCAGCAGAGAAACCCTGCAAAAGCTTTAAAGGGTCATTTAAGGAAAAGTCCAATCTTGGCTGGCATTACAAGCCTGTCCAGGCAATGACAGATAGAGGAGTTTAAAGTGTTTTCCGGGCCGACAAATACCGTAGATCTCTATCAAACAGAGGAGATCATTACCGATTCCTCGACATCTGATAAGAGCTCAGTCTTTGCCATTAACCTTGTGCTGTAGAATGGAAGCGCCATGTCGCCGGCTGCCGGGCACGGGGCCGTTCATTACTGTCGACAGACAACTAATGCAGAAAAACACCTTGTGTGCGAGACGTCGAGAACACGTAGGGGAAGAATGGGACGCGTGCGAGGAGAGGCCTCGCCGCTGCTGTAATGAGCTCTGCACGTCCCCTTGTTGAGCGAGAAATCCGCGACAGCTGAGCAGGAGCACAGCGGCACAGCAGACGTCGACAGATTTTAGCATGGTAATTTAATACTAGCTGAGAGCCCCGGGGACAAGGCTTTGAAGGAGATCGGCTGGACAAAGTGTTGACATCAATTATCTTGCCTGGACAAGAAAGCTCTGCAATGGGCTACAGGGAAGTGCTGCTTTTGTTCGCTCTTGACTGTGAATGATATACAACCCAAGCATGGACTTTAGGGCACAACGGACGAAAACCACGCGTACAAGCTTTATTGTTATTAACCTTTGCTTGAGTGACGCCTTTGATGATTTACCCATCTCACGAGGAGGGTATTTCTTACTGCACCAGTTCAGGGTGAGCACCTTCATCAAGGGCACCGCGGAGGCAGCGGGATTTGCACTTTCACACTGTTATGCAGCGTCTCTGGCCACCTTACCACCTGCTGTGCAAGCACTCCTTTATCAAAGTGTGTGAAGGCCTGAACACTTTACTTGAATGGATTATTGAAATGCTCTGCATTTAACATACAGTGTGCAAAAGATCTCATTGTTCTGCTGAGTATTCAGTGCTGAAGATGTTCCAGAACTCTGATTTGACACCAGTAGTGAGAGTTCATCTTTCTCAGCTGGTCTTTGTCCTCCAGGGAGGATCACTCCACTGAGACCCTCAGTGACCAATTGCAACCCTGCAGAGGAATCAATGGCAGGCACTTTTCTCTCACTTGGGCAATGAGAAAGCCGTTTGCTCCTGTTTCGGTCATCCTTTGAAAGAGGAAAACTGATATAGATGGTTCCCAAGTTACAATAGTCCAATGATTTTTTCGACATTATGGTGCTACAATAGCGATGTGCATTCAATAGAAACCGTACTTTGAATTTTGATTTTTTTTCCCAAGCAAGCGATATGTGGTACAACACTCTCCTATGATGCTGGGCGGTGGCAGCGATCCGCATCTCCCAGTCTGCCACGTGATCACTAGTGTATACAACCGATACTCTGCAGTGTTCTGTGTTGGCAGCGTTTATTTGGATCCCCCCGTATCTATGTTGCATTTTGTGCATCCATCATGTCTACAAAACACTCTTCTGTGTGTGTCTGCTGAAAGTGGCCTGAAAGCTGAAAGCCCGTAATGACTTTTAAGGTAGGCTAGGTCTTGGTTATGGCGTTCCGTAGGTGTTATGGCGTGGGTTGGTGGAAGCAATCGCGAGACACCATGGTACTAAGTTCAAGTTCCATTAAACTCTTTACTCAGTGATGTTTCCGACAAAGAGTGTTGCCGTTAGCCGGGAGCTAGCGCTAAGCAATAGCAATTGGCAGTAAACAAAAACGGAAAAAAATACAAGGTCTTAGTAAGATAATATTTGCAGGAGAGTTCATAAGGGGCAGCCGAAACTTAGCACTGAGAGGAAGTCTGTGTGGGAACTAAATCCTGTCCACGATTGGTTCCTATGCCAATCAATCAATCAGTCTAAAGACCGCGACATTGGGTGGCGCCACTGTGCCCAACATCTGTATTTTCAGCCTTTGTCTCGTGTGACCTGGGTTCAAATGCGCTTTTCACTTTGTCCTTTTTGTTCACTTGATACATCCCTCAGTTAAAGCCCATTACTCTAGGTACATTTTATAGCTTTTTCTATTTTATTCTTTTTATTTCTTCATTTTAACATAAATTTGACTATTAAATGTTTGTTGCTACTGCTACTTATAATATGGAACAAAATAATTTAAAAGTAACTGCATATAAACATATAAATGCATATTAATTACCTTATTAACTGTCTGGCAATGAGGTAATTGGTGTGTAAAGTGTTCTTTATCAAACTAAAATGGGTATTTTTTGTAGCAATTATGGATATTTTTGAAAAATATTAACTGGAGTTTCCATGATGAAGCCAGACTCGATTTTCTTCTTAAGAAGGGATGTAAATAAGTTCCTGTTATTCAGCTTTACGGTATTCCAGCTATTTCAAGAAACCGATTACACTCAGACACCAGGGTACAGGAGCACACAGCAGGGGCTGATGGGAAGACTCTGTCCTACTGTTCCATTACTCGGGCAGATGTTTCGAAAACCACTGCGTATGTGGACTAAACATTTTACAGAGGGTCACTTTGCAGCTTGGCGGAGATAACAGCAGCATCCCGCGTGCCGTGAAGTTGTAGTTTAATGCGCATTGACTCCACATGAACGAAATCTGCAGGCTTACAGGCCTCATCGTCGCATCACCTCATCTGACCTGCTTCAAGATGACAGGAGGTTTGCCACGAGTGACTGCAGTCAGCCACCAATCGCAGGCCACGTTTCACGGGCCGTAACGCACGCCCGCGTTTCCGAAACCTACGCACCGTTGTTGACCTGAGACTCAGCTGCACAGTAAGCGCACTGAATTGCAGGGGTAGGGCTCTTTCCAGCCCCTGGGGTGATCACGACCTCTGGCAAGGCGGTGGTTTTTAAATCCTCCTTCACACATGAAGTGTCCAACCCCCCCATCTGCTTCTGCGGCAACCACAGCCGAGACCGTTGCCCTCATCCAACCAATACATACATTAGCCGACTGTAGGGTCCTCCCACAGAGATGCAGCAGGAAGAAGAATACCAACATCACTTAATCATGTTACAAAACATTAAAAGGAGGGAGAAAAAACAGTGAAGCGTAAGGATTGTAAGATTTATGGTCGAAGCATTATCCAGTCGATAGTGAAATTCCACCGGGTTTTTTTTTTTTGTCTCTGGTGGACCCGCTGGAGAAGAGCATGAAGGCCTGTTCTGTGGTTCGGTCCCTTGCGTTTCCTCGGGGACAGAGGCAGGCCACGCAGCCTTTTCGCTGGGGAATAATTAGCGCTCCAAGCAAAACGGCGACACGGTTCGGCTAAATCGCACTTTAACAGAAATGCACCTCTCCTGAATTTTCGGTGGAAAGAGGTAAAGCGCTGCGTGAAGGGGACACGAGCAGAAAACAAATCCGGAGCTACATGCTAATAGATTATTAGGGTTTAAAAAGTAAAATGGCTAAACTTAAGGTAGAAAACGAGATCAGCCGAGCATCTTTATAAGGAAAACCACATCCGGCAGTAAATGACATGTTTGTTTGCTGTTTAAAATTGTTATTAAGCTTTCCTGTCTGACACCTTTGCCTGAAGCACCTTGCAGTGTTAAAGGATGAACTTTACATCAATTTACTAAGGTTGTAGTAAAGCTAGAGAGTAAGGTACTCTGCTGAATCGGTTTAGGGTAAAAACCAGATGAGGTCAGTAGTACAGCATCAGGTTTTCAGTTTGAGAGTCCCGGGCTCAGGTTTCTTTTTGGGCATCTGTTTCAGTGTACATGGCTCTAAAGCCTGAAATGGTACCCTGGAGTAAGGTGCTCACCCTAAAAAAAATTACTTCACTAAAGATTTCCCAACTGTATAAATCTGTAACTGACGGTGGGTAGCTTAATGTTGCAGTTTTATAGCAGCAGCTGAAGAAATAAACGCCATAGTTGTGCGGCAACAGTCAAACCCAGGACCTGCTCCCTGCAAGAGACCTCAAACCAGGACATTACCTGTTGCTCCATACCAGTCAGGGCCGAATCATCTGGAGATGAATGCAACTGCCCCTTCGCCCCATCCCATGGTTTGCGCACGCAGCCATCACTCCTGTCACGCGGACCCGATGCGATTTGTTTCCTAATTATCGTCCCGCTCATCGTGTCGGCGCCAACAGATAGGTTTGCTGGCACATTAATGGGTGTGATATTGAAATCGCCATCATCGTGCCGCTCCGTGCTCTTGTTAGCCGCCGCCGGTTTGAACGATGGGTGAAAAGCGAGACGCGACAGTTTCAATGAGGATTCGGCGCCCGCCGCCGGTGGCTCCACGGGGCCGTTTCTAAACGGGAATCCTTTCCAGCAGCTTTCTCTTTTGTGCCCCTCTTAAATGCATTCAGCCGCTGACCTCCTGACACCGATTCAGCGCCAATCCATCAGCTGGAGAACCTGCCTGGCAGCTAAGTTTAAAGTCCGAACGCGGCTCTAGGTACAGTTCCCTTCAAAGGTGAGTCACCTCAACTGTAACACCTGGACAGTCAGCAGAGACGCGGCGATGGAGTCTCACCCTGGAACTCCCTGAACATGCAAACACAAGCCGCATCCCCAAGATCTTCAAATCCTCATCACATATTTCCTGCCATCAGGATAATTTGTGGCAATACTGACTGGTTGGACATCAACCTGAACATTGGCAATGATCCTAAAGCACTTGAACATCACTGGCTCCAGGTAGGCAGATGGGGGAACGTACAATTCTTACACCATTTCATTGCTATTATTCATCTATATCGCATCTTTGTTCAAAGTGATTCAAAATGGGGTAATAGAGCAGCGATTTGAACCAAAAACTATTTAACAGCAAGACAACATCTCTAAGCGCCGTGCTACTGCGGAATGAATTTCAGCCATAAAGGTTTTACTGCAGATTTTATTTCTGCAGTTGGTTTGTACTGACTGGCTATTTAAGTGATTATCCGATGCCGCATCTTCACTGCCAGCAACTTTTACAGCCAACAATATTGTGCTTTTTGTTATAAAGCGCTCTTAAGTTAGCCGAGTTGCTTTCTGCTCCAGGACCAAGAGCTCATGTGGCAGCTCTGTCAGTTCAATTTCTGCAGGAAACATCCGTTCAATCCAAACAGCTTTGCTGCCTTCTTTAATACACACGCTTACTTAGCTGCGATTCCGTGTCACACGCAACCTCCCCTGCTGTTCTGTGTATGTGTAATACTTGTATGCTACGCACCCTTCGGCGGTGTTTACCTTTAGTTGTGATACAGGACCCCAGTGCAGCTGAGGTGCCCTTATATACCGCTTGTCCCTGTGATGCTCATGCTCAGTTGGAGCTGAATGTGTTACTGTGACCCCCTTTGTGTGTAAAGTGGTTCAGTCCTTCCTAAAGGCAGAAGGACGGTTGTTTAAAGGGTCGGTTTATCAGGAGGCCGATGTAGATCCTAGTGTTGGTGTTAATTTTTACCCGTATGAAGCAGGGAGTCCATTTGTCAACGTTGCGCGTACAATCTGCTCTTTTTTCCACTTATTTCGGCACCATAAGAAGTGCGTTTGGCACCCAGTTGTTGTCCGGGTGCTGTCGTGATTCAGCGACGGTTAAAGAAAAAACCACGATGGCCAGGAAACAACGTGTGACGGTAAATTCCACATGCGAGTATGATCACCACATATGTACGATTACCTCACCCGTACTGCTGAGTAAAACAATGAAATCCTTAATATACTGTATGTTAAAAAAATAAAGTCTTTCTAGACCAATGAGAATGAAAACATTGTTCAGCCAGGATGATTCTGCATTCATCACACCATAGATGCAGACCCCATGTAGCGAATGTGCATGCCTGTCCAGGAAAATGGCGACCCGCCGGAATTTTGGGAGCTCCCGTTCCGACCCCGGGCCAGATCTGTCAGCGCACCATTTATCATCCGTGCCGGCATCCTGGCACCGAGCGAAGGCCTCAAAGACATCCTCGAGACATTTTCACTCGTCGATCGTGGGTCATTTAAATTTTAATTATGAAAAATTGGGATCTGCCGTGCCCTCTAATTCGCTTATTTATTTATATATTTATTTTGTTCAGAAATAAAGAGAGCCTTAATGGCGCGGCTGTGATCTGCAGTGCGTTGCTTTCTCATATGTCCATCCCTTCCTGGACAGAAAATTTCAGATGGCTGCTTTTCGCACGATCCAGTCCACTTTTCATGCGTGGAAGAGTTTTGTTTGCTCGCCAATGTACAACGTGTCAGTGCCACGTTTTTCGGGGCGCAACCGCTCTCATTTGCAGACACCATTTTTCAAGGGGGGACAATGTATAATGGAAGCATCATTCATTTAAATTTAATCGTATGTACCTATTTATTAGGTATCTACATCAATCTGTTTAACCATTTATCTACTTATCTATTCAGTATGTCTATTTTGCCACCACATTGTCTGTTTAGTGTACTGTGCCCCGCGATCCAGACGAAACCACATTCCGTTTCCCTCTCGTATGTCTGCGTAAAGCAGAATGAGAGTAAAGTGAATCTTGAACCTTGAACAAACGCCTTCTCTTGTGCTCCATTAAGATGTTAAGCTCATGTGATAAAATGAGCCTTTATATCAGAGGAAGGAGAAGCCAGAGGGTGTGTAAATTATACATTTCATTCACAAATAGGGCAGTGGGTGGCGTAGCGGTCACCGTCCGTACCTTCCATTCGCATCCCACCTTCGGCTGTAGTGCCCTATCCTTGATCAAGGCACTTATTCTGCAGTGATACAGTAAAAATTACCCTGGGGCGTAAATGGGTAAATCACTGGAAGTCAGCAAAATATATAAAAATAAAATAAATCCACCCCCAAACCTGACAGTTTGCTGCTACCTGGTGCTGCCAGCCTTAAAAAGTGCTTCTGCGCCGCCGTATGTCGTAAACGAACACAACCCTCTGCGGTCCCAGAGCGAAGGACAAACAAAGCCCGTGCGAGAAGCGGCCGAGGTCGACCGGAGGAGGACGGGGCTCGGCAGTCAAAGCCGACGCCCCGAGACCGACCGCGGGGATTAAACACGTGCGGATGGGGCGCCTCGAACGTTATTAATCGTGATTTATTGCATTAATTAAAAGTACGATAGGAATCGGCGCCTTAAATGTGTCGAGTAAGTTGTGGAAATTAGAATGTATAGGCCTGGCTGGAGAGCGAGCTGGTGGCGAATGATTTCAGAGGTGCCGAGCGGCGGCGCAGAATCCTAATAAAATAAAAGGAACGACGAGGAGCCGTTTATTGCGTTCCACCGGCTACTCATAAACAGCGGAAGGATCAGACACAGAGGACACGTTTCTTCTCCCCGCTTCTCCAAATCCGAAGGAAAAAATACGAACACGGATAACCGCCTCTTATTAGAATAATTAGTGTCTTAAGCGCGACTGTAAATGGAGGTTTAAAAAAAAACACACGGGGAAGGGAAGAAAGGGACAGGTATTCTGGAGGAGCTGCTATTACTTCCTGCGAGCGAGGCGAGATGCACCTGCTGGTTTTTGAGATACCGTGTTATTTTTCAAGCACTAACAACTGCGCGCGTTTCAGCGCGGGCCACGTTTCCTTGTCATCGCTGTAATTTCTCAAATTACTCTTTCCTTTAATTTGGCAAATGAGCTAAAAACATTTGGCCCCCTCCCGTGGCACAGTCATTTATTTCATCATATTCTTGTGGAAGAATAATAACAATGGCAGGGAAAGAGAGACTGCGGCATAATCTCCAGATGGATAAGGAAAACGGCCTTGCGGGGTGATGTGTGTTTCGAAGGAAGGCGCGCGTCGGTGGGTAACTCTTCATCTTCACGAGTGGACGCGTTCCGTGCGGCTCCGGAGTACGGAGGGAGCGGCGGATGGCGGGGATTTCGGACGGAATGAGTGGATCTCCTCATGCGTGGCCTAATACCCTCAAGACAAAGAAGAGGGCAAAAAAAATGGAGCATCACCTCCCTGCTCTAGCACGCCAACCGCCTCTGCGGAAAGACATCTTGCAGTAATACATATCGCTCGAGGCAAAGGAAAAATTAGAGGGAGAGGGCGAGACCGACGTGGGCGTCGCGGGGCTCTATCTGCGACCCCCATCAAGGAATCCCGGTCTCGTGCGGCGCGTCGAGGGCGACATAATGCGTCCGCTCATTTCCCGAGTCCAGCTCTAATGGGATTGGGGAGGGCTTCGTGTTAAGCCGCTCTCCTGTCGGTCCCCCGACACCCGAGAGTGATCGGGATTTAAGAAGTGACAAATTCCGCCGCCTAATCCACAAACGTGATCGTCCGCGCTTGTCTCGCGGAGAGCGCCCCCGCGAAGGCCGTGCGCTCCCTGCGAAGTGACAGATAAGGTGAGGCTCCGCGCGTAGGGCACCGTTTAGGGCTGCGGTTAATTCGATTAAAGCAGGTAATGAGGAGGCGCGTTTGCGCTACGTTCTGACAAATTTTCCTCGACGTGCGCGATTCTGCGGGGAAGGAAGCGGAGGTGGTAGCAGGTGGTGCCGCGGAGGATGAACCCACTTCGGTGCCAGAAGGGTGCAGGTTCAAACATGTGGAGCGAGGCCTTGGCTGAAATCTGGTTGAACCCACAGGGAATTGCTATCCTTCACTATTTCTCGATGCCTTTTCGAAAGCAACTCGCGCCAGGTTCAAATGAAAAACGGAGATTTACTTATTCGTGCGGCCGGGTTATTTTTACTGCATCAGCTGAGGATGAGTACCCCCATCAAGCATGTTCGAAAACACGGACAAACCCACGCCCTTAGACTAACAGGGCTAACCGCCAAATGGTAACCGCTACGCTGCTCACTTCCCCATGACTGCAAATATCGGCACGTGAAAATGGGGGGGGGGGGCACAATGCAAATGACTTAAATTTAACAGTGTGCCAGGTAATAATACTCTAACCCTATTAACCACATCATGACTATATCATGTCTGGGCCGTACATTTATTTTCCAGATGCAAGGATGATTTCCAGGCTGCGAGCGACAACGCTGACAGAAACCGAAAGAAAGATTACTAAGAGATTATGAATATAACTAAATTAGCCCTATTCGGTACAGAACAAAGCATTTTCAATTACATTTACTCCCACTCGGTATCCGCGCTGCCGCTTTAAATCTAGTTATGTGACTGAAGGTGGACGGAAAGTTTGCGCCGAGCGTGCGTGAAAGATAGACCCGAGTCCAAATTCGACTAAATTGTCAGCGGGCTGTGATTTTTTATTCTCACTTGTTTAGTTTTGGGCCTTTATGTATTATTTGCGCTATGGTTCGGTGATCAATAAGCTCACGGTTCATTCATTTATGGTCATTTCAAACAATTTACAGCTCACCTCTGTGACAGGGTGCGCGTGAGGAGGTGTGCGCCGTGTGCGGGCCCCTGCCTCCCGTTGCATTGTGGGACGGGATGATGTGCGGCTTCGTGGGGGCGAACGGCTGTCACTTGTTTTTCATTCGTTTTTGTTTGTCTTCCTGTTGTCATTTCATTTCCCAGGGAGCCGTGCGATGTGCTTGCACACCCCAATATGTGTCCGGATTGCGGAGCAACACCGCGCCACCGCTCAGGAAATTGCACCGCCTGATCTCCTAGCCTCCACACCGTCCCTCGGTTTACCATAAATAGCAGAGAGATGCTCACCTTGGGCCCGCAGGTCCGGCTTATTATGAATAATATTTCCCTGCTGCTGTCGGCTGAACATGTTTGAACGGCGCTCAGAAGCGACGCTGAATATGCAGCGAAACGGGAAAAACTTAATATGCTGTCAAAGAAGCGGTCGACGCATCTCTTTCATGCACATGTACCTCCGGAGCCCACGTGACTCTGGAGGCAATATCAGCCGCACCGTCTTGCTTCACCCGAGGGCATTCTTCATCTTCCTTTGTCCTACAGATGAGAAATCTCCCAAAAGTCTGGGGTGAGCTGATGGGTTTGGCCGGGTCGCGTCACCGTCCGCTGTGCAGGTCGCTGATTTTTGCTAAATAAGAACACAAGCGCATAGATGAAAAGCAAGGCCTGCTGCACCAAAAAAGACCTGCAATTTCATGCAATTTTGACAATCTGTGTTTTATTCAGCTGATTCAATGGATTTATTTGATGCGATTCTTCAGCTGGGATCCCGAACCCAAACCCTACACCGCCAAAGCCTTGCGAAATTCCCGTGTTTGCAGGTTTGTACCCGGGGGAAAAAACAAGTCGCTCATTGGCTTCCTGTAGCGGTCAGAATCAAGTTTCCCTCTCTGGTTATGGCCTACACGAAGGTTAAAGGGTCTGCACCCCGTCACCTACAGGACGTGATCGCTCCCTACACCCCGGCGAGCTCCCTGAGCTCCTCCACCTCTGGCTGCTTGGCGACTCCACACGAGGTTCAAAATCACAGTTGTGTGGGTTCTCCTTTTCACCCCGATGCGTCCGTCCCTCAGAACTGCCGAATCCCTCCCAGCATTCAAAAAGGGTCTTAAATCCATCCCTTTCAGACTGCCACATAACCCAGCATCACATCATCTTCTACCATCACCTCTGTGTTTCGCTTCAATTCTATAAGCAGCTTCTTGCGTGATGAACTCCAGCCGAAACGTTGATATCGAACAAACAGGTGTGTTTGGTCAACTATTTGCACCGGGGTGCGGTCCGGCTGACCGTTCAGGATCCGACCCCTGGTCGCGAACATAACCCGATGATATCCTCAAGAAGCACTGCGAGATTTTTTTTTTTTTTTTTGCTTACTTAAAATCGTATATTTATAGCCCGCACGCGGTTCACTTTTGCATATGCATACGCATCTGTGTTCGATTAAATGTTTTAAAGAAGGGAAAGACGCGTGAGAACGCGCGGCGGCGTTTCCTGTCGGGAGCGCTGTACTTTCCGCCGTAAGCAGCATCTATTTATCACGCCGAGGTGTTTGTCATGGATTTAATCTTGATACGGCTGACATGTTGAGTGTCACAGCTAATTGTTCGAGCAATACATATCCTTATTAATAACCGCCGTGACGCCGCTCGACTGATTCCTCCGATAATGACTTGAGACAGGACTCAACGTCCGACTCGGGCGCCGTACGGGAACTCGGTGCAAGCGGACCAACACGCAGGGCCCCGGAAAACCGCATGAGCCCGCGTATTTATTGCCTTAAGAAGAATTATTAATATTTTTAACAAGTCCTGGTGTCCCGATGCTTTATGCACTCTGGCCACCCGGTTTGGTGGAATTGCTTGTCTTTTTTTCCGTAACCTTGTCCGTAACCTGTCTCGCTTGGTTAGGCCCGGCGCCGGGAAGAGAAGCGGCTCCTCACACTCGACTGGGCCCACAGCGAGACCTGGGGACTTGGAGCACGAGCTGCTGCTCAGTGCAAAGTTAATGCACCTCGAGCCGGAGCTGCGATACGGGCAGCTCTGAGGCACGGGGTGGTGGGGGGGTTGTTTTAAACATTAAAATAGAAGTCAAAAAGAGGAGCTTGCTTACACACATGCGCACGCGCGCCCACACACGCGCGTGCTGCATTTACAAGCCGAGCAATACCTGGAACACAGATCGACGAAAAGGTCCGGGAGCCAAAAAGCTTCACATATTAGAAACCAGATGGTGGCGTAGTCACTAAAGCTGCTGTCACGCTCCTGCTGTAACACCCTGGATCAAATTATTTACCATGAATTCACATGGTGAAAACAGCTCTGCCTGATAAATCAGTGCAAGTTGCTTTGTTGAGAAGAGTAAAATAAAAAAAAAGAAAAATGAGTAACAATAATAATAACAATAATTTATAATAACAATAACAACAGTAATAATAATATCAATAATAATATCTGACTTTACTCAGATTTTTTTGGTTCACACCCTATTCTACCCTTTATATATTGTATAATGTATATAATTGTGTTATTGCTGTAATTCACTTACAGCAAATTTTGTAAAGCTGAGCTTTTTTAATAAAATGGGCTGATGGAATTTGTTCATGAGCTGCTTTAATGCTGTCAACTTGAACAAAAGATTGTATTGATATCAGCTGTTTGTACTGTATGTCAAGTTACGGAGTCTGTGTGTGTGTGTGTGTGTGTGTGTGTGTGTGTGTGTGTGTGTGTGTGTGTGCCTGTGTGTCTGTGTGTCGGGGGGCCTGTTCTTGCTCCCTAATCCCCCACCCCATCCATTCTGCCCTGTACCTTCTGTGTGGCTGCAGAAGATAACAGTCGCAGAAAAGTCCGAGAGCGACGGGGAAAGATGACATGTGACATTAGGCCAGCGAGCGCCCGGCCACGCAAGTGTCAGTCTGTCAGTCCCCCCACAACCCCCCCCCACCACCACTGTCACCGACTATTTTTAACATTCCTCATAAAGACTCCCCATGCCAGTTCATCTCAGGTCTGATTTACACCTAAACTAGTGTATATTTATATTTGTGTTTGTGTGTTTGTGCGCGTGCGTGTGTGTTTTTCAACCAGTTTGATGTTACCTTCCATGACAACTCCGCCCCTGGGATCCATCCATCTTTTAAACCGTACAGGGAAGGGCCTTTGATAGTGGGAAGAGGCCCGGGTCTGAGAGCACATGAATTGTGGAGGGGAAAAATAGAATAAATAAATAAAACGGGGCCTTGCAGCCAAGTGCCAGCTACTGCTACAGTGTGTATGGGGGGATGTCTTTGGGGCCGTAGACCTGGAAGGGCCTGGAAACCTGCTGGCCCCACGCAACATTTTTTCTGTCAGAGGTTCCATGAGACCCAGGGCCACCATCCAAATACTTCCTCTTCCCTCCTGCTGTCTTTTCAACCATTTGCACGTAATGCTTTAACAGATGTTTTTTCTCCAATTACGAGTGTACCGTGCCGCACTCCAGTGATCATTTACCCCTATTTAGCCGACATCTTCAGCCAAGCTGACGTATAGTCACACTACGGTGAACTCTATCGTTCTCCCATATATACAGAAGAGCAACGTAAAACCCACACTAGGGTAATTTAACGTGAGCGATTCACCTGAAACACAGGTCTAAGGACTGTGAGAGGCAACAGGAGCACCTATAGGAAACACGCAGGCTCCACGCACAGATTTGAAGCTGCACCCGAACACAGCCATCCTGCCGCGAGGCCCCAGCACCAAGAGCTGCAGCAAAATCATTGTCATTTGGTGCCGCGACAACCACGCGTGCAGATCATCTCCAGAATGTTATATTAAATCCTCTGATAGCGGCATGCATTTCATAGAATTACACTCAGAAGTGCTACCGTGCTCTCAGCGTGAGCATCGGTTCAGCAAGGGCTTCCCGTTTAACTGTACGACCGAGCTAATCCGCCAACAAATCAGCAGTGGGCGAAGCCTGGATGCTCACAAACGCGGGACCCCCTGAGACCACCGTGCTCGGTCCCTCCGCCGGCGCCCACCTAGACCGGGCGTATCTGCTCTGATTCATCCCTCCCGTCTCCGGCTGAGAGTCTTTCATTAGCGTCTTCGGCTGCTTGAGAACAATAGGCCGCGGCTATTTCCGCCGCTCGCCAAAAAAGTCCGCGAGATCACTCAAGGTGATTATGGACATGAAGGGAATATAATGTTCGAGTGGGCCTCATCCGTCCACTCCCGGTGACAGTTAGGAAGTTATCTGCTCTGTCTTAGGCATGCCTCATTAATTCGGGCTTTAAAAAGGTTATAATGCGCTCTTCGATGACCATTTTTGGCTGCCGGGGTTCTGCATACGCATTCTGTTCGCAAAAACCGAAAGGATAAAGGTGGCTTTTGAAGATATTTCGGCTGCGATTAACGTATGCGACCGCTGAATGTCAAAGCGACGACCCGCCGTCGAGTATATGTGCAGGCCACCGGTAGGTCCACCATCGTGCACGGAAATTATCGCACCCGTTCACTTTGAGAAAGTACAGGACCTCTGAACTTGTAAATCGTGGCTGGAAGTTCCCTGGATATCGTTGTTAAATTTGGCTCTTTTTTTCTTTTGAATCCCCCCGGTTTTATACCCGACCCGCAGCCGATTTCCCTGCCGAATGCGTGCGGCGTGTTTCCGCGTGCCCTGCTGCGTCTTCCGCTTTCCCGCGGGGGCGCTCGGGCCTTCCCGCCGGCGCCTACGGCTCTCGTCACGGCGGATGTCTGCAACGCACGCTAAGTGAGCCCCAAAGGTGATGTTCCAAAGCTACACCCAGCCCATGTTGCATTCGCACTTCGCTATTTCTGGTGCAGAAAGTCCAGAAGAAAGTGAAGCGCAGGAGTTTCATGCACACGAGAGAAAGGCGCCCAGACAGCGTACATCGTTCATCTATTTCATCATTTTTGTATTTCAACTGAGATGGGTTACGGGTGACGGCACAGGTACGGTGTATGTAGGGGGATGAAATATTCATTTTTTCACTCCTCGAAGTATGCGGGTTGTCTGGGAACTGGCCTACGTCAACACTGCCATCTACTGTTGAAAAAGGAGCAAAAGCTACAAAGAAAAATCGCGAGCGATCTCGGTATTCCTCATCGTGTCGCTCACATTTGCAGGTCTCCTCCGTTCTGTAGCATCGGGGGTCTCTTGGGGTGATCCGCTATGTCTTTTGGAAAAAAAAAAGGGACCTGGTGCGGTCTGCAAAATGGTCTAAAAGCTGAAATGTGTGCCTTGCAGCGAAAGAGCAGGAGTCAAGGAGAGCGGGAAGCGGCTGCCGACCGGGAGACAATTAATGAGCAACAGCCGCCCACAGCCGCAAGCAGTCGGCAGGCAGAGATGGCAGGAATAGACCGAGGTCCAAACTCACTCGCACGTTCACGGCGTGTCCTTTCAGAAAGATGCAAATCTCCTCTTGTTGATCTCACTGACACGTAAGACCCAAGTTATCATTATTATTATTACTATTATGTCTGATAAATGAGTAAAAATTCAGGGTTAAGATTTATAACTTTATTAATAGCCAGACTGCCACCCCACGTCTCCAACACAGGCCATCTCATTTAATCACTCAATCTATATTCTCAACATGAATGAAGTTTCGCTGGAAATGAATCTCTTTAGAATCACTATTTTGCAAGGCAAAAAAAGAGAAAAAAATCTGTGTGAATTTATTTTTTTCAGCTAAAACATAAACTATAAATGAAGGATTCCTATCTGCCCACCAAAATAAATGTGCTATTTTTATAGTTTTTTTTTTTTTTTTGTTCTACACCTGCCAAACATTCTATAAAGGAATAAATCCCACAGTAATACCTGTAATGCAAATTAAAAGAAAGATTTTCCCTTACCGGCAAACTCGACTCTACGACGTGATGGATTTAGTGTGTTGTCTCTCACACAAATGTATTGATTCCCGACAACAAACAGCAGATAAATAGGAATAAAGAAAACGAATGGAGTGTTTGGGAGGTGGCAGCCTGGCGGCTATATCCCCCCCAGTCCTATAGCAGTGAGTGGGTAGACAGCCCTGGAAATTGAATTATATCGATATCCTTTAAAATATGCCCAAGAAGAGCATCAAGGATCCATAACTTCTGAAACTGTCTTGAGTAGTTATCAATAAATTGATGGATTCTGTGTCGTTTCAGAAGTGGCGGCAGGAGCACCGTGGTGGGAGGGGCCGCGGGGCCAGAGGTTGCCAAGTGAGAGGCGCTTAGCAGATGATGACGAATGCGGTCCTGGCTGTTAGGATGAAGGAAAACGGTCGCTTTCGGGTGGATTTTAAAAAGTAAGAGGTTTTACCTTGGCGCAAATGGGCACTAATGACGGACGGCAGCCTTCAGCGCCGGGCGAGGTTTACCACTTGGAGCCGCCTTAAAAGTACTAATCCTCCGATTTATTTCAGGCCCTTGAGGACCGAGAAGTTTCTCCCTTGACAAAAGTTGCGAAATATGGATGAAAAATTGACCAGCGGAGCGTTACGCTTTAGTGACAGGTACAGGTGACGGATAGCGGACGCCGGCAATTTAGCCGCGACCAGAGAATATTCAAAATTCACAGATCACGGAAAGCTTAAATTATGCTGAACTAAGTTCCATTAATCAAAGCCCCCAATTTTACAATTTACTCCATTGTAATATAAGAAAAAAAAGCATTAACACCCTTGTTCAGACCCCTGTAAATGTCAGCGAAGCTGTAAATGGTTCATTTGTTTTTTGAGCATAGTATCATATTAACGTTTAATAAATTGCCGACGGGATATGATCGATCACGAGGGTGATATGAAATGGAGCGCTAAAATAAATAATGACTTTCAGAGAAGTGCCATTTGATTTTTTTTAAATTTAATTTATTTTTTTTATTTTTCTTTTTTTTTTTTACAACAATTCAAGTTTTGCAATAGCCTGTAATATTCGCTAGCTTGTAAACAAGACTATTTGCGGCTAAAACTTGTCGGCTTACCGGCGCCTTCTTCGGGATCAACGTTTCTGGCAGGAAATTTCAAAGAGTTTGGTCACTGTTTTTTTGAAAGGTAAATGTGGGGATGGAAGAAAGGGAAGATTATGCAGGTGATCAAGGCAAAATGAGAAGCACCTTTGGGTCGAAGGTCCCGCTTTGAAGTGGATAAATCCGCTTTGCGCGCCTCGCGGTCCCGAGCGCTGAGCCGTTTCTAAGTGTCGGCCTGAAATGGGATCAGCGCCCGTGCGGCGCTCCGGGCCTTTATGCGTTCGGGTTCGGCGGCTTCGCCGAGCGCACGGTAACATTTGAAGTTGGCGACTCAGCAGCGGCACAATTGCGGAGCTCATTGAGGCCTCGCACAGGTGATCGGTGGGAACGCACATCACTGAGAGACACATCGCGGTGGCGACCTGCTGCAAAAATCGCGTTCATATTTCCGCTGTTGAGAAATTACGCTGAAACTAACGTTGGTGGAAGAGGTGTCATAACTTTATGGAACAAGATCTTATAGTTTGAAGCAGAGCTGCGTACGGTTTATGACAAAATAAGCAAACTACCCACATCACACAGCTGGAATTTCACGTCTGCTCCATCTTCATGACATGTAGGTTGTGCGCTGTTTCAAAAATATATGCACCACGATTTGGCACTGATAAATTGTAAAATTTCTGCGAAACCAATGAAATAAACATTTGGGTAAAAGTGACTTCTGCTGCATTCCTTGTGACATTTGATCGTTTGACCTTGTGATCTTAAATCCCTTTATTTAAGAGTAAGTCTTAGCGCTTAATCCTTTATAGATTAGAAAAGATGGAGGACCAAAACCTGTGGAAAACGACAAGAGCTTTGCGAGAAGATAAAGGTGGGACACAGTGACCTGAAACCGTGACGTGAAATGACCGCGTTTTACATATCGATTAACTTTTAATGCTTCAGCTGCATGGAAATGATTTATATTTTCTGTCCTGCAGCCATTTTTGAAGCGTTGAGTTTTATCAAAGTCAAAAGAGTTTATTTGTCATGTACATGGTTGTATACCATGTATAAAATACAGCATGGCGTTCTGGAAAGTATGTTTGCTTCTTGCTATTTAGGATGATGCACTCCTTCCGGAGCTGAGCCTGAGATCCATATATTTCAAATCTGATCAATTAAGGTTGACCGATAAGGCCAGTATCAGAATATTTTGACTGGTCCCTTTGAAAGCAAGTGGCTGTAGGGGTTAAAGAATGTGGGTTCAATTTCCCACTCTTGCTTTAGTACCTTGATCGAGGTACTTACAGTAAATCGGAACGGTAAATACCACTGTATGTAGTGTATTGTATGAATCTCACATTGTTAGCCGTGTTGAATGAGCACATGAAACACATAAACACAAAATATGTGAACAAGATGGCAAAAAATACTGACGCAGTGGAATTCGTCCCCTTGCGGTGATGATATCGCAAGAAATTTTCTTTACGCCACACAATGGCCACATAGCACAGATGCTGAAGAGCGCAGCGCTCCCTTTGCAGTGCTAGGTGGCGTCACTGTTCGACACCACTGTGACTCCAACCCCCCCCCCCCCCCCCAGCCGTCCACTGGTGTTGAATCGCACACTTCTGCAGAAGAGGCCCTGGGAGAGCGACACCCACATAAAATGTCGATTTAAGTAATGGCGTCTGTTGAGGGAGGGGCAAATGGAGCCCCACACAAGCTGTTCACAAAAATGGCATCACGATATCAGAGGCGCAGCTTTTAATCTCATTCAAATCAACGCTGGACTGAGCTCCGAATAGCCGCAGGACGCCCAAACAAGAGGGATGGGGTGAACATTTCCATGGGGCGGTGGAGGTGGCTGTGCACTGAACCAAGTCAAACCCCATATGGCAGAGACTTCCAGCTCTATGGTTATTTTTTTCTTTTACCTGTCAAACCTGCTTATTACAACCTACGGCAGTAAAAGGGACCAAGTAAACCTACTTTTGTTTCAGGCTGAACTTAGAAGTTTTTTTTTTTTGCTCCTGGCCAATGTAGAACTATTATTATTATTATTATTATTATTATTATTATTATTATTATTATTATTATTATTATTATTGTTGTTGTTGTTGTTGTTGTTGTTGTTGTTGTTGTTGTTGTTTTTGTTATTATAGCATCCCATTGCGCTCACCTTAAGTTATATAGGTTAAATACCTTTGTGCTTAAATTGGGTCTTTAATGGGCCCTAACCCTAAGGTGCTGCAAAGAAAATATTACATAAACAGTTAAAGTCGATTTGGAGAACAGCGTCATATAGATGAATAAAAGATGAATAAATATAAACGTAAAAGACAGGACCATGGAAGCATATTTGTGTCATGTCTTGCTTCCAGGTGTGGAGCGAACCTGCTTGTTTCTTAGTTTGTCTTCAACTACTGGCGGGTCGCTCTGGCCTCACAATTTGTGCCAAAGCTGTTTATCAAAAGTTTAAAAGGTATAAAAGGGAAAAATCCTGTATATTTACTAAAGTAATAAATAATATTTTTTTTATATTATATAAAATAATGACAATTGATAATGATCACTAGGCTCACTAGGCAAGATCTGAGCTTCAGTAGATCCACCCCTGTCCTCCAGAAACAAGTGCAGGTGCTGATGATTTTTCCCCACGATGGAAAATTTTCACCCTAAGATTGGGAGCATTAACCAGCTTTATATGAATCTGTGTGTGTGTGTGTGTGTGTGTGTGTGTGTGTGTGTGTGTGTGTGTGTGTGTGTGGGTGTGGGTGTAGGCGGACTACAGGGTAAGTGCATCCGTGGGCCAGATTAGGTGGCTAAATGAACAACAGCAGCGTGAGTTATGCACAGTGGCAGGTGAGGAGGAATTGAAGAAGAAAAAAAAAACAGAATGTCTACAGGCGAGTTCCCAAAGAGCGGCCAGACGTCAGAGTGCCGCGTTTGATCTCCATTCCCTCCCATCCTGCTTCCTCGCACGCCTTCTTCCCACTTCCTCTCAGCCCGAGTGCATTATTCAATAATTAATATATGTTTGTTTTGCGGGCCTATAAATGCTATCCGGGCCGTTTTGTAAAGGCTCTTTGAGTTAAATGAAGTTGCCCAGAGAAATTATGAGCTTGATGGTGGGCCTGACCGGCAGACAGGAGCGCCGCTACGTTCTGAGCTCAGCTCCTTTTTCGCTGAAGAGAACCGTGCCTCTTTTAGGGCTGCAGAGCCCCAAAATACATGGTAAACTGCTGCTTAGGATCTTAAACACTCAGATGCTTAACAGGGAAATAAAATAGAACAAAAATATGTGGGGCAGCTGGTGGTGTTGTGGTTACAGCAGTTGCACTCAATGTGTTTAAGTTCCTGCAACCTTGGCTACTGTAAATACTGTAAATAACGCAGTAAATATCAGCCAGCTGTGTAAATTTGGATGTAAGTTTATGCTTACTGTGTCAGATTCATGCTCCAGTTTTGTCACTTCCTGTTTTGCTACACCAGTTGCTAATATGTAGCAGGGTTGGGCATCATCTGAGTTATTTAATCTTTGTTTGATCAAGTTACATCAGACGAGTGCAGTTTTCCTTGCCTTGTTTTTGGCCTCCAGCAGCATCAGACAATGGCTGTAAGCACTGTGGGTGTGAGTTGAAGTAAGGTGGCACGCAATATTATTTTTTTTTTGGATCCTCTTTACCGCCACCTTCCGGCTTGGACTGTAAACATGGTTCAGGTTCAATCCGCCGCAAACAGATATAAAAAAGTTTAAAAAAATGAATATAAAGTGCAGCAAAAAATGAACACAGCCATTCACTTTCTTTATAGCCGCTGGCCCAAACAGGATGACAACTGAGTACCCAACAAACAGGTAAAGCCCATATGGTAGCGACACGTCTGTCTGCACCCTAACCGCTGTGCAGTTATGCTGACATAAAGTGCAGATAACATGGCCATAATATTAATAAATGTGCTTGTTAACAAAGGGGTGTTTCTGTGCGAACACACCCAGGCGCACCGCACCGTGCCCGGCCTCACACCAACTTAACGGACGATTTCCCCTTCCAGGAGGCCGTCTCATTAACTTGTATTGGTTTTGTTCCCGCAAAATGACTTTACTGCAATTGTCCAGCATTTAAGCAAAGCAAAGTAAGAGATTAAGTGGCAAAAAAGGCTGCTGTTGCTATAAAGCGCCTATTAGATCCTGCTTTTAGTTCCAGTGGCCGCGTTTTAAATCAACATATTGTGAGCGGCCCCCCCCAGAGCGGAGCTCAGCCCTCATGCTCCTCTCACATCCACTCATTTCCCATGATCATTTCTGCTGCTTTTCCCCTCCAGAGACCCTGGGAAGAACCTGCTCTGGGGTTTGGTTGAATAGCCGTTTTTAATGGTCACCCGGTGGCTGTGTTCAGTGTTGTTCAGCGATCAGTCAGTGAGGGTGCACCCAAGGTGCTACTCAGGTTAACCTCCTCTTCCTCTGCCCATCCAGGTAGGTCTGGTGTTTCCGGTGGTGTCGACCCCCAGACGTACACTCATCTTCATTTCTCTTTCTTTCAACCAAACAAACAAACAACCGAAAAAACAAACAAATGCAAATGCTATTTAAATTCAAACATTTCTCCACACTTTTGAACAGAACAGACTTTTATTGTCTCAAATGATAAGACTGAGATTATTCTATTGGACAGTTCATAAAATCACTGAATGCCCTCGATGATGACCTGGAGGAGAAAGAAGAAGACGCGCAGCAACCGCAAGGATGGACTCAACCCCAGACACCCCAGCGTGAGTACTAACCACACAAGTGGAAGGCAGAACTTTCTGGAAGGCCTCTTGTGAGGTTCACAATTATCATAAAATAATATACAGTTTATTCTTGTAACAGCACAGATTCACAGCACATTCACAAAACTACAGATAAATAAACAACACGTAGTGCAGATTTACGGATAAACACGGAGCTGTACACGTAACAGATTTGCTAATGTATTAATATTTATTCATTTAGCTCACATATTTCTCCAAAAGGATTTAGAGTTTTGTGATGATTTATCCATTTTTACAGCAGGGTTAGTTTTATGAATGAATGAATGAATGAACGAACGAACGGACGGACGGACGGACGGACGGACGGACAGAAAACTTAATTAACCCCACAGGAAAATTGTATTTCTTTATAGCAGCCTAAAGACATTAATATAGATAGCAACATAATGAAATAGATTAAATTTATTATAGCAGGAGATGGAATCTGAACCTGGGTCATTTTATTGAAAGGCGATGTCAACCGCAGGGCTACCTGCTGCTAAGGCCAACAGCTCAACAGAACCTTTGTGGGAGAATTTAATGCTGACTGACATTAATTCTGCCTATATACAGTGTCTGGTGCTTATGAGGAAGTGTACAAGAATGATGCTTGTTGTGGGAACAGACAGCAGATGCATATGTTGCCCGGTGTACATTGTAAACGTGTCATAATTTCATTTGAGGAGCAAATAATCCTTCCTGAGAACCCTTAATAGAGGTGTTGTAAAGAATTCAAATAAGGCACAAATAAAGTGTTTCTTTACACCCCGCACCACAGAGAAGCTGCACAGTGACTCTGATAGCTCTGGTCTGGGAGGGAATCTGGACCTGTGGAGGCCCAGCGAGTCGCTGCTTTGATGGCTCTGAGCTGAAGACCATTGGAAAGGCCTCTGGGGTGGAGCTCAAGGTCCTTCTGCGAGGCCCCCTGGGGATCTGTAAAGGTCATGGTGGGTTTGTGGTCACCAGCCGAGCATGTGACTCTACCGTCAAGAGGGTCCCCGTGTAACACGAAGCACAGGGACATGAGACAGTGTTCCCAAACACCGGATCACACCTGGGACCTCGGAGCAGCGCACCTGTCAGCCTTATGTGGTGAACGGAGCCAACAGGGGAAACTGCACACCACTGCACACCGCAGGGCCTTCACTTTACGGCCACGACTAAACACCCTCAGCAGCCACTGTGTTAGGTTCACCAAGCCGGTACAGCCTGGTGGTGGGGGTGTAATGATGTGGGGAAAGATTTCTCTGCACACATTAGACAGATAGACAGAGATACAGACAGATATTTCAAATATCAAATTCAGGAACCAATTTGAATATTTAAAATACTTATAGTATCGGAAATAAATAGTAATAAGTCAGTAATATGAGTTTATGTCATCAAAAGTCAGTGCTTTGTAAGTGATTACGGTCGACAGAAAACAGGGTGGCTTAATGAAATGTTTTATATTTCCATCTATAAATATGTATATGTACTAATGTAACACAGCAGATGTTTGCAGTGTGACTCAGTCTTTGCTGGATAATGAAGCATAAAAACATTGTCGTCCTTGGAAATTAACAACAGAAAAAAGTGACCATAATGGAAAAGCAGAAATGTGCTTAAAATCCGGGCAGGAGCCAGCGCGCCACCCAGAGAAGTTGGTGGAGCAAATATTTACGCCCTGGCGCAGAGCAAACCGTGTTCTTAGGGTTTAATTGCACGCAGCCAGTAACTGCGTCCATCAGGGCAAACGGCCGCAATCTGCACGTAACTGTGCCTTTTCTTACGCCGTATTATAGCCGGGTGCTGGTTCCCCGTGGGGTTAATAAAGCTTTTCATTCATTCATTCATCCATTCATTCATTCATTCATTCATTCATTCATTCATTCATTCATTCATTCATTCATGTACACATTGCAGGACCTTAGAGGTGCACTTTGGTGGAGATATGAGTTCATCACATCTACATTTATCGTTTTAGCCAAAGCTTATCTCCAAAACAGCTTACACTGAGTTACAGATTTTTACAGCATAATAATAATAATAATAATAATAATAATAATAATAATAATAATAATAATAATAATAATAATAGAGTTGAAGAACACTGTCTCAAAAACTATTTACAATAAGAAAAAGGACATATAGTGCACAATAATAAGAACATAAACAAAGGATATGCACATACTGTGCACTGGTGATGTGCAGCACAAACAGTTACTTGACACTTTTCTCCAAAGCCATGTACAGTCGTGGTCTGCTTACACTGATTTACTCATTCATACAGCAGGGACGTTTTTACTGTACTACTTCAGGGTAAGAACCTTGATCAAAGGTACCACAGCAGAAGGTGGGATTTGAGTCCAACACCTTGTGCTTCATCCTTACCCAAGACATTCATTCACAGCGAGAACTCCACACGCCTTGAAGCTGCCCAGGTGACAAAGCTGTCACTTTCAATTTCTGCCACATCAGCTCTCTTTACGATTTCAGTTTTTTCAGAGAAACTGACAGCAAGTTCAAAAAATGAATCTTTGACTCTGTTGGCTTGCGATGCTCCAGATAAGGAAGGAAGGACTAAGGAAGACACTGCGGTAAGTTATATTAAGGTACAACTGCTAAGGTAAAACCATGAATTTGTCCAGGTAAAGGACTTGTGCGATATTGTTGACCTCATGGTGACCTTTCCCATCCAGAGGTGACCTCCACACAGTAGCCTGCACGTTCCTAGTCGCGGTGGGAATTGGAGGGGGATTGTGGGAACACGAGCGACCGACATGCTCTGGGGACCGAAGGCCGAGACGGCGCAGCAGTCATTCATCCTCATTAACCACCGCCGGCCGGGAGCCTAACCAAGTTAAACTGCCTGATTTAAAACCAGAGGCAGAAATGCAGCCTTGCACCTGAACACTGAAACATACAAAATATCAATAAAATATTGGAAAAACCGCAGCGCTACCTTGGGTTGGAAATTAAATCTTAGTAAATTAACTCATTTTCATTTAGAACAGTGGGAATAGTTTCCATTACTTCTATATGTTAGCAAAAACTTTCATTTAACTGTATTTAATTCTCTTCAGTTAGTTTTAATTGTTATGATAGAAAAACAGTTTATAAGACCAAAAAAAACCTGCACAGTAAGTAAAAACTAGAAAAAAAGAATATTCCTTAAAAATTAAATGCTCGGTGCTCATTTAAATATTCAGTTAAATACTGCTATATATTTATAACTTAAATAACTTCTTTAATTTTCAGCAAATTTAGACAAAGAATGTTTGACACTTATTTTAGCTGTTGTTTTAGACATAAACACTAGATGTCAGTATGAGAACTGTAATGTCAATAAACATCCTGGCATTAAACCTCACCCCTGTGAAACGCTGCTGCTGTTGGAGTTGAGACTCGACAGCCTTAATACAGAAAAGAAAGCATATTATTGTGTCAAAGAGGTGAACGTCTGCTGTGACATAAAGTGTTTGGCAGCAAACTGCTCAGCCTTGTGCATATCTCAAAATCACATCTTTAATTTCAAGAAGAGCTCAGCAGCAAAGCAGGCAGTGATGTCGAAGCAGCGAGGAAAACAAAGTTGAGTAACAGTGACCGCCTGTTAAAATCATCGTGAAGAGTCAGGTCTGACTTCCTAGGTGTGATGTGGCCAGCGGTGTCACTGGGACTCTGGATGTAACAGTTATTTGTTCTGTCTGCAGTGTCACCCTCTATGTGTGGTGCTGTCAAATGTCACTGCAACTGAGCTAATTTGGTGCAAAGTGTGGTAACAGGTGAGCTGCAATGTTCTGCTGCATGAAATCGGCAAGTAAAATTTAAAAAGAAAGCATGCCTTCATGTCAAAAGAAGGCATTGGTGTGACTGCCAAGACCCCTGTCTACATCAAGCATATCCTGCTGGTTCCAGACTCTGGAACGCTGCGTGCGTTCTGTAGATGGTTCCAGGATTGACCCCAAAGTCATAGAGTTTGAGAGGGAGTCGGAGGTCTGCCTGACATGAAGAAAACTGCAACGTTCCTGCAGAGCCACAGTTTAGTCCTCCAACGGCTAGATGGCAGTAGAGAACATTAACTGACTTGGTAACCATTTACAGGTGGGTGAAGCTTGGAGATTTGTGTCGATGAGAATGAACTGTAAAAACTGAGTTATCCGTGTTAAGGCAGGAGCCAACAACCAGCCCCCGTGGGTCGATGTTCACCCCACTGCTTCCCTCCCACATCTAGGAGGATTTTAACGCTCCCGATGAGGGCAAAAGAATTTTAGCCACACAGCCACGTTTACAGATCTCACACTGCAAGCTATGCAAAAAAAATGGTAAAAACAAACAAAAAAACAAGCAAAAGAGCTAGATTTTTGTGACCCCGTTGCACCGTACAAGCTATCCTCTCCCTGTAAAACCTCCCAGTTCATCACCCGCTCGCTCTGGGATTTGCACCATGCATTTGGGTCACGTTGTGTTAAAATAAAAAAAGTTTCCTGCTCTCCAGCAGATGGATCTGCTATTATTATTATATTTCTTAAAGGTCAGTGAAGCTGACATCTGCGAACCAACAACATTGTGTCCCTCAATCCATTAAACAGGGCCGAGGCAGGAAAATCCATTAGGCCAGAGGCCCCCGAGTGATCGCCTCCGCCCAGGGCCCCGGCTGCTTATCCTGAAGAGCAGCCTTGGAGCTTTCAGTCGCGAGGCCGCTAACACCCCCCGGCCGTGTCCCAACCCCCCCCTTCACCAAACACATATTATATCGGGGGGTCCAGTCACCACTGAAATATTGACCCACACAAAGCACCGCATGGGTCTCCAAAACTAGGCCCCCATGTACGGAAGAAAATATTAATAAGATCAAGAACAAGAATAAGAACATTATTCTTATTTTTACCATAGCAGTATAAACAGTGTAGAACACAGCTTAAACCTTTTGTTGATGATGATATGCAATGTCGAAAACTCTTACATACTTGACCAGGAAATATATTTATTGTTATGTTTTATGACAGATGTTCCCTCCATAAATGGACGACCAAAGCATCTGATTTTTTCTCTGGAACAAAATTTTCTTTGTAATTTAGCTAAATTTAAAAATGTTTGGGCACACTTTCGAATCTTTTTAGATGGAAGCGGTGATGATCACAGCTTTCAGTGACTGGAACCTCTAACCGCCCATCCCTTTGCTGCTGTGACCCAGTGGGGTTCTACTGATCAACAAAAGGAAAACAAGACACGTGAAAATGAAAGGATAATCCATTTATCGTAAAAACAAATTGAAAAAGAAAAACAAAATCGGAAAACCATACATCAAACAATAAAGGAAACGATAAAACAATAAGCAACACAGAGAATAATCAGTGTATTGACAGACTACAAATCCGCACATGTCAATGCAAATTCTAGTCTGTTCATAGATACATCAGTTATTCTTTGCATGGTTCATCATTTTCTGATCCGCTTTTTCTTATTCAATTTGTGCAAATAAGTAGCCGATAACCTTTGATTTTTGCTGTGCCGCCACATACGTTCTCTCGCGGTGGATGGCCAAAAACGCCCAATGCAAAACAGTGATACGGAAGCCCGGCGAACTGCAGAGGACAACTCCTGCCGCAACACCGCGCAGCGAATGGCACGCAAGGACAACACACAAACCAGAGCGCCCGATAAGCGCACCGAAGCAAAGCGGTCCCACGATGCAGCAGGGGGTGATGGGAAGGATTGTCTCACCCAATCACTGCAACTTATTACACCGCACAATGTGCTGCATATTGTAAATAACAGTCTGTTTAAAAAAATCCAGCACCTAGAAGTTGCTGGCTCTACCCCTGTAAAAAGAAAAAAAAATTCTCTGTAAATTGAGAGTATTTCAGCGCACAGGGATTTGCTAATATCTTCTGCCTTGGGCCGCAGCACCTGCTCACTCAGGCCTGCATATCGGGTGCTGTCTGACCAGGCTGTACGTTTCCGTTTCACATTTGGAGACACATTTCTAGCAGCAAGCGTGGCGTGCAGGAGCACCGTGTTGTCTCCCTCTGACCAGGTGATTTGGGTCAGGAACCAACAACCTGCCGCCCTATTTTGCTATAACAGGAACCAGCACATGCAGGGTAAAATGCTGACAGCATCTCGCAGGCCAGCAGAAGTAATTCGCAGTTCTCTTGCAGAGGCCGACAGCGGGTGGGAATCTGGGGGATGCGCTCCAATGTACACGGCGCCTTTGTGCGATTAATCCGCCACGTCGCCGGGTCAATGCAAACAGTCTGGTGTGCTCAGCATGTCGTGGTGCAGGCGCTTTCTTTTTTTTTTACTCTGTGGATTTAAGATTTTCCAAGACAATCAAATGTCTTGGCGCAGGAAATAAAGAGGACAAATGGTGGGGTTATTGTTTGCTGAAGACTCGCTTTAATATGTGATCAGTGTGAGTCTGTCTGCTGCGCTTATCTACAATTTATTTAAACATCTCGGCTGCTGTTTTCCTTTCTTAATGCCGACAGACTTCGGGAACAAAATCATAAAGTAAAGCAGGGGATTTTGTAGAAATGAAATGAAAATTGTAGCTACACCGCTTCCTTGTGTTATGAACGGTTGAGCTACAATTTTTTATAATGTAAACATTTTACTGGTTTTGTATTTTACTGCATTTTCATAACTGATGCTTTTTGTATATTTGTGTTCACAGCTGTGCGAGCAGTGCCTGTGTTTAAGCCCCCAAGGCAACAGATGGCAGTAGAGGGTGGAGGGAATAAGACCACCTTATTTCCACTCACTTCCACAGTGTTCATAGCTTCTGTTTGTGCCCCTGGTTTCTTAGTTTAAGTCCATATTTGAAACGGTGAAACAAGGAGACGCCTCCTGGGTAAGCGCCTCGCCCTTCGCGTTCATGGGACTTACTTGCTCTGCAAGTACACATGTTTATTTATTAACACATTAACATTTATTGAAATCAGCTCGACTCTGCCTATTTAGCGACTGCCATTTTTGTTCCATTACCGAGGTTCTGGGTTTCGATAAAGAGAATTAATTTAGTTGGGGGCAATTGGGATTCCAACAATGTCGAACCCCTGATAAAGTTTAATCGTGAAATGACACTCCAGCGTGTGCCGATATTTTGCTTCATCCCAAGTGAACCGAGAGCGCGAGGAATTGTGGGTAATTGTATCACCTTGGCAGAAAAAGAAAATAAATATTATGAAAGAGCGGGCGGTCTTTCCACATTCAGGCGACGCGTCACATGGAAGCAATGCAGAGCACCAAATACCGGAATGGCTGTAGCGCATCGTGATGTTATGTTTGTTCACCCGTTCATTTGTTCATTCTTTTATCTTATTCAGTTGTCCTGCTCACTTTCACCAAGGTCCAGACCCAATCCCACCATCATTAAATGAATTATGAAATTGGCTCATCAAATGCAAAATTAAAGAGAATTTTTTTTTTTTTTTATTATTAAATATTTAAGGTGATTTTCAAAAATAGGTTGGATTCTTATTTACATTTATATTCTTATTTTTCTACAACTGTCTCTGCTTATTTAGACCTCACCTAATTTTACTTGCCGAATCATAGGGTACTGGATGAAAGGATACACTTTTCATTTAAAAATCTTTATATTTTTCTAGTGATTTGAAGGGTGCACTTTTAAAGACAGCACAAAAATATGTACCTCTTTTTTATATTTTATTTGCATGTGACAATACGGCCATATTAAAAGGACTTTTAAAAATGAGACACTGGTAGGTTCAGCATGTGATGCATTAGAATGACCATCAATAAGGTCATGTGAGGACAGACGGTGGGCACAGTGAGACTGGCCGTGACCAAGGTGTTTAATGAACCTGACCGTGACTCAGGACCAAATAGATGATCTAGAGTCAGCAGCGGTTCTGCACACCGGTCACCTTGAGCTCCACTAGCAGCCACCTAGGGAGGTCAGGTGTCCCCGGGTGTCCCCAGGTGTACCCAGGCATAGTCAATCCTTATCACTTAAAGTCAGTTAAGGACAGAAAAAGGCAACAGTTAAACCTTTCCTGCTTCAAGGTCAACAATAAAAAAATGTAAATAAAATCTGAGACTTTTCCAGGCCTGGAAACCAAGAAACAAAATGCAAAGCAAAAGGGATTTCTGTTCCTGGTGTGAAGCTCAGCCCCTGTTGCCCACCTCCCACATTATTTCACACATCCTCCTCCTCCCAGGTGGCGGGTGGCTGGACAGGTAGCAGGAAAGGCAGGAAGAGGGAGGCGTGCGACTAAACCGGTCCAAATGATATATTCATACCTTCATACAGCACAAACCACAGCTATCCGTTTCAAACATTCATATTATGTGAAGCATTCCTCCATTCATCATACAATCTTTCTTTTTGTGACTTTGTTGACTTCTTCTGCCAAAACAGTTCTTATTTTCTCAGCTCATTTGCATACTTGTTTGATGCTTTCCTTTAAAGCAACTTGCAGTCTTAAGTCACTCCCAGGATTTTTACTCTCTCAGCTCAGGGTCAGCACTCTAACCAGTGGCTCTACAGCAGGAGGTTTCTCTGAGCCCATAGGCACTACTCTCTGACCACCGCGCCACCTATGTTGTTGTGTGTATTTATGTTACAGGTATCCTGTTGTCGGGGTGTATGGGTTGTCTAGGAAGGGGTATCACCTCTGATGGGGGGGGGGGGCTTGCCATGTGTTTTTTAGGGCAGCTCGTCCTTCTCGTCCACCTTTGGTTCCCACCTGGTGCTCATCTCTCACCTGTGGCTCCAAGTGGTTGTAGCACGTGCAGCAGCCACACTCCAATAAACCATCTCGGCAAACGGGCCAAACCAGGTGAGGGTAGCCAACAGGTCTTCGACCCTCAGTGAGGTAGGGGATCTGTCTGTTCCACTGTGTGAAGTCTGGCCCTGGCAGAAGACATGGAGCTCTAAAAGCACAACAAGACACTTAGACATCCTGGTCACTCGCTGCAGCATGAGCGGTCTCCTGCCGTAACGGTTGTCCGTGCCACTGGATCAAGGTCTCTTCTGCAAAGAGAGTGGGATTACCCCTGTGCAACAGCTATTCCACTTAAAACTCCTTGATGCCCAGGTTTCTGTTGTACAGTTCATCTCAGTCCCACAGATGAAATACACAATCGTGTATCTTAGAATCCGAAGAACTACCATCATCCTGTTGTTAAATATGCAGTTGTAGAAATAAACTGGACCTCTGATTATGAATATTATTCCACATTTACTGAAGGGGAAGCACTTATTATTATTATTATTATTATTATTATTATTATTATTATTATTATTATTATTATTATTATTATTATTATTATTATTATTATTGGTGTTGTTGTTGCTCTTTTTTATTTTAGGAACTTGAAAATACACTGAAAAGCATTTTAAAACATTTTATGCCTACTGTTCATTTTTTTTACTGAAGTGTGGTGAGAAGGGCCCAGAGAAAGGCCATCCCCCAAATCGGGTGGCATTGCTGCATCGCACACCCTCCTCTAAATGACAGTTGCCATCTTCTCATCCCCCAGCTTTCGGCAGGATGTCCTTGGCTGCCAGTTCAGCCGTCTACCTTCACTCAGCCACCTTTTCTCCTGGCATCTCATTCACAGCCTGACAGCATCACCCGCAAGCAGCTTGGTTTGTCAGGAGTCACAGTGCTTCCCTCAAGATCGGAACAGTCTAAGGAATGGACTTCAGACCTCATTGGTGTAATGTAGAAAGATCGACATCGCAGTAAAGCTCCCTGCGGAAGCCGATTCCAGAAGAAGGTATCCTCCTCACATCACCTGGGGTCTCTCACCGTTAACTATGTGTCTGTCTGCCTTCCTGCACTTCAGTGCAAATGACAAATGCATGCTGTAACCACAGCTGATCCCCAAAATTTCAGGAGCACATAAACTGCAAAAAAATTACCCTAAATTTAGGCCTGTGTCCGAGAGAATCGCATTTAAATGAAATATAGTTCAGCTATAAAACTTTCAAAGATACAACCTGTTACGGCTCCTCTGCAGTTTGCTCCCGGTTTCTTGTTTCCGCTCCATAATTGATGAATTGGCGAAGCTGCATTTTTTAAACAGTTCTGTAAGAGCTTGTCCCTTCCCCGACTTGTTGAAATATTGCGCCTTAGCAGCACGACCATGTTTCAGAAATGCAAACATGACCGCGGGCCTCATCAGAAATCGTAGCACTGTTGTACAGAAATGTCTCCGCCGTAATTCTCATTTCCCCGGTGGCCATTTAATCTGCTTTTCACTCTCACTATAAACACAGTCATCTTTCATGCTAAGCCCAATAAAAAGCACGATTACTTGGGGTAAAAAATACTACACAAGGAAGGGCTAATGGGAGTGTGGTACATGGGGGGGGGGGGTTTGCAGAAACATAGTTGCACAATCAGCACATGGCAGGACCATAACACACCAGCGCACGCATCTGGAGAAATAATTTTTATTAAGGACTTTTTTAATACTTGTTTTAGTTGAACGGCTTCTTACTGTGTTAAAACGTGGACGTTTGGCAATTTTTTTTTTCCCTTTGCATGTTGTTTTCCAGCCCCCAAGTCGTAAATAATCTTTGTAGCTCTCGAGTTACTTCTCTGTCTGTTTTCCCTCCAGAGTGTGGATGGAACTTCTTTTTCACATTCTCGTTTTCGTTGGTCAGTTTAAAGTCTCCTAATTTCTCATTGGTCCGCTATTTTACACGCCACTGTACTTTAACAGCTTATATAAGGACTTTTGCCTGCAAAAGAGGTTTAAATTGTTTAAACTCCCAGTTGCGCTGTATAATTTTTTGGCTTGTTCTTTTTTGGTCAACAGCAAACTTCTTTGACACACCCACACTTGGATCTCCCTGCTGTACACCATGTCAGCCCTAACAAATATAGCCGGTTCTGGCCAGCAAACACCTAGCTAAGCCCCTTCTGACTAAAGCAGAAATACCTTTGAAGCAAGATGGAGAAGCAGAGACCTCCTGATCCGCTTCTTTCCAAAACCTCCCCAGCATTCAAGTTCCAGAATAAACCAGCACCAGACCTGGACTTCCCAGTCCAACTCCTATTGTGCTATAAGTTAGCTGTCATGGGGTGTTGTAGTGGCTACATCTTTTTCCATTTAATTTGAAGGACCCAGATTCAAATCCCACTTTCTAGTAGCACATAACAGAGTAAAAATTACCCTGCGGGACAACTTGCTAAATCCATGTAAATAGCTCAGCATTCAAAGGTAAAATCATCAGCTAATGGGAAAAAAAATGTGTCTAACATCCCCTCTCCTCTAACAAGGACCCTGTAACAACTTTGCTCACTTTTCATGTAGAAAGACTTTCATTCGAGTTTGTTCCATTAATAATTATGTGCGGTATTATTTTTGGTAAAAACTGTTCTCATCTACAGGGACTCTGAGTCTCTTTTTGTAAATGATCAGTGGGCAACATGTATATGCGAGAGAACAGTTCTATTTATTAGAGCCCTTCTGCATGAGCGGAATGTTGGGTTGATGCCTTTTGATGGTGGTGAAAATGTCTGCAGTGTTGCAGGACACAAAGGAAAATAAATAAATAAATAAAAAAGTTCTCACCTGTGCACCAGGTAGCAGCAACGGAGTCCATTCAGGCTGAATAAACGTTTGAGCTGCCATTCCAGCTCTGAAGGTTTCTTGGAGTTGGAAACCTTTACCTTTGGAAGTACCTTCCTTCACACTCTGCCACTCTTGTATTGTACCTTAAACTTCAAAAAGATATAAAGCCGTGCATTTCTTGATGTTGTCTTGATCTCAGTGCACTTTCACTTCTTCACGGTAAAATTTACTTACCGCAAAATACGGTTTCTCTGTTTCATATGGTTGGCTCAACATTTTGTAAGTCTGTGCATAACGTACCCATTTTACATGAAACTCATCACCACACAGCTGAAGAAGCATCACTGGCGGTAATCATTGCAAAATAAGGGTTTAACTGAGGGGTGACAAGGCAGAAGGTGAAACGGTTCAGCCACAACACCTTGACCTTGACTCAAGACTTGGCCTTCACCGTGGCAATGCCTAACTTTTGCTTCAGTAAAGTCATTTTCAGAACTTTTCAAGCAGCCCTCACAAATGGTGGAGGTGATCGTTTCATCTTTTGCATAAATCTGCTTCTGGTGGGTCCAGCTCTTCAGAGGCATGGGGTCGGTTGAAGAAGGGGATCTGCAAACTAGTGAAAACTGCTTGGTTGTGAGATTTGTCCTCCGCCAAAAAGGACAGAAAATGCAGTCTCATCTCCTGAAACCCAGCAGTTTGCCAATCAGTCAGACCCCCTCTCCTGGCTCAGCAGTTGGTCCCCCTCTGGCAGTGTGCCTTTTTGATGAAATCCACTTGTGGTTTTCATCACGGTTGCCTCTGAACGCATGCTTTTTGATTTTATACTTTTTTGCAAGACATTGAATGAGCCCATCCACCATTATGAGGTCTTGACCCACACGCCATTCTTGACCATGCTGTGCCGGATCTGTTGCAGTCCTTTGTGATTCATCTGTAGGAGAGTTAGCGCCCAATCAAATGCCCCGATTCCCTTCTTCTCCAGCTTCTCCAAGGCTCCTGCTGAAAAGTCCTGTGATACTCCATCAAGCTCAGCCTCGCAGGCTAAGAAAATCATCTTCTTTTACCTCACAAAGGTATTTCAAGTCGTGTCACAAGGGGAAAGCAAATCCATTATTCAGCTTACAAAGCAGAACATGAAAGGAGACACAATCAATGAGAGATGCATTATGATCTCCTTAACATCTCGCAAGCTATTATTAATAAGGCTAAACCAACAAGAAGTGTCTATGTCTCCTTCAGCGACGAATGCTGCCATTTTCCTGACTGGTGACCAAACCAGCCCCCTGGGATGTTCTCTCAGTCCAATCTTCTGAATTTAATTTATCCTGTAAACGGATTAATAATTTTCAAGACAAAGAAAAAAAAAAAATTCCCCTTAAATTTCGTCAACGTCTCAGATCGCTCTGGACAGAAGCCTGACTGGAGAGTGTTGTTTAAGACCACGGTCGCATCTGCTGTCGATGCTTGATGACCAAATACGCAGCGAAAGTTGTGTTCTCCTTCGTGGTCATTGTCACTGTCACTGTGACTGAATCCATCCATTTCATTGGTGATCGTCCTCATCTTCCCTGTCATCTGACTTGCCCATCATCTCTGTCTTTTCTAATCTAATGTTCTCACAATGTGTCCAGAGTTTGTCAATCTCAGTCTCTTCTTGTATA
This sequence comes from Heterotis niloticus, assembly GCA_018136845.1. Taxonomy (NCBI): domain Eukaryota; kingdom Metazoa; phylum Chordata; class Actinopteri; order Osteoglossiformes; family Osteoglossidae; genus Heterotis; species Heterotis niloticus. Next base: position 2,608,962 of record CM030904.1, read on the forward strand.
CTTGGAATGAGTTTAGATTTAATTTTATGCAACATCCGTCTGTTTGTTTTGCTGCCTGTCCATGGATCTTCAGAAGTCTCATCCTGCACCCCATGTCTGCCAGGGCATCCATGTGACTTAATTCTGGCCCGGTTAGCAGAGATCTGAACATCCAGGCAAAAATGAGATTATAAGAAACATTCAAATTGTCACATACTTAGGCAAAAAGCAAAGCGGCTAACTCTTAAACCTGAGGACTTTTGACCAGAAGGTTATCAAGTTGTAATCCCATGAAGCCAGGTTTCTCTGAGGCTCAGCTTCTCACCACAAGCTATACCATGTCTCAGGTAATGACACCAAGAGAGCCACACAGACTCCGTGCAGACTGCTGCGGAGACTTTCCGAGTGTCTCAAAATGACCTTCAGCTCATGCAAAGTGGTAATGAGGTTTTAATAAGTGGTTCCAGAACACAAAAAAGGGAGAAAAAGAGTGAGGTCATGAAATGGGACACCTGAGAATACATATTAAAAATTATGTAGAAAAGGGGTCATTTTATACTAAGAACTGATCTCCCAGACATCCGCAGGTGGTTATCTGATGCAGATTAGACCACCGCGCTTCTTTCTTCCCTCCCTGGTCTGTGGCACCATTACGCTCTTAACAGCTTCCATAGAACAACACCAAGAATGCGGGGACGAGCTAAACAACGTCCTTCTACCCACGGCCACCTCAGCGTGACTCATCTTCAGAGCCTGCGCCTTCTCGAATTATTTTTAATTCACTTTTTCCTCCGAATGTCTCAGCACCACAGCACGCTCGGCATGGAAATGAATGCAATATTAATTATGCCACTTTTTAAATTCTGAACGTAGCCTTTACGTGGAAGTCACGAAAAAAAAAATGCTGTAAATGAACAAAATAAAAAACAGCTTCAAACGGCTCGGAACGGAAAAATAGTACAGCGGTTAGCGCTGTCACTAATCAATGGAAATGATCGATATTACAGTAGGCCTTACCTTATCGATTAATAAAATTGCTAAATAATAGGAAGAAAACATTAGAAGTGACTTTGAACTGATAAACAATGAATATTGGTTTATACTAGTGGACTAGATCTGTTCTGCTTTATATTTGAGTGCCTTTGTCCTTCAGATATTTCAATAATTGCTAAAATTCGTATTTTCAAAAATGTTTGTGTAATTTTATTGTTTCAGTTTTATGTTGCGTTTTCCTTTCTCCCTCGTACCCTGCAGGAACTCGAAATGTGACTCATCCCTCCGTGCTTTTGCTTTTCTGGCCGTCTGCGGCGGACCTCAGCTCGCTTGACCAAAGAGCCGATGGCGGCGGACGCTGACCGGAGGGGGACCCTCGCAGCTGCTGTGCCCGGAGGCGAGGCCAAGCGGCTCCTGCAGATGGACGAGCCAGCGGGGGTTTCTGGGAAGCGTCCCCTTGGGAAAGAGGAGAGCCGGCGTGCGGGCCCGCCATCTGAGGTCATCCGCAGCGCAGGCGGATGTAGCAAGCACACCGAGCGATGCGTGTCGACTGCGGTGGTGACCGGAGCGATTACAATCTCTCAGCAAACACCGGAAACATTTGATGCACAAATTCTGACACGAAGACGTGCGGCGGCAAAATGAGAACAAAATAAATGAGCTGAAAAATGGCAGCGGGCCTAAATTGCGAATGCTGAGCTGGAGATGCGACGCCATTGATTTCGCGTTTCGCTGAAAGAAATCCCATGGCGGAAGGCTTACTACGAGATTATCTACCATTTAATAGTTTTATAAATAGCTCTTTCTTTAAGGCTGGTATTTGGCTGGCATTTTGCATAGGACGCTGGAGATAATATTAGCCCAAGCAGCTAATCTGTGTTGTTGCTCTCAGTGATAACTGGCTCTTCTAAGCCTGTTATGCGCATCTGACACCGAGACCGGAGCCTCCGTCGGCCCTCGATTTGGACGCACGATAGCGGCGCGGAAACCAGTGACCACTGTGGGCAGATTTGCATGTTGGGAAAAAAGCCCATTGATGTTCTAAGCCCCTCTCGTTTTAGCTTGTTTCTTACACAACTCTTGAAGGTTAATCCCAAATAGACAAATCGGTGACCAAAATCCCATTTTTTCTCCTCCACTCGGCCTCGGGACGTGAGCTCCAAAGCGTTCGTTGCGAAGGGTGCTGTTAGGAAACGGGAGTCAAAATTAAATATTATTGTGATGAAAAGGCCGTGTAAATACAGTACAGCTATTCTGAGGCGTATGCTGCACGAGGAAAAGCGTGAGCCATTGCACTTTAATATAAATCGGTGGGTTCAAATCCCACCTCAAGAAGTATCACTGTAGAGTAGAGTAGTAGAGTAGAGTTTATTTGTCATGTACATAGCAACCGAGTATACCATGCAACGAAATGCGTCCCGACGCAACAGGAGACTGTGCGTGGTTAAATTCCAGAAAGAAGAAAATGTACGAGTACAGAACAACTCGAAAAAATGTGCGGTCAAGGTATTTACCCTAAACATGTACGGTAAAAATGACCCAGCTAATTGGGTGTGCAAGACAAGAAATGCGAACAGCAAAACAGACCTCAGGGCAAAGGGCCACTGGGGCGCGAACCCCCACCCTGTGCCCTTCTAGATGTTGCGCTCGCATTATGGTATTTGTTCGCATGCTGAAGCGGCTTCTCCTCTGAGACTGAGACCAACGCGGAGCCTTGATTAAATATTATTTTCATTCTCAAAGCGAGATCAGAGAAACCTGGTACGTGGAACCAGAACGAATGCCTTTCCCGCTTGACTGAGATCCCCTCCTCCCAAAGCAAAAAGGAAACCCATAAGGCATCGGAGGGATGGAACTGACAGGAGTCGGAAACAATTGTTACCGTGCCAACGACGGCTCTCTAAAAGTAATCAGCGGCCTCTTTAATCTTCCGTGAGAGGGGCCTGGCGAATTTGCAAGATGGTCTCGGCTCTCCTCGGGACCGACTCGGCGGCCGGGGTACGAGGCAGCCGCCTGTATGATCCGCACCGGATTATTCCGATTAGGCCGCCCCCCCGGGTGCCGCCTCACCTCCGGGAGACTGTCCTGCACCCCGGCTCATTAGCTGGGTAATGGTGTCTTAAAGTTGCTCGCGCTGTCGCCCGCTTTTACAGCAGCTACCTGTTCCACCGACTCACACAAGATGCTGACTGTTGGGATTATTATAGAGTACAATATCATATGGGGAGGGGGGGTGATAAAAAAAATACCAATAATTTTAGTCCCTTCCCAAAACATTTATATTTTTTCATCACCTCTCCTATACACGAGGATGGTTGAAAAAAAAAAAAATTGTGCTTGGGGCAGAGGTCAACGAACCTTTGCTGACTGCCTTATCGAAATAACAAAAAGGTGCCGAAATAACAGCAAAACAGCTAAAAAAAAAAAAAAAAAAACGCTGTTCTTTTAGTACCGCTTTGATTTTTGGAAAAAGAATAGAGTCGCGGGGGGCCGCACCACACGAGTGCGGAGGCTGCCGGACTCAGCTTATTTGGTGCTTAAAGGGGGAACTGTTGCACAACTGCGATGCGTACGAACAACGGATAAACGTGGCGCACGATGACCAACGATTGCCTTACCAAATATACCATGTGGCAAGTGCGCACAGTCAGCAAAAGGGTTATAAAGGGGAAAATGGGGGCAACTGTGGCATTGCTTCCCTCTGTGCGAAGTATTCTCACATAAAACATCTCCTCTACCATCTAGATTTCCAGGTATTAGTGACACCGAAATACAAATAAATACGCAAACCTGTGAGTTTTTACAATGCGGTAAAATGAGATGCAGGATTGTTATCGTATCAAACAGCTCTGTAATGTCAGACAACAAACATTTCAGGTATTCATGTATTCAGGCGCTCGGGTGCAGGGCTGCAGAAGGAGAAGCCGCGATGGCGTGAGAAGAGCGAGATGCTCGGAGAAGATAACCCTCTTCCAGCACTTGATATTCTGCTGCTCGACCGCTCCGATCTTCTTGTTTCCTGGGGTTTTTTGCTCTCTCTCCCTCTCCCCGCCGGCCTTTTAATCATCCTCAAACTCTGTTTAAAGGCTGAATAGGGAGGGGAGAAACAAAACTCCCTGAGAAAATCTTCCCTTTCAGACGCATCTGCTTTCCAGGGCTGTTCTCCGGCTCCTTGGGAAATCAAAGTCAAACTTGCGCCGACCTGAGAAATAATATTTGCACGAGCAAGATGTGGAGGGCGAGACCCGGGTGTGACCCACCGGCGGATGTCCACCGGTCCTCGCCGGAAAAAAGGAGGGGAAAGGCGGAAGGGAAGTTTAATGACGGTGGCCGACCACTTCTCCTTCATTTCAAGTGCTGGCGAGAGGGGGAGCGAAGGGACAGATTAATGGATTTTCAGCTTTTTCCATTTAGTATCAACTGATCCTTTTCATATTTAATTCATTTTTAATTAACAGATCTTTCATGGTACATCTAAAGCTCATTTCGGAGGTTGCAAACGCCGAGCGGAGCGCCGCGGTTCCACGCGGCCTCCGCAGCGCGGCGGTGGTTTTGGTCTCCCCCCAACCTCCCCATTCGAAACTCTCCGACCCCATGACCGCATCCTGCCATTATTCACGGCCGCATGGATGGAGACGCATTAGGCCATTTCTAATTGGGCGAATAAGACGGCGGGGCGCACACGCGTGTCCGTGCATCTTGCGCTTGCCGCGTGGCGCATCCAATTCCACGGAGAAGGGCTCCTCTAATTCTGCATTTCACGTTTAGTTAATATGTCAGGGTTAGATTAACCTCAAGGTGTGTATTTATTTTGTAGCTTATTGCATTTCCTTCCCAGACAGCCAAAAATCCATGCAAATTTTTAATAATATGTGTATAATTCACTCAGTTTATTTACGCTGCATGTATCATTGAAAAAAAAAAAATGGGGGGGGGGGCACACAAACAGAAGGTACTTAACCATAAGCTCCGTGCAATTCCCATAACATTGTTGACACATTTTGCGGAATGTATGATCCTATCTGGAATGGGAAGAGAAAATGACTCCTCGTGCGGGTCAGATATAAATGGCGCCCGCGGGATTGGATATTAAAATCCAGTGTTAAATTTGACTTTGCACATTCCTCCCTGGGCTTGTTTGGGCTGATAGCTTTGTAATTGGTTTATGGTGTTAAATTAAGTAAGGCTGCCGGCTATTTGAATTAAGATTTCTTTATCCTCTCAGACCCCGATAACTGTGCCACACACATAGTGGCACACTTAATGCGCGACTTCGAGAAAAATAAAATGAAATAAAACAAAACAGAATAAAATAAAATAAAATAAAATAAAATAAAATAAAATAAAATAATCAAATCAGTCCATTTGATCAAATAATCAAAAGTGTGTGCCTGTGTAGTATTTACTTGTTCTCACACCTGGGTGGGATTTGCATGTCATATGTAGAAATTTATGGTATAAATGCCAAAAATACTCTCCTATTGTCTGCAACAGAACTTCACAGATTTTATTAAAAAAAGTGACATTCAAGATGCAGGAGGGCAGCAACTGTAGCCAAAAAGTCTCTTAGTCTCCAGTTTAGGCCTTAATGGGTTTTTAGAAACTCGATACATTTCATTTTTTGCCCAAATATACACCATTTCACAGGATACCATGGTATTCAGGATGCAAAACATCACAATAGTGGAACCATACAGTAAATTTGCTCAGTGGATATGGGTAAGTGTAATTTTATTGAAAATGATTATAGTGAGACATTTCTGTGAACAGTTAATAATCGGCAGTGAAAACTAATTCAGACTTCATTAAAACTAATATTTTTTTTTTCCATCAGTCAGAGCACAAAGATTTTTTTTTTCTAAATTTCAGATCAGTAGTGGATTAACCGCGTCCTCGCTAAAAAGAACCAATTTAAAAAAACGGTTTTGACCAAAATAATTTCCTTGTTGCACGGCTTTTATTTCCAAGAAGACTAAGATTTATGAGAAAAGCATAACCTTTAGAACACACCTGTCACCCATGGGGGTTCGTTGGGTTCCTTAATGTGAGCGCAAAAGTGTTGCCACAGTTTAGTTCCTCGGGGTATCCCAACAAGATGAGCAACTGCTATTTATCCGAAAGAATCGAGACTGCTAAATGAAACGGTGTCTGCACTTCATGAGGACTGTTTGCTTGTTCGAATAATAATATATCATTTATTAAGAATTAATCAGCCTATTAACATGCTCACTGAGGACGATTACTCTGATTTATTCTGTAAATAATGTTGTGCAGTCAAAGTAAAAAATGAAAAGCAAAATGTTCATTTGTGCCAAGTCCCATATATACTGTAGGAACCAAATGTAAAAAGTAGCAACACAACTGACCCTGTCCCTAAAATCTTGGTACATCACAGTAAAATTGCTTGACCAAGTTAGTCAGCATAGACAAAGGTATTGTGTAATTAAACATCCATGTATTATTATTATTATTATTATTATTATTATTATTATTATTATTATTATTATTATTATTATTATTATTATTAATGTTTGTTTTTTTTCCGCCCCATTGTGAACCTCACCAGGATTAAGCTAGTTGGATAAATTGACAACAACAGTAGTAGTAGTAGTAATAATAATAATAATAATAATAATAATAATAATAATAATAATAATAATAATAATAATAATAATGGGTGGTAAAACCACACTAGGATTGTATGCCTGTCATTATTTGTCAGGGAAGGGATTTGGATGCAGACTTGAGGGCCTGCGTGACGCCGTGATCTGGGAAGAACCGAATTAACCAGGAACAAATAAATTAAAATAACCAAGTCAAGATAATTACTTTCCTTCCTTCAAATGTGTCACTGACACCTGGCTTGGAGGATATGTCGATCATCTGCATCTGCTGCACACACACACACACACACACACAGGATAAAAGACAAAAGGTAAAAGTAGACCACACACAACTGCTGTGGAAATCCTTAGCTAGCAGTAGATTAATAGCTGCCGCATTTATGCAAAACGAAAAAAAAAGAGGATGTTTTGCAGATTATTTTTAATGCCGTTTCCAGCAGAAACGTTTCCGTTTGTGTTGCGTTCACACAGAGAATTCGTCGTCTTTTAGGCATAATTAAAGCTTCCCCCCCAGCGGGACAGCCCTTCACAGCCACAGTTTTAAAGAAACAGACCAACTGGAAAGAAAGGTAAATTGCATCAAATGGCTGTTTGAGACGGAGGCATTTGTATCATTAAAAACAGCATTTTCGTTTATTTGCTTTGCTGCTGTATTTTGTAAAACTGCATTTTTTACATAAATTGAAGCTTTTTTGATCATTTATGGAGCACTTTAACATTAAACTCTATATAGTGCAACATATCTAAATTTCAATCAGTAATTTAGATTTATGGCAAAGATGCCCCTAAAAGCATTACTTCATTTAGATAAATTGTATCTTTAGGAAACATCGCGAAAATGTAATTAGTTCCAGCAAAAAGGAAAAATAAAGATAAGGTTTTCACTGAAATAATATAAATGAGTTTTTTTAATCAAAAGTCATTGAGAGATATGCGCTGCTTCCAGAAATATCGTGCAGAGACGAAAAAATTGTGAATTTATCAAAGTTTCGACGGCGATAAAAATAGCATTTAAAACTTTCAGATGCGAATGTGTTGTGCTGTGTGCAGGACGCACGTATGAAGGACACCTGCTTGCACGGGATGGGAATGCGGAGATGGTTTAATTTTGGCCTTGGGGGAACATTTTGCAGTTTTCAGTACGCAGTTACACTATAGGTGTCAATAAATGAACATTTCTCTCACATATTAATAATAATAATAATAATAATAATAATAATTGCACTTGTGGACCCCCCCGCATGCGTACACACCCACATGGAGACAGAGGGACAGCAGGGGACGATGGACACAACAGGACCAACCGAACACAGTTGGGGGTGAAAAAGGTGTCAAACAAAACTGTAACTGCACCAAGTTAAATAAAAACTAAACTGTGGGGGAAAGGGGATGTAGTGGTTAAAGCTGGTGTTTTTGGACTTGCAGACTGTAGGTTCAAATCCCTTCTTGAGCAAGGAAGTCCCCCGAAATTTTCCCTTTAAAAAGGAGCCAGGTGTATAAAAGGGTAAATCACAGCTTAACACTGTGGGGGGGGGATCTGCTGAATCATTAGTCAACTGCACCAAAATACCAAACACAACTTAAATTTACAGCTGCATTTTCTCTCCCTCAAGCCGAAGTCTGAAAAAGAAAAGATGGAAAATATTTTGAATGTTCCAGGAATGCTTGCAGTTTGGGTAGTAAAGGTTTTAGTCACGACTGCTGGTTCTAATAAAAGCAAGTTCTTCTTCTTCTTCTTCTTCTTCTTCTTCTTCTTCTTCTTCTTCTTCTTCTTCTTCTTCTTCTTATTATTATTATTATTATTATTATTATTATTATTATTGTCTTTCTTCCAGGACGGCCCTATATCAACAACAGAAAATAAATGTAAAAAAAATCCTTTTCATTTACAATTTCAATAAATTTGATTTATTTCGGGAAAAAATGCGCTAATTGCTCGGCTTTATGGCAGAAAATGGAAAGCTGAAGTTGCCCCCGTTTGCCTGTAATTTGAAGCAAACATCAACACCGGATGGTTTTTCCTACGGTTTGATAGAATCTGATGAAGCGTAAAACTTCATTTAGCGCATAGATGCGCTCGACATTACCTTGTTTTAAGCAACCCTGCCAAACACCCTACGCCCGTTTTTTTTTTTTGTTTTTTAATTTTTTTTTGGGAGATTGCAAACTCTGTTGATTAAAATTGGCACTTTTAATTTGCCTCCACAGTCAACTTCATTTAAATGATGGATTGCTCTCTATGAGTATAATTGAACTTTTGAAATAGAGGAGGAAATAGTGGACAAGCTATCAATTAAATAAAGTTGAGCACCGGCTCCATTAATCAGGAAGGAAGGGCTTTTTACCCCGGTGGAATGAGAGTCGCAGCCGTCAAGCGGACGACTGACATCAGAGGAATGAGACGCGTTCGGCCTTCCTGTCGCCGCCCCCCCCACCCCCTTCCCCCAACGGATGGCGATGGCCCGTGCGTGTCTGACACGGGGTCCGATGCCTAATGGTACGTGGAGCTGCCTGTCGACTGCAGGAAATAAAAACAAGCGTTTGCCGCATGATGGATCGCCGATCTGTGCCGGTGTCTTTGAGATTAGGGCCCGACTGCACGCGTGAAGAAAAAATAAACGTAGGCAAATGTGCGATCCAAGTGACTGTAGGCCTAAATCCAAATAATAAATTATGACACAAGGATGATGATGACGATGACGATAATGATGACGGTATAGCTGTTACATATACAGTGTATGTGTGTATATACACTGCATGGCCCAAAAAAAAAAAAGTCACACGCTCCAATTTTTGTTTGGACAACCTTTGGCTTCGATTACGGCACGCATTTGCCACGGCATCGTTTCGATAAGCTTATGCGACGTCACAAGATTTATTTGCGTCCAGAGTTGCATTCATTTTTCGCCAAGATCTTGTATTGATGACACGAGAGTCGGAGCGCTGCGTAAAGTCTTCTCCAGTACAAGATCCTAAAGATTCTCAATGGGGTTACGGTCTGGACTCTGTGGTGGCCAATCCATGTGTGAAAATGATGTCTCTCTCATGCTCCCTGAAGCATTCTTTCACAATTTGAGCCCCATGAATCCTGACATTGTCATCTTGGAATATGAAGAAAAAATCCATTGATGGATGGAAAAGCCTGCTCTGCTCATTCAGTACATTCAGGTAGTCAGCTGAGCTCATTTTTGGGCCACATAACGTTGCTGAACCTAGACCTGACAAACTGAAGCAACCTCAGATTATAACACTAAATTTAATCCTGATGGCGACCTTTTTTGGCCCTTTGGACTTTTTTGGACTTTTGTATACACACACACACACACACACACACACACACACACACACAGTTTTTACTTTTTTCTTGTGTCCTTCATCTTCATTATTATTATTATTATTATTATTATTATTATTATTATTATTATTATTATTATTATTATTATTATTATTAGTGTTATTATTAGTCAAACCCTGATCAGATGTCTTTCTTGTTATACCAAAAATTTGGTTTCATTTTCAAGCTGCACTCATAACAGATTTTTAACATATTATTATTATTATTATTATTATTATTATTATTATTATTATTATTGGTGTTTATTAATTCCTTCATTTTCAGCCAGGTTGAGCTCTCGTGTGACCCCTTCCTCTATGAGGCACCCTTTTGAGCGCTCTCATGTGTCTTCCGCCAAACCTTGCACTCCACTGCCATACTGACTTGAACCATAAGCTCCTTCCGACACTTTCAGCAGAGCTGAGACTTGTTTGACTTTGAAAGCGCGTTCGTCCCCCATCAGCACTGAGAGTCGGCAGTGTGTGACGGGCGCCCGCCTAGGGTGCGCGATGAGGAAAGATGAACTGCGCACTGCATACTTACGCGTATTTAGCATTTGCGTGGATTCCAGGCCACCGATGCAGCCGGCCTGGGGGTAGCAGACAGGCGACAGACGGCCTGGATCTGCGGGGGGTGGCGGGGGGCGTCTACACAAACCCAGGCCACAGTTGAGAGCCATTACTGGCCACATGTTCTTAGACAGTCCGCACAAATAAGCACTGTAGCAGTCATCTGCCGCAACTGCACAGGCCTTCAACCACTTGTCGGATTATTTATGTCCTGCCACTTCTCGACGGGAGGCCACAGTGCCGCCTTTTGTTGCAGAAGTAGTTGAAGGATTTCCAAGAATCCACGACTCCTTCATTTTTCCCCCCGCAATTTCCATTTTAAAAAGTCCTGCCACAGATTTGTCCCATGCTGACAGTAATATCTTTGTCTTTAATATCGAGAGCCATTCATTTCATGTGGTTTAGGGCAATTCATAAGTAAATTAGCACGAGGCTTCATAAGACGAGTCCGCTTCTTTATTGTTCCATTAGCACAACTACAGAGATACCTGCCGAGATATTAAATTGTTCATCCCTTCAGTGTGCGAATCTAATCACGCGCGCTCGGTCCAACTCCCTCGCGAGTGTTTCAGTCCGCCGAACTTGATTAAAAAGCTTTGTCATGGCAACGGCGCTCCCTCCCCAGCTTTTCAATAATAAATGAGCGCGAGGGCATCTGCCGGCCTCTCGGTTCCTCGGTGCCGGTTCATGTTCTGCTGCCGTACGGCGCACAGCGGCTCGAACCCCTGGGAGATGTGCGCGGGCCTCCGACAGAAACTTACAGAAATTAAGTTCTGAGGTGACTTCGCGTGGGGTAACTCGTACTCCTCACCCGCACCCTTGGAAAAGATCAGTCAAAGTCAAACGGGGGTGCGGTGGAACGTGCGCTCTGAGCCGTGCTTTCTTTCGGGGGAAAAACGATGCACTGCTGTGTAACAGATAACCTGTCAGCGCTTGCTTAAAGTTTTATTCGAGCATGTAGAGTTTTCAAGGAGCCCAACGCTTTGGGCCCCCTGCCGGGTTGCAGGGAGTCTATACGGCAGCGACTTCAGCGAACTTTAAGACCGCCTGTGAGTTTGGGGCTTCTTGAAAACAGTGAGCGCATTGCTAATAAAGAGCGACAAAATAAAAAAAATAAAGGTAGCGCATCAACCGTTTTGCCGAATTGAGTCGGAAATTTAAAAAAAAAAAAAAAAAAAGATGGGTTTGAATCCAGCCTCCTGCTGTAGAAGCCTTGATCGAGCTGCTTACCCTGAAGCGATGCAGTAAAACTAAACTGTGGTTTACTGTCCAGGGTGTAATTTCATAGCTCGGTATCGATGATTTTGAGATGGGCTCTGCATAGTTAACCAACTACAAAAATTGGTAAGTTCAGTTAACCCTTGAACAACATGGGTTTGGATTGCATGAGTCCATTTTGATGCAGATTTTGTTCAGTAAATATATTGCTTTTTTTTGCTGATTTGCAAAAATTTTATATTGAAAAAATTAAGAAAAAGTTAAGTATGAGTTCATAAAATATATGTAGATACTGTACTGTATACACAGATATATTATAAAAAGTTAACATTTATCAAAACATACATGAACAAACACTTACAGACCGTACATGGTGCCATTGGCAGTCAAGAGAAATGTAGACAAATGTCGAGATGCTATTACAGTAAATCATAAATACATAAAATGAACTGCACTGTAGTACATACTGTCCTACTGTAATAATGTAAATTTTATCATTTACTACCATAAATGACTTCAACTGTTCAGTGTACACGCATTTCTTAATAAAAAATAAGAAGTAAAGATTTTGTAAAACTTTACCCACATACGTAAAATGTAGATGATGTGCAGAAGACTGAGTCCAAAGAAAAAAATATGCCTAGTACATTGTACAGCACGTTGTAAATGCATAAAATATGTATTTATAATACATAAGTACAGTATGTATTACACAAATCTATTACATAAAAAGTACATTTTTTTAAAAAATGTTAGTCCACAAAAGAACTGCAGTGCTGCATGTTTTGGAAGCCGAGCAGTTTGTCTATCTGGTAAATTGCGTATGCAGTAAAAAGCAGCCTCTTGCGGTTATCGGGTATTTTTCATTACGTTTAGTGCAATACTGTAAACCTTGAATAACAACAGCCTATAATATTGTACAAATAATATACATCATATGTTTTCGCTGACTGTTTACGTGATCGGTAAAGCTTCGGTCAGCAGTAAGCTATTAGAGGTCGAGTTCTCGGGGATCAAAAGTTATATGTGGATTTTCGACTACGCGGAGGGTCTGCAGCCCAACCCCCGTGTTGATCAATGGTCAACTGTAACTGTAATTTATTATATAAACCAAACATTAAAATTCACCAAGAGGAAATGTGTCAGATAAATAATAATGATGTTTAATATCAGTAAAAATCGATGCACTGTTTTGGATGACTAGAACAAAAACAGGTATTTAAATGACAGCTACACTTTTCTAAAAAACTCCGCCTGTGCCAAAAACTTCAAAAGCCGCACATATGTTCACAGCAGGAAAATTCAACTAATTTGCGTAAAGGAGAATAAATACACAGCCTTGGGAGGAAGACACTTTTTTGGATAAATGTTTTCATATAGAAGAGGCAGCTGAAGGAGCGTGCGTGGAAAATTCGTTCAGAGGAGTTAAAGTACAATCTTTCATGTAGAGGAAATTTCTAGAACTGCATGTGAAGTTAAAGCAAAGATGCGGCAGTCAAAGTGCCGGGATAAAGGAGAACGTGTCTCGGTGAGTCGAAATACCCAGCAGATGATTTTGGAGGAAAGGTTGGGGAAAAACTAAGTTTTGATAAAGGTTTTTGTGCAAAACACCTTGACATAGAATGTGTAATTGCAATAATTCCAGAGAAAAGAGAGCTGAGGAGGCGGAAAGCAGCAAAAAGTTTAACACCGAGAGCCAAAATGCTTTCTGAAAAATAAAAATGAAAGGTAATTCCAGAGATTCGGAATTGTACCAAGACGGAAAAGAAGTAGAAGCAAATGCAGATAAAGTAAACAGCCAAGTAAGCAAAGGAACAGTACCAACTTATGATATTTTGTCTTCTGGAAAACGCAATGAGAAATCTCACATGACATGGTGTCACCAGCATTCTCTTAGACAGGGAATGAGTGAAAGGGATGCCGTGTAGTGAGGAGGCCGTGGCGGCAGAGAGAGTCCACAGGTGCTTACACACCGGGGGTTGCGCCTACAAACCCTGAGCAATAACCTGTAGGCTGTATTTAGATGGGCAAGAGGACTTCTGGGGGCACTGAGAATCATCTTCGCTTATTTGAGGAGGGGCCACATTGAGTCTTTAACTTCCGGTCCCCTTAGAAATATTTTTTATGCTGACACCTCATCTAAGGCAAATTAAACAGTGCTAGACTTGTATGCTCATCCAACCATTCTCCTTAACCGCACTATCCTGCTCAGGATTGTGCTGGTCCAGTATCCCAGAATTGCTAAACTACACCTTAGATGGTCGGTGCCAGGGTGGCCGCACACACCGGATATAATTTAGAGTGACCAGTTAACCTGGAACACACATCTTTCAACTCTGGGAAGAAAATCCATATAGACATGAGGAGAGCATGAGAACTCCATACAGGCTGAGCCAGATTTAAAGCCGCAGGCATCTGAGATGCCGTGAGGCTGTAGCTCAGTGCTGCTGCCCCACAGCATGTTCATCTGCTTTGAATTATTTGTCAGATTAAAATGTGCAGTGATTTTTACAGGGATAATTCAGGATAAGTTCTGTTGTTCAAGGTGAGTCAGCAGGAGCAAAGGGTCAAATTGTGGGCCTTCAAGTTGCAGAACAACTGCTGGGGTCACACTAGTGTGGATTTAGTGGTGGAGCTGTGCATGACCATAAAACAACCCTTGAATTTACCTTGTATATGAAAGGATGCCAATTTTTTTAGAAAATCCCAACGGGGTACCACAGATTATTTAGCGTACGACACACCTGGTGTCCTGCTGAAGAAATTCGCACAAGGACCCAGATCTCTTAATGCTTAATGCTTATGAATTTTCCATACCATGATATTAATAACAAAATAATTCATTTTGTTTATCATGCACGCAAACCGCGCTTGGACAAGGCGCGCCTTCAGGCACAAATTAGAATAATTCTGAAGGATTGAAACAGAGTCCAAAAAAGGGCTCACAGTAGCGGGAAGCCACAGCCTGAAAATAAAGTTTAATGTAAAGAAGAAAAATCAGACGCGGTCACTTTGTAGTGTGAAAAATAATAAATACGCATTATTGTGCCATGCCACCTCAGTATACCAACTCCTTAGTGTTACAAAAGTTTGAGTTGCACATTCAGAGATACAAACCATTTCCACATTTTTTTTTTTCCAAAATCGGTTTATCTTGTTTTTTCTTTACTTTTTTTGTAAAAGTCATGTTTGTTTTGTAGTGAAAGCGGACTGCGTTTCCAAACCTAAATGCAAGCTGGCAGAAAAGTGCACCAAAACCACCTTCATTCAAATCTTTTCCGTATTGTTTACAACTCACGTCTGGCACTTTTAACCGACTAACAAAGGCTGAAGACATTGGCATGATTCAGCCAACAACTGACAGTAAACAGCTGTTTGTGGCAGCAACGTGTTGACTTTTATGCATTTCAACTTAAAAGTTGAGGTGAAGAAGTTTAAAGAAATAGAACTGTGTACAACCATTACCTGGCAGTTGAATCCCAACCCCGTTCTGAGCAGCTGCAGGAAAGGTAATTCTAGCACAAATGGACATCAGTATCAAATGTTCAGATACTAATCAGCTGCTTTGAATATCAGATTTTTTCTCATTTCTGGAAGAAGTCAGTAAGAGCGAGAAGTTTAACCACATCTCAAAAATGTTTTGGATAGAAGAAGATAGAATGAGCGTGGCTGGAAGATAGACGGTATTTTTTGATTGCACGTTTTTCAGGAAGAGGCGGCCTATGGGACAAAGCTTTACTTTGTTACTTTGATGTAGTCTAAAAAGTGGGCGAAAAGGCGTGCGGAGTCGGTCAGAGTGGCCTGTTCTCATCATTCGACTTTCTTCTCTTATGACAACTGCCTAAGGTGGAATGAGACAAATGCACACATTGTTCTTATAATTCTCAGCACCACTGAAAACGTTTCCGCGCTGCTATGTGTGTATGTTGATGCGGTGCTGCTCTGCGATGAGCCAAAATTCAAGATCAACGTCAACTCTGAGAGAGCACAACCCCCCAAGGAGGGAGAGGAGAAGCGAGGAGACGGATTAGTGGCTGCACTGGTCTCAGCGCTGTCTCTTGGTTTCCTCCCCCAACCGGCCCTGGACTCCATAAAACGAGGTACACGAATCTCCGAGCTCCCGTCTGCTTTACAAAAGCACGGCCTGCATCGGTGCATGAGTGTGAGTGTGTGCGTGTGCACCATTTGAAAACTCGTGTTTTTGGGGCACCTTAAGGCTGAGCCAGAGGGAGTCGCGAAAGTGCGTTGAGATGAAAGACGCCTTGCCGGTGGGGATCCGGCTCAGCCCCAGAGCTTGGCAGTCCTGGCACACACAGTGCTCTTGTACAAAGCTGTGCCAAACCAGGTTGACTTTCTCCATTTTTTTTTCCACCCCCACTGGACCAAAGTGAGCAACGCAGTGGGGAAAAAGTGCCAAGCGCAGCGTTTGTATTCCACACGGTGCGCCTTTAATGAAGAAAGAGGACAGATAAAACCCATTAGCACCTATTTTTCGGAAAAGGCACGCTCAAGGTATTGTTCAGATCAAAGCGGGCGATATCGCTTTCAGGCTGTTCCAAAATAAGCGGTGTGTGTTTGCTGAGGTTTGGGGAGGTACAACTAATGAGGCTGTCGGATACCATCGCTGCAGAAACAGGTCTGCCGATAACTGGAGACTGGAAATATAACATACGCCTCTGTCAGATGCAGATTGTCTTTTCCTTATTTGTGGGACCCCCGGGGCCTTCCTGCAATAAAAGTTAGCTGAGGGACTAACAAAAAAGTGGATTAAATTGGCACAAAAAAAATATTTTAAACCAAATTGTTTGCCCCTAAATGTTTGGGGCTAGAGCTAAGATTTGGGTTAATGGGTTTGGGTTAACAATAGGGAGTAAGATTAGGACTTGGGTTAGGGGTTAATTGGTTAGTGTTTGGGTTAGTGGGTTTTGGTTGAGGTTAGGGTTAAGTTAGAGTTGGTTGGTTAAAGCAAAGCACTGCTCTTTCAGCTTTTAGTGGTAGTAGTTGCACTTGGGTTAGGGTTTAGAGGTTACAGCTAGACTTTTTGATATGATAAAACTTTTCGTATTCAGTTTTGTGGAGCATTAGTTGTTCTTGCTGTCCTGTAGGCACCTTCATTCTCTCTTTTTCTGGGTTAAATCAGTTAGTTTAGTCTGAAGCTATATGTTTCTTTTCCACCAGGTTTTAATCCATTCTTTTCCCTTTTTTCTCATTTCTTTCTGAATCCAGTTTTGTTTTGAGTTTATCCTCAAGATTCTCTGTTGTTTCTATACCATGTTGTTCAAAGTGGGCTTCTACTGTGTGTGTGCTAGTGTCTGTGGTTTGTATGTGTGTCTGGCTTTAATGCAGCTGACTGTTTTTTCCCACATTTACATGGTGGGACCTGACGCTTTGTGTGCTGTGTACACAGTTGTACGAGTGTGTTTTTGTTCAGCCACATTCTGATTGTACGGGATGCTTTGTCTTGGTTGTTCTGCAGTGCTGTTTGTGATTAGATCTTATAGTGTCTTCACCAGAATGTCTCAGAGTTTCTTGGTTCTTCTATATGCTGGTATTTCCTTAGTGTTAGGGTTAGGCTTACCAACACACTGCTTTGCAGAAGGTCCTGAAAACTGTTGGGTTGTGCTGAGTGCACTGATTTTTGTGTCTTCTCTCTCTGTTATCTTCAGGATTGTCTTCTTGATGGTCCTGAAGAAGGTCCTGTTGCTATAGTGTCTTGTTTCCTTCCTCCTCCAAAGTTCTACTGCACCAAGCAGATTCTGTGGAAGCTTTTGGTTTTTTGAGATTTTATTAGGATTTTGGATGTATGTTCATAATGAAAACCACTTTTTATGTAAGAGGATGTGTTTCCTTAAAGAAGGTCTTCATGTTCAGTTTGTTTGTTTGCAATGTTGGTCCCTGGTACATTGTGGTGTCTAGGGTTAGCATGAAGGTTAGCAGGTTTGGGTCTACGTCATATTCTACGGGAAAGTGAGCCAACTGTAAGCAAAGCATAAAATATAAACAAGTAAACATGGATGAAAGAATCTCCCCTTCAGATAGAGAGTAAACCACCTTCTCAGGTCTTGGAAGTGCTTAAAAACAAGCATTCGCTGCCTCGCCTGCTTTTTGCCTTCGGCCTGCTGGGGTATCTGTTAAAGCTTCCAATCTGTATGCACTTGAGCAGCACAGGGAAAATAAGCCCACCCTTAGGTGAGGTGGCTCCTGGTGATGGCCACTGTCTTCCTGGCTGTCTGTCACACTGGGTGCCACTGTTGCTTTTTTTTTTTTTTTAATTTTATAGCTATTCACTCACATGGAACACAAACCTTAAGAATGTTCCTAAATTATAGTCATCCTCTTTAGGGATTCCACTTAACAAACATTCAGCACAGTGGTTTATGAAACCAGGGAACCATTACAGCAGCATAACTGACTACATATAGTCAGCGTTTTTATTTCTCTTTTTCAAAAGTGGCCCCTTTTTACCAGTGTGGGTTTGGGAGAATAATGTGACTCATACTGGAAATGGAGGTAAAAATGTACTGTATCTTTACTGCAGTGTTTTGGAAAATAAATATGGGAACTGTCTCATACCTACTGTTGTTTGGTAATATGTTATTTTTTATCCATAAGAAATAATTTTACCATTATAATAGCCCTCTAATGAAGCATTTTTACGAAATTTATATTTAAGAAGCTAATATTTTGTCCAAGTATACTGAAAATTAAGTCTTTATTATTATTATTATTATTATTATTATTATTATTATTATTAGTAGTAGTAGTAGTAGTAGTAGTAGTAGTAGTAGTAGTAGTAGTACACCAGGAGCGGCAAAATGTAATCAGGTCCTTGGTTTTTAAGGTGAAACCCCTAACCACTATGCCCCCAGCTGCCACAATCCACACATTCGGCATACCTACCAAAAGAACCAAAGGGGATGGCACCACGCTGCACGACAGGGGGATGCAGGGGAAATGTGGGCAGGTGGAAGAGATGTATGGGTCACAGGTCTGCAAAGTGCTGAACGTCGGGACCACAACGGGCTGCTCAGTACAAGAGAAGAATCTGCGGAAAGTCACCCTGAAGGAAGTCAGCAAGATGGTTCCTCACATGCTGGATCGCCACACTCCCAGGGGTCAGCTGGGGTTGGTCTCGCTCACTCCGACACCGGGATCCAATGTGATTTTTTGCGCTCCACATCGTATTAATATTTCCTGCGTGCCCGCGGCCCTTTACGCTGTAACGTTACATAGCGGCTCGCTTTTGTAACGTATTTAATATTTCATGTACCTAAAGCCCCGGTTTGTATGAAGCGCCGTGCAAATGCACGCGAGGGAAATGTCGCAGGCCTTCTAACAGCCTTTTCCCCCAAGATCTGCGCACTCGCTGCGTTGTACCTCCACATTGTCTGTATTTGCTTCAATTTCAAGCGAATGATTACGTGGAGTTATAGCGCTTACCAGCCTTGCGATTTTATTTAATAATATTCTGGCCGACCGAGGGAAAAACTGCACAGCATTTTTCTTTTGTTTCTTTTCCCTTCGATGCTTTTCCTGATGCTGTTTTGAGATACTAATTTGTCTTCCGTCAAGGAATCACTCCGTTTCTGGGTTGTCCCTGGGATCGGTAATTAAGAACCATCTGCAGGAGCTATATTTGGATTTTTCACATTTCCCCCCCATTATTCATATGGTTTATTTCTGCTAACATTGCTTAACATTGTTAACTAAGACACTTAACAGAAGATTTATTGCCGTGGAGCGTTTACACGGAAGGCCTATTAGCACCTAGCTAGTAACCCCCCCCCCACCCCACTCACAAATTAAATCATTTTCTGACACATCTACACACCCTGAGGGAATTGTGGGTATTAAAGGGAGGTTGCATAATAGTAAGTATTTGAGCTTTAAAGACACGTCAGTATTCTGATAGAAATGGTTTTAATTCCATGGTAATGTGGAAAATTTGATGATGTGACGTTTTAGCGGCGTATTAATTTCTTGTATTTCTTTTTTTTTTTTTATTATTTAGCTGTATTTTAAAACCACTGTGCCAGATATATGAGCAAATTATGCATTTTGGATAATGAATGAGAAAATCTGCTTTACTAGCCATCAAACTATGTATATGCCAGCTTATTAGGTACACCTGTCCAGTAGTGCATTGCACCTTCTTTGGCTGTCAGAACAAATTCTTCTGGCCATGGATTCTACAAGGTGCTGGATGTCTTGTGCGGGAATGCTGTGCCGTATGAAAATGATTTTGTTGTGTACATGCTGGAAAATGGATAGCTGCACACTCTTGCTGCAAACAGCTCTCTCTACCGCTTCTTAGAGATGCTTGATAGGGTTGAGACCCAGGGAATGTGCAGCCCGACAAAGAAATGAAAACTTGCCGTTCTGCTCGTGGAATCTTTGGGTGACGATATGTGCCATGTGACAAGGTGCTTTACCATGGTGGAAGTATCGATCTGACTGAATAAATTTTAGCCACAAAGGGATGAACTTGGTCAGCAGTAACATTCAGATACAACAGGGTGTTAGAGAGCCAGAAAAACATTCCCCACACTATCATGCTGCCACCCCCAGCATGTACTGTTCGCATGGCTCCATGAACTTGTGCTCCTTGGACCAAATTCTGGCCCTTCCATCAGCTGAATGCAACGGGACTCTGAATTCATAACCAGGCAACTTTTCCCACTGTTCAACAGTAATGTTTTGATGTTCCTGTGCCGACTTGGAAATGCACTTTCTTGTTTTTTGCTGACATGGGCACCCGAAACAGGCTGTTTCAGATGAAACTGATTTAAGACAAAGTCCCATAAGCGGTGTGTTCTGCTCACCAGCATTGAGCTTCTATGTGATTTGCCTTGTTGTGGCCCATCTGTTTGCTGTTGCCACAAGCTGTTTTCATCAACATTTGTATACATGAGACCCACATATATATGTTTCATACACTCTCTCTCTACAAGAAAAAGTATTTTTAGGACATTTGCTAAGCCTCACCTCCAAGCATGATGCATCCTTTTAAAGTCGGAGCTAGAAGTATTAGATGGTTAGGATGTTTGCTTGGTGTACTTACCATTGGGGCTTGGAGTCTGCCTGAGGGTTCACACCTGACATAGAGTGAAGATGTTCAGTCCCCCCTATGGGACTCCATGAACAACACAGAGGTGGAGGTGGGGTGATGGCAGGCTTTTGAAAAAACGTAGCTCGCGGGGGCAGGAGTAGCCGGGTGCACACGATTGGTGTCGGGGCGAATTAGTTTTGTTTAAAATTTGGTTTGGGTCACAGGTGTAGTACGTAGAGTTTGAGGCGCACACTCTAGAAAGGAGCAGAACAAAAGATGTATCTCAGGGAGACACAATGAAGAGTTTAACAAAGTCATGCAAACTGGCATCATTTAAACAAGGCCTCGCTTCATATTCATCTTATGTAAGTCTGTCATGTCACGTATAATGGTCTGCTAACAAAGGAACTACTGCAGCTTGAGAAAAACACTGAAAACCAGCCGCGAAAATGTTCTTAATTATGTCTACGACTTGTGCAAAAAAGGACGCTTTCACTAAACCCTGTATTCACGACGTGCGGAACCAAGGACGTTCTAGTCAGGTCCCAGAATAGCTGTTTGTATTAATAAAGCTTGCTTTTAACACAGTAATTGCGGGTGAGTCGCGGCAAAGACGCCGGCGAC